>CM066033.1:1309968585-1310484334 GCA_033557465.1 Ichthyophis bannanicus
CTCCTCCTCAGATTGTGTAGAAAGCACTAGGACTCGAGCCATGTCCCGCACAAACTCCAGAAAGGCGGTATCCTCGGGGGGCGACTGCAGCTTCTAAGCGGACAGGGAAGGATCCAAGGGGAGGTCCCGATGAGCTCAGGATTCAGGGGAAGTATCCCCAACGGACTCCCAGCCCAAAATCTCTGAGGGTGACACGGAACTAGGTTGCTCTAGCAGAGCCCGTGAAGCGCGCTGGGCTCTCGAGGCCGAAGTCCCTCTAGAGCCGGAGGCACTAGCCAGGGAAGATCTCACATCAGAGGACAGCGATGGAGATAGAGACCTCTGCCGAGATCCCTCACAAGGCCTCTGGCTCTCGGAGGTTGTCACGGCAGTCTAGGGAGCCAAGACAGGCATCGCCCTCGAGGTTTCAGGACACGTGCCAATGGGGCCTGTCACCAGCGCCTGCTGGACAGCAAGGAAGGCAGAGACACTGTGCTCCAGTGCCAGAATTCGGGTCTCCCACTCAGGAGTTGGGTCCTGCAATGCCGACACTGAGGTAACAAGGTCGGGCGTCAAGGAGGGGAAGGGGTCATTGCCTGGATGACCCTCAGGAGATCGGGCGCCATTGCAAGAGGCCCCCATTTCTGTACGAGGTACCTTTCGGGGCTGCTCCTTCTCAGACTCTGGGGACTGCCGAGGAGGGCTAAGAGATCGAGCGCGAGAATGCTCACGCTTGTCCAGAGCCCCTGACAGGGTCCTCGAGGTCGCCTTCTCCTTCCGCTCCCTTTCGGGGGACCCTTGCTCAGAGTGGCACTAGGGCAGCGGAGCAGCCGCAGGGGACCAAAGAGGCAGGAGGTCGGAGGAGCGGGAAAATACCGGGGACATAGGGGCCGTCTTGTAGAAAATATCATACAGTTTCTGCTTACGGCTCTGGATAGCCTTGAAGGACATCTTTTTACAAAGGGAGCTGAGCTTCAGGTTATGGTCGACTCCCATACACCAGAGACAACAGTCATGGGTGTCCGGGAGGGATATGTTTTTGTAGCATCTGTCACAATTTTCGAAACCGGAGGCCATGGGGGCAAAACGGATCCCCGCAAGGTCGAACACCTTCAGTTCGGCCAGCGATTGAAAAGGGCGCGAAACACGCTGGATATGAACTCACGAGAAGAAAAAAGAGGAAAAGAAAATAAAGTCCCAGGGTCCGCTGCTGAAGCAAGGGCACTGGGACAGTGGGAAGAAGACCGAGAAACCGGAATAGAAGACAATATGAAGAAACGTTTTGCGAGGTACTGGGAGGTGCGTTTGAAGGGCTCCACGGAAAAATGGAGACTTTTCAAGATGGCAATCTTGGGCGGGAAGGGGACCACGCATGCGTGGTGGCATTCCCCAAAGGCTTTCTTTGAAAGCTGGGGAAATGTTCCGGGTGGGCTCCGTAAGTGCCAACATCATCCGTATGTGAAGATTGACTTCCTGCTTGTTCCTGGAGAAGAAATAAAACACTCACTGCTCTCAAAGGAAGCGTCCAGAAAAGAAAAAATTCCGACAATTTCCTCACTAACCGGGTCCTTCATTAAGGTGTTTTGTTTTTTTTAAACAAACTTTAAGGAGTTAGAAAAATAAGAAAAGGTGACTGCCAACTTAGCTGATAGAAGTCTTGCTTGCAGAACAGTCAGAACGGAAGACTGCAACTGCTCCTCATGAGCAGGAGCACTTCCCTTCAGAGGTGCTCTACTGGTCCTCTTGACCAGGAGCAACTGGAAAGTGAAGAAAGGAAAACTGTCGGCAAACAAGGGGCACCACAGTGTGCACAAATGCCAAAGGCAGCTACACCGACAGCAAATCTCTTCTCAGAGAACGCCAGAAGTTAGGAGAGATCTACAAACTGCTGAGGCGGAGAAAATACTGAAGCTTACATTGGAGGGTGGGTTTTTATACCAAGAGTGATGTCACAAAGCTTCAGGAATTTTTCTCTGTCTCACCACCTGCTGGCAGAGGGACAAAACCCACTAGTCTGGACTGGTCTAACAGGATGTATTTGGAAACATCATCAACCGGCTCATGTTTATCTGTTTATTCACACCAACAAACAAATAACAGATTGGTAAGACAAGACTTTCCTTCACTAAATCCATGTTATTTTCCCCCATTAAACCATGACTATCTACATGTAAAGTAATTTCATTCTTTATAATGGTTTCTACCATTTTGCCTGGCATTGATGTCAAGCTCATCAGTCTGTAGTTTCCCGAACCACCCCTAGAACCTGTTTTAAACATTGGTGTTATACTAGCCACCCTCAAATTTTCAGGTACTACAGATATTTTAATGATAGTTCACAGATTATTAAGGGGTACGTCTACTAAACCACGATAGCTTTGCAGTTAACACAATGCATTAGCAGCAAAAATCACACAGAAGGCAAAACCCTCTGAAGTATCTCCAGGGGATTATCCCAGGGGATTATCCCGCAGATACCGCTGAAGTCTGGATTTCCTAAAGACCCCCTGTGTTACCTGCCTCATCAGATTCCAGGAGAAAAGTTTGAGGTGCCTGCTTTATTCCCATGGTAAATCCATGGAGAGGGATGGATGTGATTGAGTGCACAGAACTGACAGCAGCTCTATGCCCAATTGCTTAATGCTGCCCCCCCCCCCCCCAATTGCTACCATCAAACTTCCTTACATCTTCTTCAGTAAAGAATTCATTCAGTCTGCTATAGAAGTCCTCCATTACCGCCCCGTTTACCCCTATCATCTAATGGTCCAACGGACTATATCTAATTATTTATTTATAGATTTTATATAATGTCTTTCTGGGTACAGTCAAAGCAGTTTGCATATAATATAAACAAATGTGATAGGTTATTTTTACAATGTAATATGATTTTGTATTCCACTCATCTACCACTCTAATATAATTTTGTATGTAATAACTTTCTTATTCCTTTTGTTGTATATCTGCATCCTGGAAGGAGAGGCTATGTGGCTAGTAACAAGTAGCCTGCCACAGGTGTGGAAGTGCAAGAAGTAGAATGAGACAGTATTAACCAATGAGTTATAGACATGCTGGAAGAGGGCGAGGACATATTATACTATAAAAGAACTGTGAAACAAAGGATAGGTATGCCCGCTCATTCAAGACACCCTTTCTTGCAAGATTGTAATAAAGGTTTTTCTCTGCTTCACTGAGGAGTCTGTTATTGTGTAAAAAAGTTATGTTTTCTTACAGATTGGGGGCTCATCCGGGATTGTGTCATCACTGGAGGAGACCACCACTGCCAAGAACGGGGAGACGTGTCCCATTGGTCTCATGTATCGATGACGGGGGATCCGACATCATACTGACAGCAGAATCCCGAGACCAGGAGGTAAAATCAATAGAGACTTAGTGAACTAGACCAGGTATTAAGTGGGCACAAGCATGCCAACCAGGCAACTCCGTGCACAGACAAAGGTAAGAAATAAGACTGTAAAGTATTACCTTGATGGTAGGGCATAGAGACAGATTGCTGTATGTCCTAGACATGAAGTGAGTGTTGAGTCTCAATCCGCAGTTTCAAAACATCCGAGAGGAGTGAGGCTACAGAAAGATAAAGCAAAAGGCATATTGGTGAAAGAAGTCTCGATGGTTCTAAAACGTTCTAAGCAGAACTTGAGTAAGGACGGGGCTGTCAGTACAGGTCCTGGGGACATTCCTCCAGACAGTCCATTGGGAGGAATGTTGAAATTTTGGAAGGATAATGAGAGTACCAGGGATAAAGATAAAACTAAGATGATAAGATAATGTTGTTTTATTTGGACTAAAGTAAGTATAAGGCCGCCCGCAATCTTCTGGTCAAAATTTGGCATGGACGAAGGGTGGTTATGTCAAATCCTTAACTTTTAGGTAAACAGTGAAAAGATTAATTCAAGTGTTAAAGAATTTACTGCTGCCACAAGAAATAGCAGTGGTGCATGTAAACGGTCATCAAGCAGAAAATTATTTTGAAGACAGAGGAAATAGATTAGCAGATGAGACTACTAAGGAAGCTGCCTTAGGGGAAGAGTTAACCCCTATATACAATTTAACCCCAGAAAAAAGTGAGAGTCATAAAGCAAATCCCATATTTACTGAAAGGGAAAAACAACAACTCGAAGATATAGGGGCAGTAGACACTGAAGGGGGAAAAAGCGTAGTTAATCACCTGTAAAAGGTGTTCTCCGAGGACAGCAGGAATCAGTCCTCACATATGGGTGACGTCGATGACGACGGAGCCCGCACAGAGCAAATCCCCAGCTTTCAAAGAAAGCCTTTGGGAATTTCTACCATGCCTGCAAGGTCCACTTCCCGCCCAAGGGTGCCATCTTGCTCAGTCAAATGACATAGCTAAAAAGATGGCAAAACAAATGAAAAATAATTAGAATGCAACTCCAAGGGGAGGAGGGAGGGTTGTGAGGACTGAGAACACCTGTACAGGTGAGTAACTACTCTTTCTCCAGGAACAAGCAGGAAGTCAATCCTCACATAAGGGACTCATCAGCTAAAGGCTACCCTGAACCTATAGCTAAAAAAGGCTCCCTCATCGAGAGCCGCAAGCAGCTGCAATGAAAACCCTAACCACGGAAGTAGCACTCCGGTAGCCTGAACAGAGTAGTGTCAGAGGGTAGGAGTCGCCTAGACCCCAAAAAGGTTACGAGTACAGCCTGGCCAAAGGCATTGTCCCGTTGGGACTCCCTATCAAGGCAGTAATGCGCTGCGAAGGTATGAACTGAAGACCAAGTGGCAGCACGGCAGATGTCTGCCAGAGGAACAGAGCGCAAGTGAGCCACTGATGCCGCCATGGCCCTGACCTTATGAGCCGTAACACGGCCCTCAAATGGAAGCCTCGCTTCCTCATAAACCCAGGCAATACAGTCCGCTACCCATGTGGACAGCGTATGATTAGCCATCGACTCCCCCAGCTTACTGGGGTCATAGGAAACAAAAATCTGAGAGGGACATTCAGAGTATGCTGAATGTAGAAGGACAGAGCCCTCTTACAGTCCAGGGTATGGAGGACTGCCTCAGCCCGACTGGCGTGCGGTCTCGTAAAGCAGGTAGGAAGAACCACCTCCTAATTGAGGTGGAACGAGGAGACCACCTTTGGAAGACACCTGGGGTGTGTGAACCTGGTATAAGGACTCTCTGCTACGAGGGCTTGGAGCTCACTCACCCTCCAAGCTGAAGTGAGCACAACCAAGAAAACCACTTTTCAGGAGAGATAACGGAGGTGGCACGTGGCCAACGACTTGAAGGGCAGACGGGTGAGCTGCCCAAACACCACACTGAGATCCCATTTGGTCGCCGGAGGGTGGACCAGGGACTTCGACAGGAGTAGGCCCTTTAGAAACTGGGACACCACTGGGTGAACTGAGAGGGGCTTCCCGTCCACAGGGTAGTGGTTTGCCGCTAGGGCACTGAGATGCACTCTGACGGAGTTGGATTTGAGCCCCATCTCGGAGAGGTGGAGAAGGTATTGTAACACCAAAACTACCAGGCAAGAGAAGGGGTCTACCCTTGCCCAGCGCACCAAAGCACAAATCTGCGCCACTTAAAGATGTACGATTGTCTGGAAGATATTCTGCGCGAAGCCAGTAAGACCTCCTCTACATCCTTTAGAAGGATGACCAGGTCGACAGCTACCCTCAGCAGCCACGCCATCAGCGAAAGGAAACAGAGGTTGGGATGCAAAAGAGAACCCTCCTCCTGGGAAAGGAGCCGCGGAGACGATTCAAAAGGAATGGGGGTCTCCACCGCTAGCTGCAGGAGAAGTGGGAATCATGGTTGCCTGGGCCACCGTGGGGCTATCAGGATGACTGAGGCTCTGTCTTAAAGTATTTTGAACAGAGTTTTGGCGATAATAGGCATCGGGGAAAAAAAATACAGAAGACCTACCAACCATGAGAGTAGAAAAGCGTTGGCTGCCACCCTGGCTGGGTGTGGCTGCCTTGAACAGAAACTGGGCAACTGGTGATTGTCCGGGCTTGCAAACAGGTCCATTACTGGTCCCCCCCCCCCCCCCCAAGGTCTGGAAAAGCCTACAGGCTACTACCCGGTCCAGCTGCTACTTATGCGGTTGGAGCATTCTGCTGAGTCTGTCGGCCAGCCAGTTGTCCTGGCCCGGCAGGTATACTGCCCTGAGGAGAATCCCCTGCCGGATTGCATAAGAACATAGATCTAGGGCTTCCTGGCAAAGAGTACAGGACCCCGTGCCCTCCTGTTTGTTCACATAGAACACAGCAACTTGGTTGTGTGTTTGCACTAGAACAGACCTGTGGCCCAGGCACTGCCTGAAAGCCTTCAGGGCGAGACGGATTGCACGTAACTCCAACAGGTTGATCTATTGGGCACTCATATCCTGGGACCAAACACCCTGTGTGCGTTATCCCTGGCAATGGGCTTCCCAGCCCAGCAGGGAGGCATCTGTGGTGAGGACCCTCGAGTGATGAGGGGTCTAGAAGGGCATCCCTGCCTCCAGATGATGGGGTGAGAGCCACCAGCTTAGGGACTGTACCAGGTGCTCGGTCACTCTGACCCTGTCCTGGAGATGTCCCGTGGCATGGGACCGTTAGTCCCTGAGGCACCACTGCATGTGGAGACGGGCATCCGGAGTGACATGGAACGTGGAGGCCATTTGCCCGAGGAGGTGCAGCAAGTGCCTTGCTGGCACTGAGGAACGGTGCTTTATGTCCTCGGCTAGGGCCATGAGTCTGCTTGCCCTGTCTGCAGGCAGGAAGGCCTTTGACTGAAGGGTGTTGATCCTTGCCCCAATGAATTCTAGCTCTTGTACCGGGCAAAGGTTGGACTTGGGGTAGTTGATAACAAACCACAAGTGTTGCAGGATCTGAGTGGTGCAAGTTGCGGACTGCTGCACCTCAGGAGCTGAAGTGCCCCTGATCAACCAGTCATCGAGATAAGGGAAAACAAAGATCCCTTGAAGTCTAAGAAAGGCGGTGACTACCGCCAGGCACTTTGTGAATACCCTGGGGGCAGAGGCAAGACCAAATGGGAGCACTCTGTATTGGTAATGATTGTCCCCTACCACAAAGCGTAGGTATTTGCTGTGGCTTGGGTGGATTAGGATGTGAATGTAAGCATCCTTTAGGTCCAAGGAGCACAGCCAATCTCCCTGGCGGAGGTAAGGCATCAATATTCCAAGGGAGAGCATATTGAACTTCTCTCTCACCAGGAATTTGTTGAGGTTGCAAAGGTCGAGGAAGGACCTTAGGCCCCCTGTCCTCTTTGGCACGAGGAAATACCTAGAGTAGAACCCCTTGCCCATGAGGTGGTGGGGCACTGGTTCCACCGCTTGAACCTCGAGAAGACCTGCCAACTCCTTCAGAAGAAGATCTCAGTGAAAGGGAGACCTGATAGGCTCTCCTGGAAAATAGTGTGGAGGCACCTGGGCTAAATGGAAGAGGTATCTCTTCCTGACCACTTGTAATGCCCATGAACCAGTGGTGATGGATTCCCACCTGTAGGCATACAAGGCGAGGTGGCCTCCTGTGGGTTGCCCAGCTCCGGCTGGAAAAGGGACCATGCTGCAGGAGTCAAAACCCCCCACCAGGCTGGGCTGGAGCCAGAGCTGGAACCTGGGATTTGGGGGCCTTCTGCTTACATGGGGCCATGCCCCTAGTCCCTTGGCCTGCTGCCCCTGTGGGGACGCTTGGGAGGCCTGGTAAGGGGGGTAGTTTTGGTAACCAGTGGACTTCCTCGGGTAAAAGGGCTTTTTTACCTGAGCCCTTCTTATGAGAAGGGGCAGAGGTCTTCTTAGAGAGACGTGTCCTCGTCATGAACTCGGTCTCCAGCTCTGCGGCCTTGTTGGTCATGGGCTTTCCAAAGAGGTTCTCCCCTTGGCATGGGAGATCAACCAACTTGTCCTGAATCCATTGCTCGAGGTCGGATGACTGCAGCCAAGCTTGGCAGTGTACACCGATGCCCGCCGCGGCTACCCATGCCGCTGACTCAAACTCGTTATAGGCCGCCCGAGACATGAACTTGGGGCATTCACGGACAACTTTGTACAGGCCCTTGAAGTGCTGCAAAGGCTCCTTGGAGAGACCAGCCTGGAACCCAGCAATTTCCTTCACCAAGTCTCTCAGGTACATGCCCATGTACAGCTGGTACGCCTGGATCCGACAATTCAGCATTGCTCCCTGGAAACACTTCCTGCAGAGGAAATCCAAGGTGCGGGCCTCCCATCCGGAGGGCACCAAGGAGTGCGTCTTCTGACTCTTCAGTCGATGTATGGCCAACTCCACAACCATGGAGGTGTGCGGCAGTTGTGATTTTTGGAAGCCAGAGCTCCGGCGGACTCAATACATCAAGTCGAGCTGCTTACTGATTACCAGCGTCGTCGTCAGCATCTTCCACATGCACAGCATGAGTTGTTCCAGGATAGGAGGAATGGGCACCGTGAAAGCTTCTTGAGGGGGAGCCTCGTACTGGAGGATCTTGAACTCGCCGGCTTGAGGATCCTCCTCGGACTCCATCGGGAATGCCAAAGCCTAGGACATATACCGCACGAAGTCCAGAAAGCCTATATCCTCAGGTGGGGACCTTCTCCGAGATTCAGATACTGGGGAATCAGAGGGAACATCCCGATGACGCTGAGTGTCAGGGGATTCCTCGTCCTTGGTCTCCTAAGTGGAGGCCTCTGAAGAGGACTTATGGAGCTCCTCGGGCATTGAGGGACCCGGTGCCATCCGCCCCGATGCCTGCAAGATCGGTGGCGACGACCTCAGTCCCGATGAGCGGGAGGCCAAGTGCGACCTTGACCGAGGATCGGCTAGGCCTCTGGGGTCGACTTCAACATCGAGACCCCGGGGTCAGGACCTGCTGCTGTTCCATGAAGGCAGTAAAACTTCGCTCCAAGGCCACCATCCTGACACCAGTCCCGGAGGCTCCCCAGCCGCCATCTCGGGCACCGATAAGCTCAGGACCACATCTGGTTCCCCCGGAGGGGAGTCCTCAACTAGGACAGTATGTACTTGCCTAGGCTAATCCGCATCCGTATAACTGCGAGGAACCTTGGCTGGACGTTCCTTCACCACCCCCCCCACCCCCCCCGGGCAGGTGCTCGGGGCTCCACGACCGGCCCCAAGAGGTGCAAGGCCGTTCGGAACCATCCAGAGATGCCTCCTTCAAGGGTTTTTTTCCTTCTCTTTGTTTCCTTGAGGGAGATCCCCTCTCCAACGAATCCAGACGATATTTGGTTTCAGAGTACTCCTCCCAAGTCATGGAGGCCTCAAACGAGGTCCTGGCTCTTGAAGGCATGGGGGAGTCAGAAAAAATCTTATCATGCTACTGCTGGCGGCTTCGAAAGGCCTTCGAGGACATCCTTTTACACAGACCACAGGCCGCCTGGTCATGGTCCGGTCTGAGGCACCAGAGGCAGCAGTCATGTGTATCGGTGAGGGACATAATTTTCCCGCATAGATCGCACTTTTTGAACCCGCTGGTAGCCATGGGGGGAAAAAGGACCCCAGCAAGGTCGAAGACCTTTTGGGCTGCTAGCGAGAGAAAAATGGACACAAAAAAACCGCCCAAAGAAAGAAAAATCAAACTAGAGGAACCAACCCGATATCGAGATACCAAGGCCGAAGGCAGAAAGGGTACCGGTGTCGAACCGGTGGATGTCAAAGGGCAAGAAAAAAATCAACTTTTCCCAGGACACTGCAGGCAACGTCTGATGAGCTCCGTGGAAATAAGGAGACTAAGCAATATGGCACTCTTGGGTGGGAAGTGGACCACACATGTGTGGTAGCAATTCCCAAAGGCTTTCTTTGAAAGCTGGGGATTTGCTCCACGCGAGCTCCGTCAGAGTCACCCATATGTAAGAACTGACTTCCTGTTTGTTCCCGGAGAATGGGTTTTACCCGATGGCAGGAAGATGGTAAACAAACAAATGATGAGAGAAATTATGGCCATTCTACATCAAGGGAGTAATTGGGGTGTACAGGCAATGTGTGATCTGGTTCTAAGGCACTATGGGTGTATGGGAATATACACAGTAGCCAAGCAAGTGTGTGAGAGGTGTATAACCTGTAAGAAAATAAACAAAAAGGTTCTTAGGAAACAATTGCAAGGAGGCAGAGACCCTGGTCTTCGTCCATTCCAAAGTATACAGGTTGTTTTCACTGAGTTGCCCCTGGTTGGACAGATAAAGAACCTTTTAGTTATAGAGGACCATTTGACAGGATAGGTGGAGGAATATTCCATGGTAGCTGCCACGGCAATAGGAGTAGCAAAAATAGTCTTGGAATAAATCATTCCAAGATATGGAATGATAGGTCACATAGACTCAGACCAGGGAAGTCACTTCAGAGCCAAGGTATTGCAAAACATAATGGAAAATATGGGAGTATCCTGGGATTTCCATACTCCATGGCATCCACACTCCTCAGGGAGAGTGGAAGACATGAATCAGACTATAAAGAAGCAGCTAGCCAAATAGATGTTAGAAACAAAATTATCCTAGAATAAGTGTTTGCCCTTAGCAGTTAAGAATCCGAACAGCCCCTCAGAAAGATTGAGGCTTGTCCCCCTATGAAATGTTATTTGGATTACCCTATATGGGACAATTAAAGGAACCTCCTTAGTTTGAAACCAAAGATCAGTTTAAATTGCGTTATATAATGTTTTGTTAAATAAATAAATAAATAAATACCGTGTATAGGACGACTAACTCAAAGATTGATAGAAATGGCAAGCACTAAGCAAATATTTGTATCACCTCCTGTGTACAAGGATGCAATGTTATTAATGGACAATAAAAGGGAAGATAGAGAGTCCGGAAGAATGTTTTCTAGATTAGAAGCTTCCTATGAAACTGTAGAGTAAGTGTAAAAAAGAACAAGAAAACTCTAAAAAGAAAGAGGGAGGGGTTTGATATAAATAAATGTGACGTTATTTTTCCAATGTAATATAAAGCACAGTTACTTACCTGTAACAGGTGATCTCTGGGAACAGCAGGAATAAGTCTTCATATATGGGTATCGTCGGTACCGACGGAGCCTGCGCGGGAACGCTCCCCAGCGTCCAGTAAGAAAGCTTTTGGTAGCATCCCACAGCGCCTGCGCGCTGCCTTCCCGTCTTTCCCAACCGCCTCTCTCCAGTTCGAGTTTTAAAGCTGAGACAAAGAGAGAGAGAGAGGAAAGGAAAGATAGATAGAGAGATACAACTCCTAGGGGAGGTGGGTGGGTTGTGAAGAATTATTCCTGCTGTTCCCAGTTATCACCTGTTACAGGTAAGTAACTGTGCTATCTCCAAGAACAAGCAGGAATGAATCTTCACATATGGGGAGACTCCCTAGCTGTAGATGCCAGGGAGAAACCCCAGGTTATGTGTCCTTGAAAAAGACTCTACCTCCTCCCATGGATCTCTGGCATCCGACCAGGGGAGGTGGGTAGGAGTTGATTAGGAATGGAACAGGTGTTTGAGAACAGCCTGACCAAACGAGGCATCCCGGCGGGAGTCCTTGTCCAAACAGTAATTGGCTGTGAAGGTATGAACCGAGACCCAGGTGGCCGCTCGACAGATTTGGTCGATGGACACAGAGTTTAGATGAGCTATTGAGGCTGCCATGGCTCTCACATTGTGAGCTGTGACATGGCCCTCCAGAGAAATGTTCCTACTCTGGTAGGCGAAAGAAATACACTGAGCAATCCAGTTGGACAGTGTTCTCTTAGAGACTGGAAGTCCTAAATGAGAAGGATCAAAAGCAACAAAGATTTGAGAAGACTTTCTATGTTGCTGTATTCTTTGTAAGTAAAAAGCGAGAGCTCTCTTATAATCCAACGTATGACGATTCCTCTCTGCACCTGATGCATGAGGTCCTGGAAAAAAGACAGGTAAATATACCTCTTGGTTCAGATGAAAAGGCGAGACCACTTTAGGCATAAAGTGTGGATTGGTCCTGAGGACTACCTTATCATGATGAAACCTTGTATAAGGTGGATTAGCCACCAAAGCTTGCAAATCACAGATGCAGTGTGCTGAGGTGACTGCAATGAGAAAAACAACTTTCCAAGAAAGAAATTTCAAGGAGGTGGTGGCTAAAGGTTCAAAGGGTGGCTTCATCAGCTTGCCAAGAACCAGGTTTAAGTCCCATGCCACTGGAGGTAGTCTAATGGGAGGTTTAGTTAAAAGAAGGCCTCTCATGAATCTTGCTATAAGAGGGTGAGAGGAGATAGGTTGTCCATTGAGGGGCTTGAGGGATGCTGCAATAGCACTCAAATGGACTCTTATTGAATTCGTTTTCAGACCTGCATGGGATAGATGCAGGAGATACTCTAGTAGAGAATTCAAAGGTATTGCAAGAGGGTTTAGACCCATCCCTGAACACCAAATGGTAAATCTTTTCCATTTGAAAGCATAGGAACGTCTAGTAGAAGGCTTTCTAGAGGCATGAATAACAACTCTGACTTGTTGAGAGAGATGAAAATCTTGAAGGTCTAGGCCCTCAGCAACCAAGCCCTGAGATGAAGAGACTGGGGGTTTGGGTGCCACAACGTTCCTTCTTCCTGGGATAGAAGGACTGGTGCAGAGCCCAAGTCCAGGGAAGGAGCTTGAGAGAGATGCAGAAGTAGAGGGTACCACACTTGGCATGGCCAATGTGGTGCTATGAGGATCATTGTCCCTCGATCTCTCTGAAGCTTGAATAGTGTTTTGGGAATTAGGGGAATTACTGGAAAGGCATAAAGGAAGTCTTGACGCCAGTGAAGGAGGAAGGCATCCTTGGCCTGAACTCCCTGACACGGAATTCTGGAACAGAACCGGGGAAGTTTGGCATTCCACAGACTTGCAAAGAGGTCTATGTCCGGGGTTCCCCAAATTCGAAAAATCCTGGCTACCTGGTCCATGTGGAGGGACCACTCGTGTAGAAGCAGAACTCGACTGAGTCTGTCCGCCCAAGAGTTTTGAACGCCTGGAAGATATACTGCCAGAAGATGGATGTGATGCTCTCTGGTGAAGGCCCACAATCACAAAGCTTCATTGCAAAGCGACAGAGAGCCAGTCCCGCCCTGCTTGTTTACATAGAACATGGCTACTTGGTTGTCCGTATGGATGAGGACTGTCCTGTAGCTGAGCAGGGAATGGAACACTCTGAGAGCTAAGAATATTGCTCTGAGTTCCAAGAGATTGATATGCAGAGAAGTCTCCTGTGGAGACCAGATGCCCTGGGTGGAGAGATCCTGCAGATGAGCTCCCCAACCCATTGGAGAAGCATCTGTTGTCAGAGTTGCTTGGGGTAGCGAATGCTGAAAAGGGGACCCCAGCAACAGATTTGGAGGAGACTTCCACCACTGGAGAGACCAAAACAGGCGACTGGAGTTTGCTATTTTGTCTGACAGGCAACCTGATGCCTGAGTCCATTGGGTTGACAAAGTCCATTGAGCTGCCCTCATGTGAAGGCGAGCATATGGAACCACATGCACGGTGGATGCTATGTGGTCTAATAGTTGTAACATCTCTCAAGCAGTTAAATGGGACTTTAACTGTATCTGGGAGGCTAACTGCACGAAGCGTAGGCAACGGGCCTGAGGAAGATAGGCCCTTGCAGTTGTGGTATCCAGCAAGGCCCCTATAAACTCCAGAGACTGAGTAGGGGTGAGATGGGATTTTGGGATGTTTATTACCAGTCCCAAATACTGAAGGACACACATTGTGCAGGTTAGAGAAATCTGGGCCTCTGACTGGGATGAAGCTCGAATGAGCCAGTCGTCCAGATATGGGAAAACGAATATTCCTAGAGTGCGTAGAAATGCAGCTACTACTGCCATGCATTTCGTGAACACCCTTGGTGCAGAGGCCAGACCGAAAGGAAGCACCCTGTATTGGTAGTGCTGTCCTTGAAAAAGGAACCGAGGAACCTTCTGTGTGTTGGATGGATGAGGACATGGGTGTATGCATCCTTGAGATCTAGAGAACAAAGCCAGTCCTGACTCTGAAGGTATGGCAGCAGAGCACCGGGAGAAATCATCTTGAATTTCTCTTTGAATAGAAACTTGTTCAATTCTCAGATCTAATATGGGTCTGTAGCCCCCTGTTTTCTTTGGAATAAGAAAATAAGGGGAGTAGAACCCTGAGCCCTGTTGAAGAAGGGGTACTTCTTCTATTGCCCCTTGGGCAAGAAGGGTAGCAATCTCCTGACCCAGAAGGTTGAGGAGAGATGTTGGAAAATTGAACTGTCTCACCATGGTGTGGGGAGGAAGGTTCAAGAAATGAAGCTTGTACCCTTCCCTTACAATGGAGAGGGTCCATTGCTCTGCTGTAATTTGCTCCCATCTGGGAGCAAAGTAAGCCAACCTTCCTGGAATGGTGAGGGGCTCTGGTTCTTCCAGAGCCAGAAAGGCTAAGTTCTCTAGTTGCAAGTCAAAGGCCCTGGGGAGGCTGAGGCTGCTGAGTCGTGGGAGGCCTGGCAGCCTTTGAATTGGCCTGTTTAGGTGGTTGCTGACGCTTTGCAGCAAAACGACCTGCAGATGATGCCTGCTGACCATAAGCAGGATAGTATCTTCCCTTTTTAGAAAAAGTTGTCTTTTTTAACAACCTTTTCTTAGCAGGAGCAGAGGTAGACTTTGAAAGTCGATCCAAAGCAGAGTTCTCAGCATCCATCTGAGTGGCCTTTGCTTTCCAATCCCTGCCAAAAAGGTTTTCACCTGTACAAGGAAGATTTCCCAGTTCATCTTGGACCCAAAGTTCCAAATCAAAGGCTTGTAACCAAGCAATTCTGCGTGCACCTATGGCAATAGCCGAGGCTCTGCTTACACACTAAAAAGAGTCAAAGGCTGCACGGTTGGAAAATTTGGAAACATCTTGGGCATGTTTACGCCAAGTGAGAAATTCCTGCCTTTTATCTTCTGAAATAAAAGGGGCTAAAGTCTGCAGATGATCTGTGACTTCTTTTAGAAACATCCCCATATAGAGACTATAGGAGTTGATTCTGGCAGCAAGCATAATAGCTTGGAAAACCCTTCGGCCAAAGGCATCAAGGGTCCTGCATTCACGTCCTGGAAGATTAGATGAGTGTCTCTTTGCACTCTTTATTTTCCTCATGGCAGACTCTACCACAATAGAGTGGTGAGGAAGCTGAGACTTATGAAAGCCAGGACAAGGAGGGACACGGTACATGGTGTCTAATCTACGAGAATGAGGAGAGGTGGTAAGAGGAGTCTCCCACATGCTCAACATGAGATCATAGAGAATCTCATGAATAGGTAAAGTAGCTGCTTCTTTAGGAGCCTTAGGATATTGCAAAATATCTAGTTGCTTGGCTCTGGGCTCTGACTCAGGGGCCACTGTAATGGAGAGGCCCCTAGCCACTTCCCTAATGAAGTCCTGAAAAGACAGGTCTTCTGGAGGAGACATTCTTCGTTTTGGAGAATCAGACTCCTGAGGAAGAAGTACCGGTGCATCGACAGAAACCTCCGACTCATCAGAGTCTTCTGAGGAAACGAAGTATCGCCTGTCTGGATGCTCCTGTAAAGCCCGATACGCGTACCGAGTGGGATCGACATCGGGAGTAAGCGGTACCGGTTCGGTACCGATGGGCATCATAGGACAGGGTACCGTTGCAGTCGACACCGAAGCCGATGTCGATGCAATCGATACCGGCACCGGGAACGATGCCGGAGTCGGTACCGGCAACGGAGACTGTTGCGGTACCGGAGGCGTCGAAGCCTGCATAAATGCCGTTAGGGTGCGCTGCATGGACAGAATCTTCTGATCCATTGACGCCACCAGAGTCTGGATGTCGGTACCAGTGGAGGTCACCAGTACCCCAGAACACGGCAAAAGGTGATCGGTCGAGGTCGAGCCATCGATGTCAACCTGTGACCCCATAGACAATGCTTTGGAAGCCGGAACTTCCCGCCGGGGTAATTTTGCCGGTGAGGAATCCTCGAGGACAAGCCCAGAGGCATCGCGATGCTTAGAGGGAGATTTGCCCTTCGAGGACCGGCTAGATCTATGTTTGGTTACCTGAGATCCATTGGAGGAAGAAGCAGCCCTGGAAGACGTCGATGCCACCGAGGCTGCATCAGAGGGAAACAGGGTACTGAGCTTGGCTGCTCGGTTCTGCCGACCTCTTTTAGACATCATGGTACAGGACACACAATCCGTGATGGAATGTTCAGGACCCAAACATTTTAGACACCAGTCATGGGTGTCGGTGACAGAAATAGTACCGCCATACTTCGTGCACTTTTTGAACCCGGAAGCGGGCTTCTCCATGAGGAGAAAATATGTTCAGGCCTAAGGCCAAAACCGAAAATGCACAGTTGAAGAAAGAAAAGTTTTTTTTGTTTTGTTTTGTTTTAAGAAAAGAAAAGAAAAGACCGGTGGTACCAGTCTGGCATTGAAGAAGGCAGACGCGACACAGAAAAATAAAGAAAAAAATAAAGAATTCTTCTGCGGTGACAGGAACACGACCTGCTGGCTCCGCGGAAAAGAAGAACTGGAGAGAAGCGGTTGGGAAAGGCGGGAAGGCAGCGCGCAGGCGGTGTGGGATGCTCCCAAAAGTTTTCTTACTGGATGCTGGGGAGCGTTCCCACGCAGGCTCCGTCGGTACCGACGATACCCATATGTGAAGACTCATTCCTGCTTGTTCATGGAGATTTTTGTATTTCACTCATCTACTACTCTGTAAAGCACAGTTACTTACCTGTAACAGGTGATCTCTGGGAACAGCAGGAATAAGTCTTCACATATCGGTATCGTCGGTACCGACGGAGCCTGCGCGGGAATGCTCCCCAGCGTCCAATAAGAAAGCTTTGGGGAGCATCCCACAGCGCCTGCGTGCTGCCTTCCCGCCTTTCCCAACAGCCTCTCTCGAGTTCGAGTTTTAAAGCTGAGACAAAGAAAGAGAGAGAGGGAAGGAAAGATATATAGAGAGATACAACTCCTAGGGGAGGTGGATGGGTTGTGAAGACTTATTCCTGCTGTTCCCAGAGATCACCTGTTACAGGTAAGTAACTGTGCTATCTCCAGGAACAAGCAGTAATGAGTCTTCACATATGGGGACTCCCTAGCTGCAGATGCCAGGGAGAGACCCCAGAGTTGTGTCCTTGAAAAGGGCTCCACCTCCCCCCATGGATCTCTGGCATCCAACCAGGGTAGGTGGGTAGGAGTTGATTAGGAATGGAACAGGTGTTTGAGAACAGCCTGACCAAACGAGGCATCCCGGCAGGAGTCCTTGTCCAAACAGTAATGGGCTGTGAAGGTATGAACCGAGGCCCAGGTGGCCGCTCGACAGATTTGGTCGATGGACACAAAGTTTAGGTGAGCCATTGAGGCTGCCATGGCCCTCACATTGTGAGCTGTGACATGGCCTTCCAGAGAAAGGTTCCTACTCTGGTAGGCGAAAAATACACTGAGCAATCCAGTTGGACAGTGTTCTCTTAGAAACTGGAAGTCCTAAATGGGAAGGATCAAAAGCAACAAAGAGTTGAGAAGACTTTCTATGTTGCTGTGTTCTTTGTAAGTAAAAGGCGAGAGCTCTTTTACAATCCAAAGTATGAAGATTACTCTCTGCACTTGATGCATGAGGTCCTGGAAAAAAAAGACAGGTAAGTATACCTCTTGATTCAGATGAAATGGCGAGACCACTTTGGGCATAAACTGTGGATTGGTCCTGAGGACTACCTTATCATGACGGAACCTTGTATAAGGAGGATTAGCCACCAAGGCTTGCAACTCACTGATGCGACGTGCTGAGGTGACTGCAATGAGAAAGATAACCTTCCAAGAAAGAAATTTGAAGGAGGTGGTGGCTAAAGGTTCAAAGGGTGGCTTCATAAGCTGGCCAAGAACCAGATTTAAGTCCCATGCCACTGGAGGTGGTCTAATGGGAGATTTAGTTAAAAGAAGGCCTCTCATGAATCTTGCTATAAGAGGATGAGAGGAAATAGGCTGTCCATTGAGAGGCTTGAGGGACGCTGCAATAGCACTCAAATGGACTCTTACTGAATTTGTTTTAAGGCCTGCATGGGATAGATGCAGAAGATACTCTAGTAATGAATTCAGAGGTATTGCAAGAGGGTTAAGACCCTTTCTCTGAACACCAAATGGTAAATTTTTTCCATTTGAAAGCATAAGAACGCCTAGTGGAAGGCTTTCTAGAAGCATGAAGAATATCTCTGACTTGCTGAGAGAGATGAAAAACTTGAAGGTCTAGGCCTTCAGCAACCAGGCCCTGAGATGGAGAGACTGGGTTTTGGGTGTGCGGCGCTCCTGCCCGGCCTTGGGGCTAAAGACAGGAGCGGCGGTCTGATGCTTCGTGAGGAAGGAGAGTAACCTGTATCCAGGGAATGCTGGGTATTGTAGTTCCTGCTCCTCTCGCTCCGAAATAAAGAGTTGTAGTTATGGGGTTTCCAGTATTTTTATTATAGTAAAGGATATTGTTCTATCACATGGCAAATAAATGCAAACAAAATAGGTGCTTCAAATGCTAACAGGAAAACTTAGGATAAAGGCAACTTAAAGTATAACTGCTTCTTTTCACTTCTAAGCAAATCACTCACTTTGCCCCAAGAGGTCAGTTAGTTTCACTGCAGCCTCTTTCAGCCACTGTTACCTTCACAGTGCTGGGGAAAATCAGGTGCACATAATTAGAGCTTTCTCAGCAAGGCAATACAACAGCTCCGTAGCATTCAATTCACATACGGTAAAAAGCAGTTTCCTTCAGCTTGGCATCTCTACACAGCAGACCGTGCAATCCATGCTCTCACAATCTGGTAAGTCTGTATTATCTTGTGTTAATTCTTCAAGCTGTATGGAATTACTGGCTTCTGGTAACACTGGCTGTCTTCTAGCTTGCAACTCTAAAAACTGCTTAAAACTCTGTAGGAGCAATTCAGCCTGCTGTTTGGGAAGTAGGGAATTGCTATCAGCTATACAACTTCCCTCTGGCTTAAGGTTGTTTATTTTCTCCTCTCTTAGATTAATTGTATCAGAGTAACTGCTAGTCTCTTTTGCTAATGTTTCACACACAGGAGAGTTAGCTTTCCGTTCAGCCTGGAAACTTTGTGGCAATTCACTTACTTGTTGCCATGCCATTCTGACTTCAGATGGCTCCAACGTTCTCCAGCTGTTAGAATGTTTGTTGCTCTCTGGCTCAAACGGTACTTCACAGAATGATTGTTTTCTTTCTTGTGCCTGCCTTGAAGGCTTCCTTTCCCAGGGCTGTGCCTTCCAACGGTCGTCTAATTCAGGGCTAGGTCCTCTCTCCTTGGGACTTCTACTCACTGCCTCTGAATAGAACTTTGCAGGTTTCTTTCCAATGCCAGGTTCCCAAGAATCAGCATACTGTTTTCTGGACTTGCAATCATTCTTCCTCTTCTCCTTCTTTCTCCTCTCCTTCTCATCATTCCTCTCAATCCCATTCCGACTAGCAAAGCCATGCTCTGGTTTAAAACCACGTTCTCTCCTGGACACGCCCCTTCCAAGGGCAGGGTGTGCCCAATCAGGACTGCAGGACTCCTCCCCTGGGCTGGTCTCCATGCTCAGCTCTGTGGAATAGAGTCTCTCTTTCTTCCTTGGTTTCTCAAATAGGCATAAATCCTGCTGAACCTCAGGATTTTCATCCGTTTCCATAGGCTCAGGAGGGCGCTGTTCACCACAGGTGCCACAACGTTCCGTCTTCCTGGGATAGAAGATCTGGTGCAGAGCCCAATTCCAGGGAGGGAGCTTGAGAGAGATGCATAAGTAAAGGGTACCACACTTGTCGTGGCCAATGTGGTGCTTTGAGGATCATGGAACCTCGGTCTCTCTGAAGCTTGAAAAGTGTTTTGGGAATTAGGGGAATGGGTGAAAAGGCATAAAGGAAGTCTTGACCCCAGTGAAGAAGGAAGGCATCCTTGGCTTGAATTCCCTGACACGGAATTCTGGAACAGAACCGGGAAAGTTTGGCATTCCACGGACTTGCAAAGAGGTCTATTGTCCAGGGTTCCCCAAATTCGAAAAATCCTGGCTACCTGGTCCATGTGGAGGGACCACTCGTGTGGAAGCAGAACTTGACCGAGTCTGTCTGCCCAAGAGTTTTGAACGCCTGGAAGATATACTGCCATAAGATGAATCTGATGCTCTCTGGCGAAGGCCCACAGTCGCAAAGCTTCATTGCAAAGCGACAGAGAGCCAGTCCCTCCCTGCTTATTCACATAGAACATGGCTACTTGGTTGTCCGTGTGGATGAGGACTGTCCTGTAGCTGAGCAGGGAGTGGAACACTCTGAGAGCTAAGAAAATTGCTCTGAGTTCCAAGAGATTGATGTGTAGAGAAGTCTCCTGTGGAGACCAGATGCCCTGGGTGGAGAGATCTTTAAGATGAGCTCCCCAACCCATTGGAGAGGCATCTGTTGTAAGGGTTGCTTGGGAAGTGAAAAGGGGACCCCAGCAACAGGATTTGAGAGGACTTCCACCACTGGAGAGACCAAAAAAGGTGACTGGAGTTTGCTATTTTGTCTGACAGGCAACCTGATGCCTGAGTCCATTGGGTGGACAAAGTCCATTGAGCTGCCCTCATGTGAAGGCGAGCATATGGAACCACATGCACGGTGGATGCCATGTGGCCTAAGAGTTGCAACATTTCCCGAGCAGTTAAATGGGACTTTGACTGTATTTGGGAGGCTAACTGCACCAAGCGTAGGCAACGCGCCTGAGGAAGATAGGCCCTTGCAGTTGTAGTATCCAGGACAGCCCCTATAAACTCCAGAGATTGAGTAGGGGTGAAATTGGATTTTGGGATGTTTATTACCAGCCCCAAATACTGAAGGACACGCATTGTGCAGGTTAGAAAAGTCTTGGCCTCTGACTGAGAGGGAGCTCGAATGAGCCAGTCGTCCAGATATGGGAAAACGAATATTCCCAGGATGCGTAGAAATGCAGCTACTACTGCCATGCATTTCCTGAACACCCTTGGTGCAGAGGCCAGACCGAAAGTGGCTATTTTACATTTAAGCGCTTTAAGCGCGGCGTCCTGCGCCGTTTGCGCGCGCCCAAGGAGCAGGTCCTGCTCCTTGGTCGAGCTCCTTGGGTCGAGTCCGGGGGCGAGTCCTGTGATTCCTCGCCCGCTGACTCTCATCTCTCTCCGCAAGCTTTTCAAATCTCCAGCTCAGGCCTTGACGTTCCTGAATCAACTCAGCGTTGGACTACATCCGCTGCCTGCACTTGGGCTCACCTGTTCTCTTTGCTGCTACTGTTTTCCATGTTCTGTCCCATGTCTGCTATTCCTGCTTTAGTGGGCTGGAGGCCTTCGCCTTCCTATCCCCCCTCTACCTTGTCTAATGTTGCTGCATGTCGTTCTGCTAACCTCATCCCTTGTTTACCCCTCCTCTGCCTTTCCCTCCCCCCCGCAATTACTTTTACTCCAGATGACTCTATTAAACTGTCGCTCCCTCCGTTCCAAGACCATGCTTATTCACGATCTTGTCTCTCAGCACTCTCTGGACATTTTGTTCCTGACGGAGACCTGGCTCAAGGATGGGGAGGAGCCTCTTCTGAACCGCTGCCTCCCCCCTGGCTTCTCCTTCTCTGCGGTGTCCCGCCGAGGTCGATCTGGCGGGGGGGTTGCAGTGATCCACCGCTCCTCCCTCCCCTTGCGTGAGGTACTCCCTTCTCCTTTTTCCTATCTGGAAGCCCTTCTCCTCCATTTAGAGGTCTCCCCCCCTTTGTACTTTCTTCTTCTCTATGTCCGTCCCTCTCTGTCTCCCTCTCTTTGGGACTCTGTTCTTTTAACTTTATCAGAAGTCTCCCTTAGGTATAACCACTTTTTGCTACTTGGTGATTTTAATGTTCACGATGATTCCCCCTTCTTCTCAACGTGATCTTTCTTTCCTTTCTCTGCTTTCTGATCTTTCCCTCTCCCAGCATGTTCAGCTCCCTACTCACGTGGCTGGTCATACCTTGGACCTAGTTATCTCTCGCCACGCTCCTTCCTTTGTCCCTTCTTCCTTCTCTTCCCAGCCCCTTCCCTGGTCTGACCACTATTGTTTATGTTTTGTCCTCTCCTGTTCTCTCTCTTCTTCCCCTCCTTCATCCCCCTTATTGCCCCTAGCTCGTTCAGCCCGTCACTTTACCCCTGATTCTCTCCAGCAATTTCCGTCCTCAGATACTCTTTTCCCTGATGACTTCCCTCTGCTCTCTGCTGATCTTCAAGCCCAGTGCTGGGATTCTTCTCTCTCTACTGCTTTAGATAAGGTTGCTCCTCTGCGCCCTTCTTCTGTAGCTCGCCATCGCCCCAACTCCCCTTGGTATCTCCCAGGCTTCCGTCTTCATCGCTCTTACCTGCGTCGGGCTCTCCACCGCTGGCGTAAGTCCCCTTCACCTGCTACTCTCTCACATTTTCGTTACTGTCACTGTCATTATCGCTCTCTTCTGAACTCTGCTAAACGGGATTACTTTTCTAAGCTTATCTCCTCCTCGGCAAATTCTACCCATCAGCTATATCGCATCCTGCACTCCCTCTCTGCATCCTCCTCATCTCCTACCGCCTCTCTTCCTGCAATTTCTTCCTCTAATAATCCCACACCCGATGCTCTGGCCTCATACTTTGTTGGCAAGGTCCTTTCTATTCGGCAGCTTTTCCCTTCCTGCCCCCTTCCTCTCTCACCCCATCCTCCTCTTTCCCCGGTTTCCTCCTCAGCAGCAGTTTCCCCTAATGTTCCTCCTCTTTCTTACTGTTGGTCTGCCTTCCGACCTATCACACTTCCCGAACTTTCCACTCCTTTTTCCTCCACTCGGAAAACCACTTGTCCGTCCGATCCTATTCCCTCTCACTGGCTCTGCTCCCTTTTGCTCTTTCCATCTTTAACACCAGTCTTTCCTCCGGTACTTTCCCCTCCCACTGGAAGCACGCTCTTATACGTCCTCTCTTGAAGAAACCTTCTCTGGATCCTTCTTCCCCTTCTAATTGGCGTCCTATCTCTAATCTCCCTTTTCTCTCTAAGCTTCTTGAAAGGTTGGTTTTCTCTCAGCTATCTTCACATTTAGAGGATACTTTGGTTCTTCACCCTCGTCAATCTGGTTTTCGTCCTGGGCACAGTACTGAATCCATTCTCATTTCTTTTCTTAACGAATTGCATGTTGCCCACGATCATGGTTCTATCTCTCTGGCTGTCTCACTTGATCTCTCTGCCGCTTTCGATGTTGTTGATCACCGTACTCTTCTTCTAAGGCTTCGTTCTATTGGTCTTTCTGGTTCGGTTCTTCGCTGCTTTCACTCTTTTCTTTTCGATCGGTCGTTCTCAGTCTTGTCAGGTTCTGCTTCGTCTTCTCCTTCACCTCTGCCTTGTGGTGTTCCTCAGGGTTCTGTATTAGCCCCTCTGCTGTTTAACATCTTTCTGGCCCCTCTTGCTTTACTTATCCAACAGCAAGGTATCTCTGCGTATTATTACGCAGATGATATCCTTCTATTTTTACCACACTTGTCCTCTTTCCCCTGATATTGGTCCCCTCAATGCCTGTCTTTCCGCTGTTTCCTCCTGGTTTTCTGAGAACTTTTTGCATGTCAATCTGTCTAAGACATCCGCCATCTGGTTCACCGCTGGTGCTCCCCCTCCCACCCTCACCCCTTCTCTGTCTGCTGGGCCTATTCCTCTTGTTTCATCTATGCGATACCTTGGTGTTACCCTGGATTCGGCTTTAACTTATAAAGATCACGTTTCCTCTATTGTTCAGCGTTCTTTCTACACACTACGTCGACTTCGTGCTGTCCGACCTTTCCTTTCATTCTCCTCTTTGACTACACTTCTCTCTCTCGTAGTTTCTCGTCTAGACTATTGTAATGCTTCTCTGGCCGGCCTTCCTCTTTCTCAGCTTCGTCGTCTTCAACTGGTCCACCATACTGCCGCTCGTCTTCTGACCAACTCCTCTCGCTCAGCTCATATCACTCCTCTTCTTATTCGCTTACACTGGTTGCCTATTCCTTTCCGCATTCAATACAAGGTTCTGATTTTTGTCCACAGGGCTTTACACACTGGTGTTCCTCTTTATCTCTCTGACTTGGTGCACTTTCACTGTCCCTCTAGAACTCTTTGGTCGATTCACGCTAATCGTCTTTCTTCCACCTCCTTCCAGGGCTCGTCTTGAATCAACACGCTCCTCTGCTTTCTTTTTCCTCGGCCCCCGCCTTTGGAATTCTCTCCCCTTAGCTTTACGACTAGAATCCTCCTTCGGCACTTTCAAGGCCTCTCTCAAGACTCACCTCTTTTGTACCGCTTTTGATATCCCTTCCCTTCCCACCCTCAGTTGATTGGTCCTTTCTCTGTTTTCTTCATTCTATCTTCTGCTGTCTCTTTTGTGAAAAATTGGCGTTCTTTTCTGTTTCCCCAGTAGCCTTTGTTTCATTGTACACCGCTGTATGCCTTTCGGTCCAGGCGGTATAATAAGTTTTAAAATAAAGATAAAGATAAAGGAAGCACCCTGTATTGGTAGTGCTTTTCTCCAAAAAGGAACCGAAGGAACCTTCTGTGTGTTGGGTGGATGAGGACATGGGTGTACGCATCCTTGAGATCTAGAGAACAAAGCCAGTCCTGACTCTGAAGGTATGGAAGCAGAGCACCGAGAGAAATCATCTTGAATTTCTCCTTGAATAGAAATTTGTTCAATTCTCTGAGATCTAAGATGGGTCTGTAGCCCCCTGTTTTCTTTGGAATAAGAAAATAAGGGGAGTAGAACCCTGTGCCTTGCTGAAGAAGAGGTACTTCTTCTATTGCCCCTTGGGCAAGAAGGGTGGCAATCTCCTAACCCAGAAGGTCGAGGAGAGATGTTGGAGAATTGAACTGTTTCACTATGGTGTGAGGGGGAAGGCTTAAGAAATGAAGCTTGTACCCTTCCCTTATGATAGAGTGTCCCCATTGCTCTGCTGTGATTTGTTACCATCTGGGAGCAAAGTAAGTCAACCTTCCTGGAATGGAAAGGGGCTCTGGTTCTTCCAGAGCCAGAAAGGCTAGGTTCTCTAGCTGCAAGTCAAAGGCCCTGAGGAGGCTGAGGCTGCTGGGTCATGGCAGGCCTAGCAGCCTTTGATTTGGCCTGTTTAGGTGGTTGCTGACGCTTTGCAGCAAAACGACCTGCAGAAGATGCCTGCTGACTATAAGCAGGATAGTATCTCCCCTTTTTAGAAAAAGATGTCTTTTTGAACAATCTTTTCTTAACAGGAGCAGAGGTAGACTTTGAAAGTCGATCCAAAGCAGAGTTTTCAGCATCCATCTGATTGGCCTTTGCTTGCCAATCCTTACCAAAAAGGTTTTCACCTGTACAAGGGATATTCCCTAATTCATCTTGTACCCAGAGCTCCAAATTAAAAGCTTGTAGCCAAGCAATTCTGTGTGCCCCTATGGCAATAGCCGAAGCTCTGCTTACACATTCAAAAGAGTCAAAGGCTGCACGGTTGGAAAATTTGGAGGCATCTTGGGCATGTTTGAGCCAAGTGAGAAACTCCTGCCTTTTATCCTCTGAAATAAAAGGGGTTAAAGTCTGCAGATGATCTGTGACTTCTTTTAGAAACATCCCTATATAGAGACTATAGAAGTTGATCCTGGCAGCTAGCATAGAAGCTTGGAAAACCCTTCGGCCAAAAGCATCTAGGGTCCTGCATTCACGTCCTTGAGGATTAGATGAGTGTCTTTGCACTCTTTATCTTTCTCATGGCAGACTCTACCACAATAGAGTGGTGAGGGAGCTGAGTCTTGTGGAAGCAAGGACAAGGAGGGACACGATACATAGTGTCTAACCTGCAAGAATGAGGAGAGGTGGTAAGAGGTGTCTCCCACATCCTCAACATGAGATCATACAGAATCTCATGGATAGGCAAGGTAGCTGCCTCCTTAGGAGTTTTAGGATATTGTAAAATATCCAATTCCTTGGCTCTGGGTTCTGACTCAGGGGCCACTGTGATGTAGAGGCCCCTGGCCACTTCCCTGATGAAGTCTTGAAAAGACAAGTCTTCTGGAGGAGACATTCTTTGCTTAGAAGAAGACGACTCCTGAGGAAGAAGTATGGATGCCTCAACAGAACCCTCAGACTCATCAGAGTCTTCAGAGGAATCGAAGTATCGCCTGTCTGGATGCTCCTGTAAAGCCCGATAACCGTACTGAGTAGGATCGGTATCGGGAGTAACCGGTACCGATTCGGTACCGATGGGCATCATAGGACAGGGTACCGTTGCAGCTGACACCGAAGCCGATGCGATCGGTACCGGTACCGGCACCGGGAGTGATGCCGGTGCCAGAGCCGGTACCGACAACGGGGATTGTTGCGGTACCGGAGGCGTCACAGCCTGTATGAATGCCGCTAGGGTGCACTGCATGGTCAGGATCTTTTGATCCATCGACGCCACCAATGTCTGGATGTCGGTACCAGTGGGAGCCACCGGTACCCCAAAACACGGCAAAAGGTGATCTGTCGAGGCCGAGCCATCGATGTCAACCTGTGACCCCATAGATAATGCTTTGGAAGCCGGAGCTTCCCGCTGGGGTAATTTTGCCGGTGCGGAGAATGCTCAAGGAAAGACAATTAGCAGGTAAGGTCTAATTTCATCTTCCTTATCGCTTCTCCGGGCCAGTCCAGGGAAAGGTAGGGCAGTACCAAAGCAGTACCTAAACTCGGGAGGGACCCGCCAGCCCCGCGATAAGAGCCGACACTCCCACTTTCGCATCTTCGCGAGCTTGAACATCCAAACGGTAATGTTTCGTAAAGGTATGCAAGGAAGACCACGTCGCCGCTCTACAGATATCTACGGGAGGAACAAAAGCAAACTCCGCCCAGCAAGTTGCTTGAGCTCGAGTGGAATGAGCTTTTAGCCCAACTGGGGGAGAGCGACCTCCAGCCTGGTAAGCTGCTACAATAGCGCAGCGCACCCAACGAGCAATCGTGGACTTCGATGATGCCTGCCCTTTATTGGGCCCAGCATATTGGACAAACAATCTGTCTGTTTTTCGAAAGGGCTTCGAAACCCGAAGGTACGCCTTTAAAACCCGAGCAAGATCCAACTTTCTGAGAGCCCGGTCAATCGGAGAACTTGACAAATTCGAAAATCTTGGTAAGGCCACGGACTGATTAATATGAAAAACAGAGAGAACTTTCGGCAAAAAAGAAGGAACCGTACGCAGTAACACTCGTTCAGGGAGAAATTGCAGATACGGCTCCTGACAAGACAAGGCCTGTAAATCGGAAATCGGCCGCGCTGAACATAAAGCTACTAGGAAGGCTGTCTTCCAGGAACACTCACGCGGAGCCCGTGAGGAAACCGATGCCAAAGGCGAACTCACAAACGCCTCCAAGACGACATTCAAATCCCACGGAGGCACAATCTGGCGCAATGGAGGACGAAGGATCTTCGCCGCCCGCAAAAACCTTTGCACATCCGGATGCAGAGATAGCCGACGGTTTTGCACCACTCCCCTGAAACATGCTAGCGCTGCTACATGAACTTTAAGGGTATTAAGCGCCAAACCTTTCTCCCAACCCTCCTGGAGAAACAAAAGCAATTGAGTTAAGGTAGAAGAACGTGGAAGCACGTCTCGCCGGCTACACCAATCCTCGAAGAGCCGCCATATCCTAATATATGTAAGGGAGGTCCCTGGCCGTCTAGATCTAAGTAAGGTGGCCACTACAGAGCTCGCATAACCCTTGCGTCTCAAGCGATCCCTCTCAAGAGCCAAGCTGTAAGCAAGAAGCGATCCACCTGTGGCATGAGCACCGGTCCCTGATTTAACAGATTGATCCGAACCGGAAGACGCCAAGGAGGAGCTATCAGGAGCCGAATGAGATCGGCATACCACGGACGTCGAGGCCAATCTCGCGCAATCAGAATCACCGAACCTCGGTGTCCCGCTATGCGATGAATAACGCGACTCAACAATGGCCAAGGAGGGAAAACGTACAAGAGAGCGTCCCTCGGCCATGGTTGAACCAGAGCATCTAGCCCCTCTGACATGCGTTCCCTGCGTCTGCTGAAAAAACGACCCGCCTTGGCATTGCTGAAAGTCGCCATGAGATCCATAACTGGTTGTCCCCACCGTAATGTCAGCTCGTGATAAACTGCGACGTTCAACTCCCACTCTCCGGGATCGAGGACATTGCGACTGAGGTAATCGGCCTGAATGTTTTCCTTGCCAGCTACGTGAGCTGCCGACAATGCCAGGAGACGACTCTCTGCCCAAGACATCAACTCCTGACATTCGGCAAGAAGAGAGGAACTCTTGGTTCCCCCCTGCCGATTGATATATGCCACTGTCACTGCATTGTTGGAGAATAACCGAACAGCAATCCCCTTGAGCAGGGCTTCGAAGTGCTGAAGGGCGAGCCGAGCAGCTCGTAGCTCGAGTCTGTTGATCGACCACGAGCTCTCTTCCGGAGACCAAGATCCTTGAGCGAGCTGCGACTGACAATGCGCTCCCCAGCCTGTGAGACTGGCATCTGTGGTGACTAAAACCCATGAGGGCTCCTGTAGGGGAACGCCTGCTCTGAGATGGACCGGGTTCAACCACCACTCTAGACTTCGCCGCACCAGCTCCGGACAAAGCAGGCGCTGTGAGAGAGGATGAAGCTGTGGCGACCATCGGGAAAGCAAGGCTTGTTGCAACGGCCACATGTGAGCCCTGGCCCACGGTACCAGATCCAAGGACGCCGCCATGGAGCCCAAGAGCTGCAAGTATGTCCACGCCGACGGAGCCGGGATCCGCAAAAACGCCTGCACCTGCTGCAACAGCTTGTGCACACGGATCTCGGGCAAGAAAACTGCTCCGCGAGCTGTGTCGAAGAAGGCCCCGAGATGAGTCAGTTGCCGTACCGGCTGTAAGTGACTTTTGATCTGATTTATGACCCAACCTAGTTGCTCCAAAAGTCGAACAACTCGAGCCGTTGCTGCCACGGAGGCCACCTGAGAATCGGCCCTGATAAGCCAGTCGTCGAGATACGGATGAACCCGGATACCTTCCCTCCGCAGCGCCGCTGCTACCACTACCATGAGCTTCGTGAAGGTTCACGGAGCCATGGCGAGGCCAAACGGCAATGCTCGAAACTGGAAATGACCCATAGGAAGGGCAAAACGTAAAAATTGTTGATGAGATTGCCTGATGGGAATGTGAAGATATGCCTCGGTGAGATCTATGGATGAGAGGAATTCTCCGGGACGCACTGCTTGAATCACGGTGCGCAATGTTTCCATGCGAAAATGAGGCACCCGCAAAGCCCGATTTACGCCCTTGAGATCCAGAACTGGGCGAAAAGAACCCTCCTTTTTGGGAACCACGAAATATATCGAGTATCGACCGCAACCGTATTGGTCTCGAGGCAGGGGAACTATCGCCTGAAGCTGCAAGAGGCGGGAGAGCGTGTCTGAGACGGCCTGCGCCTTCGGTCCTGGCGCACAGGGTGACATTACAAAGGCGGGCATCAAAGGGCAAGCGAAATCCAGCGCATACCCTTTTTGAATTATCTCTAATACCCATTTCTCTGCAGTGATTGCGGTTCAGGCTGCTAGAAAATCTCGCAGGCGGCCCCCTACAGGCACCGACGCCTGGACCAGCACACCTTCATTGTGGCTTTTTAGCCGTGGAGGTAGAAGCCCCGAAGTAAGATCTGCTGAAACCTCTGGCTCCCCGAAAGGACTGACCGCGAAAACCGGCACGGCCCCTGGGATAGGGAGTAAAGCATGCCCCGCGGAACCTACGGGCGTCTCGACCGGAGGCTCGGATACTGCTGGCGCCGCGCCCAGGTTTGGGCCTATCCTCTGGCAAACGCCCTACTTTAGTGTCCCCCAGATCTTTAACAATCTTTTCCAACGCCTCACCAAAGAGCAATTTTCCCTTATAGGGCAATTTACTAAGACGTAACTTGGAGGACACGTCCGCCGACCAGTTACGCAACCATAAAAAACGCCTAGCCGCGACCAGGGATGCCATGGTCTTAGCAGCAATTCGCAGGAGATCATAGAAGGCATCGGCCATATATGCTGCAGCCGATTCCAATTTTGCACTGTCCGCTCCCTGTACAGAAGCGGAATCCCCGGATATCTCTCCTTGTAGCCACCTAACGGATGCCCTAGAGACATATGCTCCACAAACAGCCGCCTGCAGAGCTAAGGCGCTAGAATCAAACGCCTGTTTGAGAAGAATCTCCAATTTCCGATCCTGGAGGTCCTTAAGCACTGCCGCCCCTTCTACAGGAATGGTAGTCTTTTTGGTCACCGCCGATACTATCGCATCAACCTTGGGCATGCGTAACAATTCCTTCTCCTCCTGCGGCATGGGGTAAAGGCGAGCTAAGGCGCGGCTCCCCCGGAGCGTAGCCTCCGGTCACTCCCATTCAGATTCTATCATCTGTTTTATTACCCGGTGCAGAGGGAAACAGCGCTGTTCCGTTTTAAAGCCTTGCAATAAGGGATCCTCTAAAGGTTCCTGAGAAGCTGGAGGAAGTTGAAGGTGTAATGCAGATAAAGACTGGGAAATGAGAGCGTGAAGCTCCTCTTTGCGAAAAACGCGAAAGATATTCGGATCCTCCCCTGGTGCAATTTCACCCTCTTCTAGCTCATCCGGAGCCAGATCTAAGCCTGCTTCCGACATACCCTCCATATCCCCCTGACCCAGAGGTACAGAGAGCTGTGAAGCAAAAGGGTCCAAAGGATCCCTCAGAGTCTCCTTAGGCCGAGAAGGACCCTCTCCAGGATCCTCTGACACAGTAACCCCCATCGGAACTGTAGCAGAGCCTGGAAGTGTGTCCAGAAGAGCAGACTGAGAAGATTTCATCATATATGCTTTGTGCATCGCCAGTATAAATTCCGGCGAAAAGAAGGACGATATGCCCTCCTGCCCGTCAGTCAGGGGCTGCGCAGGCTTCTCCTGCCGAGAAATGTCCTTAGAAGCCTTAGCCTTTCGTTTAGCAGGCCGGTGTTGATCGGCCGACGAAATGGCTGGCGTGCCTAAAATGGCCGACTTTCCCGCCTTTTCCACGGGCAAAGAAATCTTCTCTGTATCGCAAGTGAGCTTTTCTGCCATCACTTCTGCGTATAGAATTAACCCCGAACAGAAGAAGAAAACCTCGTGCTTGCCACGCTACTGCTGCAGCCGAGAAACCGCCACTCTAGATAATTGCGCCAGCCGGGACAGAAAAACCGCGGCGCGGTTAAAGCGCGCCGGTGATAATGGACGCCACACTGTGACACACACTCACCCTGACAGACAAAACGCTGCAGCGCGAAGATCTCGTTCCGCTGCTAGCGGAACACGGAGAAATGCGGCTATGTCCACAGCAGAGGAAGTACTGGGGCTCCCAGGTTCAATCTGCTTAGAGAGACAGGAACGGTTCAAAAGGCAGGCTCTACCTTATACCGTCATGTTAACAATTGTCCAACGTCTCAACTGCCCCAATTAAGTAAGGAAACACAATCGAGGCTCAGGACTATAGAAAAAAATCAGCTCTGCCAGAGCCAACTTCTACTGCAATAAAGAAATAAATAAAGAAATAAATAAAATTAAGCAGTTTAGAGGCACATGAGGGAGAAAGAGAGAATCGATCCTCTTCAGCTGCTGAGGACTGAAAGACTGGCTGGTTGACCTCAGGGGGAGTGGCTTCACCTCTCAAGAAAACTTGAAGTATTCAGTCCTCAGCTGCTAAAGGGGATTGACAACCCTACCTTTCCCTGGACTGGCCCGGAGAAGCGATAAGGAAGCTTGTGTTTTGTTTTATCTGCTATGTTTTGGATTAAAACACCTGCACAGAAGTAATGACTGTGAAACACATGCAACCTGAGTTTTGTAAATATCTTTGGAAATACTAACTGGAGAGAATATCCTGATGCTTTATGTTGAACCTTGTGACATTGGGGAAATAAACCTTGTCATGAGGCTGGTACCAATAAAGATGCAGAGTTGAAAAGAAACTCTGTTTTTCACAGAGCTCTAGGTGTGCAATTACCTCAAAGCACAGCTAGAGGGGGCAGGAGTGATTCTACGAAGGCTAATGAGGCTAGGAGAGCTAACCAGTTGCACCTGGAAATGAGCCCGGGAGATTCAAAGGGAAGATCCCTTTATAAACGGAATCTTAATGCTAGCAAAGCGGAAGCAGAAGAAGGGGAAGGAGCAGGAAAAACAGGAAGAACAGCAGAAGGAGAAGGAACAAGGATTACGGCTGAAGAAGGAAGGAGAGACCTGAAGGAAGGAATCCTCCTTGAGCAAGCCCAAAAGGACAGAATCCACAGAGGTATAGTTCAGAGGGGCCAAGCTACGAGAGCCGCAATTCAGAGGGAGTCTGCTAAGGAAAGCAGTCAGGCTGGAGGGTATGCCACTCCCTGCTTAAGCAACGTTCCTGAGTCCAAAGCTGAAAGACATATACAGAGAGCCAGGCTTGGAGGAAAGCCTGCAGGCATTGGAGTATGCTGAACAAGCTTTATCAGGTACCCGACGGGAAGGAGTTTCTAACAGAGCTACTGTGTCACTGAAGCATAGAGCTGGAGAATCCGCACCAGGTTTTACTAAGCTTTCAGGAAGTCCAGCACTGCCCAGAAGCTACCGACAGAAAACCTGTTGTCACAGAGACGTGTATGAGAGAGAAGGCTCCAGAGCTTCAAGCTACAGAACCTCAAGGTATGGAAGTTTTATTCCTGCTAAAGAAAGTTTAACTCCTAAAAGCACTGCTAAAACTAAAACTCACTTTATAAGAAGAGGAAAGAAACCAGAGTGGTTTGAAGAACTACCAAAAGACTTTAAAGCACAGTCTTATTGGAGGCAAGATACCAGAGACAGTCCATATAAACCTGTAACTGCCAGGGACAGTGTGTGCTCTGAGGGGGAAAGTAGTGAAGCAGAATTTATGGAAATAGAAAATGTAAACACTATTCCCATTCCTCAGGAAGAAGCTATGGATTGTAGTTTGTGTATGGCTTCTAGCCTAGAATCCATAACCACCTTGTAAATAAGAAGAAGTCTTGTTTAATTGCTTTGCCCTGGAATGAATTGAATTCCTCCCTTTAACCCTTACAACTAATTGTGAAGATATTAACAATTGGTTTTACCTGCTTATTACTGGAACCTTTATGAACAAAGGACATTCTTTGATTTCTAGTGTCTTAATGAACCCTTGTTTCCCTACACTCGTGGCTTAATTATTGAGTTCTCACAAGGAGCTGAAATACCTAAGACCAATCTCCATTTTGGCCTTAAAATACCCCACGCTCCTTGAAAATAAATGTTGTACAGCATGCCCTTACCGCCATTGGCCACTAGGGGATGCCGGCACGACAACCTATATCATTTACCTTCATACTGGTTTGTCATGGCTATACTTTTAGAAGGGAAACTACAACTCCCAACATGCCTCAGTGCTGAAGATAGTTTTTCAACCCGTTTATGAAGGACATAATGTCCACCCTAGCTCTTTAGGCACGTGGCCGGGGGCTGGGTGTGACAGTATATAGCAAAAATGGCCATGGACTGTACTTCCAGTTATATGGTGCATAAGATTATATGTCCATGTGAATTGCTGTATATTATTAGTACTAAAAGGATGATCAAAACCTGAATGGGTGAGCACAAGTTTCATATTTCTACACATCAGATAACTGCTCATTTAATACAATATTGTGAACATCACCAACATACATTTCAGCAACTGAGGTGGACAGTTATTGATAAAAGTGCCCGGGGGGGGGGGGGGGGGGGAAATCACCAAGCTTTACTGAATCAAAGAGAGCAGCGTTGGATTTTTCAACTGAATATGGTCTCTCCTAGCGAGCTGAATGCTGAATTGGAATGGATGATGCTGATATAAGTAAAGAACATGATTGGTTTGTAACATCACCTAACCAACTTTAAATATGAAAGCTGGGTAATGCTTGGTAGACACTGTTGTAAAATGTTTGTTGTTTGAAGAGAGTTGAAAGATTGCTATGGTATATCGATGATGTTGGCTATCTCCCTGAAGCAGGACTGGGTTACTGCCTATGTTCAAAACCCAGCGCTGAGTTAAATAGTGGCATAGACGTAATCACCAGTCAAACTTTCAGATAAATGCTCAATATTTTTAACGTTTGTTATGTGGTACTGAACTTCAAGCAGTTGCTATAAATGTCTCAGTAATATGGACCCTATAGGGTTACTGTATCTTCTATAAATATTGGCGTGGGAAAAAGTCTGGTCCTACATTTATAACACAAATATTTTTCATAGCGATCCTTGAATACTATTGGAGGTTTGATTTTTTTTATTACTTATCCCTAATCAAGCAGAGAGGACTTTTTTATATAGCACCTACTGAGTGTCTGGTGGATCATACACCAGATTGCTTGCGAATGCATCCGTCTGGCTTGGTGCACATGAGCTAGGTACAGCCGATCCTCATGCTCCAGCACCAGACTATGGAGGCGCCTAAAATCCGATCAGGAGTTGGGCGTCCTCATCGCCATCAGTCCAATTTCTCACCATTTCCTCATGCTCAGCCCCTGCGTGCCCATGTGCTTATGCATCATCACTGGAACCTGGATGTCCATGGGACCATGTTTCTGAATAGCACCCTGGCCAGCTACATACACTTTGTAGTGCTATACAAATGATTAGTAGTAGTAGTAGCTTCCTTGCTCTATTGTGCAACAGCCAGTTATGCACCCCAGCCTGTGTGTCCATGCTCCTGTATGTTTCCATTGCTATTCTGCTCTTGCACTGCCTGTCCCCCAAGCCTGGTTCTGAAATCGCCTACATTTGCTGCACATCCCCACTTGGATGTTGTCCCCCTGCCCAGTATGCCCTTTGTTAAATGCCCTCACAATGTTTCAAGAGCAACCATATGATCTCTTACCTACTGGAAGAACTAGAAAGGTGTCATCGAGTTTATATCCCTGCCTAAAATACCTAAGCTGTCCAAGATGTATTTAATCTGCTCTTATGATTCCTCTCCCTTTCTAACTCTTTGGCAGTGAGAAGGTTGATCATTGCATATTGTGATGGTGAAACATAGTAGAAAGCATGGATATGGATGAAAATCCTGAAAGTCCCATTGAAGTCAATGACAGTGCACAGATGCAAGGGAATTTCAGCCTATATCAGAGAAAAACTCAGCTCCCTGCAAGGGGTAGAACACGCCCTAGCTCAGGGGTGGAGACAAGCCACCCTCCTGATTGGTCAGAGGAGGGCGGAGCACAGGGAAGGCCCAGCAGGAAGCAGTGGTTAAAAACCGCATGTAGAGGACAAGGAAGGAGCCAAGGAGAGAGCCAAGGAAAGAGCCAAGGAAAGAGAAAAGCACAGAGACGGAGAGACGAAGGGAGACTCCAGGGAGTGAGAGTCAGCGAGAGACCTGCTGGAGTGAATGCCAGAGGAGAGTGGCTGAAGCCAGACAGAGAGAGAGAAGTCTGGATGAGAGAAGGAGCCAGAGAGAAGGCTCAAACTCAGGCAGCAGCAGCTCACCGAGAGGCAGTGGCAGTCTCAGGCCAGGAAGAAAGAGATGTTGTGCCAGCATTTAAAAGCAGAAGTACAAGTAACTGGAGGAGAAGTGCACGTCAGGCCAGCAACTGGGACAACGGTGATAGCTGGAGAGGTGGAAAAGGTATCAGTGCTGACATACAGAAACAGCCTCAAGGTAAAGCCGGTAATTTATTTCCTGACAATGTAGCAAGAGGGATAAGGGCTGGTTTAAAAGGGCAGTAACTGAAACCTTCACCTTCCACCGTTGATCAGTGGATTGAAAGCTTAGCCAGTGTTGGAATCCCCAGTGCAGATAACAGAGAAGCTTTTGAATCCTCTAAATTAGGAGCTTTGTAAGGGATACACTCTAATGAGAGGAATTCTATCTCCAATGCAAAAATACCTACGAGGGCTGACTTGCTGTGGGACCAGTTTCAGCAGTTTCTAAGAGAGGGGAAACTTAAAGAAACTCCACAATATGAGAGAGACTCTGTTGGTACAAATGATTTTGAAGAAATGCAAATAGAGACATGTGTGCCTAATGAAGTCTGTTGCCCAGTTCCTATGGATTGTTCTCTGGCTCAAAGGAAAGCTACAGTTGTGAGATAAGAAGGGAAGAAATGTAAAAACCCTATAGTAAGGGTAGTGCTTACCACGAGAGTTGTAAGAAGCATTCAATGTTTGTTTGTTCACAGACTGAGAGCAATGGAGCTGTGAGGGAACATTGCATTACAAAGTGAGAACAGCTGTGATAGAGTTCTGCTGCAGTTCATTGTCTGACCACACGGAGCGGTGCAGAGTGTGAGGACACAGAGCAGCAGTAAGGCTGAGAAAAGAAAAGTTTATTTGATTTGTTTCTCCTGGTTTTCCTGAGTTCATCTTTTCTGTTTGGAGATGTTATCCTTCTGCCTTGGTTGTATTTGAACCCAAGCGTGCTTTTGGAAATCCCCATAAAAGAAAAAGAAAAATCTTGCAAAGCCTTACCACCGACTCAACTACAAATTTATTGCCTGAGGAGTAAAAGAACTTTATTGTAAAGGACATCAAGGCCGCCTACCAGCTGTCAGCCTCTTGGCCCAGCCGGTCGGTGTCGCAATCTGTCCAAAATGTCAATGTGGTTTTAAAAATATATTTCATGGCACAATACCTAATAGGCATATGCAAGGAAAAAATTGTTTGTGGGATAGTTTTGGACATTTCCCTTGATCTTTGGGCATTAACACATTCTTGTTACATTTTATAAACATGCGTTTATCAACTTTACCTTAATTCATGTTAAAAAAATTTTACACACTTTTTTTTTTAGGTGCACTAACAAATGCACATCCCTAATGCCTGTGTACACACACAGCCATTGGAAAAAAGGCTAGATTTACAACTATTACTAGGTGATTTATAAATTACTACTGGTTGTTTGAACCTTATCCCTCTTTTCACAATAAAGGCTGTAGTTATAAAATATTATATGATATCATAAGGCATATTTTTCTGAAACTACACCAAGTAGTTCAAGTACATGGACAGCATCATTTGGCTGAGGAGGCTTCAAAGGGTAACATCCCTTTGGGCAAACTGTCATTGGGCACACATCCATAGTTTCCTATGTATTTTAATTCAAGGGCAATGTCCACCCCAGATGATGATATCAAGGAGCCCCAATTATCTTCTATGCTAGTACAAAGCTCTGGGGAATATGACTTTAATCACCAGCACTTTTACAGATTTCCTCCTCAGATCCTCTGACACACTATACTGTATGGCCTACCTTCACTATAGATTTTCTACTGGATTCAAATCTGTGCTTTGACTAGGTCACTGAAAATCATTCACTTTCTTCTTGTGAGTCACTCCATCAATATTTTTGCTTTCTGTTTAGGATCACACTTCTGTGGAAAATCTTCCACCCAGTGACAGGTCTATGGCAGACTGCAACAGTCTTATCTCCAGGATCTATCTGTACACTTTTGCACCATCTTCCCTCAGTGTTCACAAGACTCCCTTCCCCCACTACTGTAAAACAACCCACAACAATGCTTTACTATAGGATGATGTTAACAGAGTTATGCCCTTTGTTTGTTTAATAATATACATTTCATTTAGCATTGTGACCAAAGAGTTCTGCTTTGGTTTCATCAGAACACAAAACATACTTCAATATGTGTGTAACGTCCCCCCTCAATGCTTTTTGCAAATTCATTGCGGCATATTGTAAGCCTTTTCTTCAGCAGTGGTTTCCTTCTTAACTCCCTCCCATACAGGCCATGTTTGCAGAGTAATTTGAAATTGCTGATCAGTCAATACATTCCCACAGTCTCAAACACAGACTTCTGCAGGAAAGGGAAAGGGTAAGGAATTTTGGATTTAGTTCATGCCTTTTATGGTGGTAGTTCAAGGAGAGTTACATTCAGGTACAACAGCTTATTTCCTGTCCCTGAAGGGCATACAATTTAAAAGGTTGATGCAGAAAAATCTGCTAAACTTTGCACACGTTAGTCTGGTTAGAGCACCCAAATTTGTGTGCTAACAATACAACAAGATCTGCGCATAAGCTAATTATGCACAAAGACAAACAGTTGAGATGTTCATGGCAGTAGCAAAGAGGTCAATTATGGGAGTTCCCCATAACTGAAAGATTTGCTCGCTATCTCTTGATGGAGAGTCCATTCATATCGTCAAAGGACTTGATGCAAGTCGTCCACTAGCACACTGAGCTCCCCCGGAAAGTAAACTGCTTGAAGAAGCATCCGATGAAAAACAGCAAAGGCCCAGAGGCGGACCACCTCCATGCAAAGGAGGCAAGATCTGGTTCCCCCTTGTTTATGTAACACATGGCTACCTGGATGTTGGTCTGAATGGGTACCGATTGTCAACTGAGGACAGAATACCCAAAGGGTATTGGCAATTGCATTGAGTTCCAAGAGGTTAATGTGGTAAGAGACTTCCTTGGGGGACCAGAGGCCTAAAGTAGTTAGGCCTATGAGGTGAGCCCTCCCAGCACTGTTTGGAAGCATCTGTCATCAGGGTAAACTGCGGTGCAGACATCTGAAAAGGTAACCAGACTAGAAGATTTTGAGGGGTGCACGACCACTTGAGGGAGTCTACAAGTTGAGAAGTGATTGTGATCTCTGTCAATGAGGTGACCTTTTGACTGCTGCAACAGAGTCCACTGTGCTTGAAGCATCTGAAGGTGAGAATAAGGGACAACATGGACTGTGGAGGTCATGTGTCCTAAGAGATGGAGCATGTCCTTTGCCCTGATGCAGGCTTCAGCAGTGATTTACCAGCTTGATAAGGGGGTGGAGTGAGTCTCCTGGAAGGAAAGCTCGAGCTTGTGTAGTGACCATTAGCACCCCAATGAACTCTAGTTTTTGAGTAAGAGTGAGATGAGACTTTGGGTAGTTGACCATAAAGCCTAGACGTTGAAGCACAGAGATGGTGTGCTGGAGAGACATGGTCACTATCTGAGGGGAATCGCCCTTGATCAGACAGTCGTCTAAGTAAAGGAAGTCGAAGATGCACAGGGTGCAGAGGTAGGCCACTACTACTGCCAGACACTTTGTAAAAACTCTTGATGCAGATATCGGACCAAAGGGTAGGACACGGTACTGGTAGTGCAGTCCCTGGAACAAGAAGCACAGGTACTTTCTGTGAGAGGGATGTATGAAGATGTGAGTGTAGACATCACTGAGATCTAGAGAGCTGAGCTAGTCTTTCTACTGAAGGTACCGAAGAAGATTTCCTAGCGAGACCATCTTGAACTTTTCCCAAACTAGGAACTTGTTGATATTGCTGAGGTTCAGGATAGGTCTGAACACCCCCCAGTCTTTTTGCGGATGAGAAAATAATGGGAGTAAAACCCAAGCCCTTATTGTAAGGGTAGAACTTCCTCTACGGCGCAATGTGCTAGATGAGTGAGTATCTCTTGCTGAAGCATGCTGGAGTGAGGAGGATGCATGGGGAACTCCCCTATGAAGAAAGTGGGGGTAGGTTCTGAAAATTGAGCCGGTATCCCCTTTTCACAACCCTTAGAGTCCAGGGCTCTGATGTAACAAGGGACCATCTATGGGCAAAGTGGACTAACCTGCCTGCAATGTGGGAGGGGTGGGATCCTGTAAGGGTAGACTAGCTATGCTCTCAAGGAAGCAGTCAAAATCCAGCTGCAGGCTGCATCTGTGGAGCTGGTTGAGGTTTTGGAGTTTTAGGCTTCTTGGACTAACGTGGGCCACTGCTTCTGAAGTGGCTGAGGCTGATAAGAGGAATAAGGAGGAAAGGAAGGGTGGTACCTCTTCTTCTTGGGGTAGAACAATTTCTTGGAGGAAGTCTTCTTCTTAGGTGGTCTTCATTTTAGGGTGAATCATCCATCTAGCTCACCAGTCTTTTCTCTCCACCCTTTCCCAAAGAGGTTCTCTCCTGTACAAGGAATGTTAGCTAGTATATATTGAACCCATTTTTTTAAGGTCAGACGCTTGCAGAGAGGCCATTCTTTTGGCTCCTATACAGAAGGCTGCTGTCCTACTAGTGGGCTCAAAGGCATCAAAACGAGCCCTAGTGTGGAATTTTGACCATGGCTGACCAGGGCCTGATCTGGATCCTGCTTGTCAGGTGGCAGCAGGGTGGTGAACACAGACAGAACTTTAGCTACATCCTTCAAAAACATACCCATGTAAAGCATGTAGGAGTTGGCCGTCGATGCTAGCATGACTGCTTCGAAGCATCAACATCTAAATGCATAGAGAGTCCTCGACACTCTTCCTGGGGGAACCGAGGAGTGATTTTTAGAACTCTTAACTTGACGCACTACCGATTCCACAACCATAGAATGATGTGGTAGCTAAGGCTTTTGAAAATCTGGACAAGAAGGAACCCTATAGAGCATGTCGAGTCTTTTGCTGACCGACACAATCGTCAAGAGAACCTCCCACATGGGAAGCATGAGGTCCTGAAGGATACAATGTATCGGTAGCATAGCAGCTTCCTTAGGCATTGAGGATATTGAAGAATTTCAAGTTCTTCAGATCTCGGCTCCATTTTGGTGGCTTCCATCAGCGAGAGAACTGCCACCATGTCTCGGATGAAATCTTGAAAAAGGCATTTTCAAGCAGTGACCAGCATCACTCATGCGGTGAAGAAGGGTTCAAAGGAATGTCAGGGAGCCCTACGGAACCTAAAGACTCAACATCTGATCCCGAGGAGTAAGAATCAGTACTCGGTAAGAAGTCGAAATAGGCACCCTGAAACCGGTTCACCCATGGGCTCTAACAGGAGTATTGGCCCCAGAGCTTGTGACTGTGCAGGTTCTAGCAGCAATTTTGCCAATTATGTGCAGGTTCTATCAGCAATTCTGTAGGGCATCGGTTTCCAAATCCCAAAGGCATTAAGGACCCCGGCACTACTGCCACCAGGATAGCAGCCAGACTTCGCTCAATAGCCAGCATGTGCTGGTCGAGGGAGATTGGAGATGTCTGGGTGGATTCCTGCATGGGGTCTTGCGCCACCATCCCAGAACACAGAACCGAAGCTCAAAGGAGAATGATGCCTCGGGCATCCTGGGGCCCCTTTAGAGCTACGGAGGAAGTATTATCCCGCTGGGGATGTTTTGCAGGCCAGTCCAACTCCAGTTCCCCTCTCAGGGAGTCTCAGTGCTGATGTAGAGAACCGGTGTCAGATGCTGTGTTTGCTGCAATGGTTGGGTTTCGAGAAAGTATGCGAACCATGCAATGAGGTACATGCCTGTGAGAGTGTGGAGGCCACCAAAGGCTGAGCTGAACTGGCTGAGTCTGACGGAAACAACTTTCCCTGTTGTTGTTGACGGTTGTTAATTTCCCTCCTGGTCATTTGCTGACACAAGGGGCAAGCCGAAGTGTCATGGTTCAGGCACAATTGTGCTTCTATGCAGCAGAGATAGAGTTTCAGGACTTACTACATTTTTTTTTTTTTTTAAAGCCGCTCTGTGGTTTCTCCATGTTTGAGAAGACCACAGAAGCAAAATGAAAAGAAGCAAAAGCGGCCTAGGTTAGCTAAGCAAGCTGCCCACGAAAGGAGGAAAAATTAATTGAAAATAAAAAAACTATCTAAAAAAAGAAACCAGAAGTCCGATGCAGGACCAGATCGATGAAGCATGATGTACCCGAAGGCACTCAGATGATCTTTTAATAGAGGGAAGAGGCTCAGTGGAAAAAAAAAACCAACCGAAGAGAATTGCTGAAGATGGGAATGCAGGAAAGCCTGTGTGGAGGCATATTCCCGAAACCTTTACTATTGGATGATAGGGAGTATTACCGTGCAGGGCTACGTCGGTGCCGACATCACCCATATGTGAAGAATGCATTTCTGCTTGTTCCTGGAGATTTAGTTATACATACAGGTAAAACCAAAAAATAATAAATTAGTTAAATAGACACAACCTTTACATTGATCAAGAAGCAACAGTTCGAACAGAAAGTATAGTTACTCACCTGTAACAGGTGATCTCCAGGAACAGCATGAATTTACTCTTCACATATGGGTATCGTCGGTACAGACAGAGCCTGCGCGGGAACGCTCCCCAGCGTCCAATAGGAAAGCCTTTGGGAGCATTCCACAGCGCCTGCGTGCTGCCTTCCCGCCTTTCCCAACAGTCCCTCTCCAGTTGAGTTTAAAGCTGAGACAAAAGAGAGAGGGAAAGAGAGAAAGAGCTAGATAGAGAGATGCAACTCCTAGGGGAGGTCAGTGGGTTGTGAAGACTAAATTCCTGCTGTTCCCGGAGATCACCTGTTACAGGTGAATAACTATGCTATCTCCAGGAACAAGCAGGAATGTAGTCTTCACATATGGGGACTCCCTAGCTGCAGATGCCAGGGAGAAACCCCAGAAGTCGTGTGCCCTTGTGAAAGGGCTCCACTTCCCCTCATGGATCTCTGGCATCCTATCAGGGATGGTGTGTAGGAGTTGATTAAGTATGGAACAGGTGTTGAACAGCCTGACCAAACAAGGCATCCCAGCGGGAGTCCTTGTCTAAGCAGTAATGGGCTGTGAAGGTATGAACCGAAGCCCAAGTAGCTGCTCGGCAGCTGTCGTCAATAGACAGAATGAAGATGAGCCATAGAGGCTGCCATGGCTCTCACATTGTGAGCTATGACATGGCCTTCCAGAGGAAGGTTTTTACTCTCATAGGCAAAGCACAGTTACTTACCTGTAACAGGTGATCTCTGGGAACAGCAGGAATTAGTCATCACATATGGGTACGTCGGTACCGACGGAGCCCGCGCGGGAAAGCTCCCCAGCTTTTCAGATTAAAAGCCTTTGGGGCCTCCCACTGCACATGCGCGCTGCCTTCCCGCCTTCCTGACCAGCTCTCGTCAGTTCGAGTTTAAAGCTGAGACAATAGAGAGAGAGGACAGGAAGATAGATAGAGATACAACTCCTAGGGGAGGTGGGTGGGTTGTGATGACTAATTCCTGCTGTTCCCAGAGATCACCTGTTACAGGTAAGTAACTGTGCTATCTCCAGGAACAAACAGGAATACGTCATCACATATGGGGACTCCCTAGCTAAGATGCCTGGGAGATCCCCCTCCAAGGGTAAACCATCTTCGCATGGATCTCAGGCATCCATCCAGGGAAGGTGGGCAGGAGTTGTTTAAGTATGGAACAGGTGTTTGAGGAAAGCCTGACCAAACAAGGCATCCCGGCGGGAGTCCTTGTCCAAGCAGTAATGGGCTGTGAAGGTATGAACCGAGGCCCAAGTGGCTGCTCGACAGATCTGATCTATGGACACAGAGTGAAGATGAGCCATAGAAGTGGCCATGGCCCTCACATTGTGAGCTGTGACATGGCCCTCCATAGAAATGTTCTTACTCTGGTAAGCAAAAGAAATACACTGAGCGATCCAATTGGAAAGTGTACGCTTGGTGACTGGAAGTCCCAAATGAGAAGGATCAAAAGCCACGAAAAGTTGGGAAGACTTTCGATGTGGTTGAGTCCTGTTGAGGTAAAAGGCAAGAGCTCTTTTACAATCCAGAGTATGAAGGTTCCTCTCTGCACTGGATGCATGAGGAGCCGGGAAAAAGACAGGTAGATATACCTCTTGATTAAGATGAAAAGGCGAGACCACTTTGGGCATAAAGTGGGGATTCGTCCTAAGGACCACCTTATCATGATGAAACCTAGTATAAGGTGGTGGATGAGCCATTAAAGCCTGCAGTTCACTGATGCGGCGAGCCGAAGTGACTGCAATAAGGAAAACAACCTTCCAGGAAAGAAATTTGAAGGAGGTAGAGTCCAAAGGCTCAAAAGGTGGCTTCATAAGCTGACCTAGAACTAGGTTCAAATCCCATGCTACCGGAGGAGGTCGGATGGGAGGTTTAGTTAAAGTCAGGCCTCTCATAAAACGTGAAACAAGAGGATGAGAGGAGACAGGTTGTCCATTTATAGGTTTTAAGGATGCTGCAATAGCAATCAAATGGACCCTTACTGAATTCGTCTTAAGGCCTGCATTTGAAAGATGCAGGAGATAGTCCAAGAGGGAATTCAAAGGAAGTGCTAGAGGGTCAAGACCCTGCTGAGCACACCAAATGGAAAAACGTTTCCATTTGAAAGCATAAGAACGCCTCGTGGAAGGTTTCCTAGAGGCATGAAGGATATCTGTCACAGGTTGAGAAAGATTAAAGTCTTGAAGACTTAGGCCTTCAGTAACCAAGCTCTGAGATGTAGGGATTTGGGGTTTGGGTGCCACAAAGTCCCCTCCTCCTGAGACAGAAGGTCTGGCGCAGCTCCCAGGTCCAGGGAGGATCCCTGGGAGAGATGCAGAAGTAGAGGGAACCACACCTGGCGTGGCCAGCGGGGAGCTATGAGGATCATAGTCCCGTGATCCCTCTGGAGCTTGAACAGAGTCTTGGATATTAGAGGAATGGGTGGAAAGGCATAGAGGAATTCCTGACCCCAATGCAGGAGGAAGGCATCGTGGGCCTGAGCTCCCTGACACTGAGTTCTGGAACAGAACCGGGGAAGTTTGGCATTCCACGGACTTGCAAAGAGGTCTATGTCCGGGGTCCCCCATTCCTGAAAGATTCTGCGTATCTGGTCCATATGTAGGGACCATTCGTGTGGAAGCAGAACTCGACTGAGTCTGTCTGCACGAGAGTTTTGAACTCCTGGAAGATACACTGCAAGAAGGTGAATTTGATGCTCTCTGGCGAAGGCCCATATTCTGAGAGCTTCGTTGCAAAGCGACAGAGAGCCTGTCCCTCCTTGTTTGTTTATATAGAACATGGCTACCTGATTGTCTGTCTGAACTAGGACAGTCAGGTTGACAAGGAGGGTATAGAAGACCTTGAGGGCAAGGTAAATTGCTCGCAGTTCCAGGAGGTTGATATGAAGGGTGGCCTCCTGTGGAGACCAAGTGCCCTGAGTGGAGAGGTTCTGAAGATGAGCTCCCCACCCTGTCTGGGAGGCATCTGTTGTGAGGGTTGCTTGGGGCAACAAAGGTTGGAAGGGGGCCCCCAACAACAGATTCTTGGTGGATGTCCACCATTGGAGGGACCAAAATAGACGGCTTGAGGTGAGTATTTGGTCGGAGAGCGCTCCAGATGCTTGAGTCCACTGGGTGGCCAAGGTCCATTGAGCTGCTCTCATATGCAGACGAGCGTAGGGCACCACATGTACCGTGGAGGCCATGTGGCCCAGAAGTCGCAGCATTTCCCGGGCTGTCAAATGACTGCTGGACTGAGCTTGGGAGGCCAAACTCAGCAGGCGTTGGGCCCTGACCTGAGGCAGGTAGGCCCTTGCAGTGATGGTGTCTAACTGGGCCCCTATGAACTCGAAAGACTGAGTAGGGATTAGTTGAGACTTGGGAAGGTTTACTACCAGTCCTAGATACTGCAGAAGACGCCTTGTGCGGTCCAGGGAAATTTGGGCCTGGGACTGAGAGGGAGCTCGGATGAGCCAGTCGTCCAGGTATGGGAATATGAAAATTCCCAGGCCTCTTAGAAAGGCAGCTACGACTGCCATGCATTTGGTGAACACTCTTGGAGCAGAGGCTAGACCGAAGGGGAGTACTCTGTACTGGAAATGTTTTCCCTGAAACAGAAATCGAAGGTATTTTCTGTGGGATGGGTGGATGAGTATGTGTGTATACGCATCCTTTAGATCTAGAGAACAAAGCCAATCCTGACTCTGAAGGTATGGAAGGAGAATGCCCAGAGAAAGCATTTTGAATTTCTCCTTGAAAAGAAATTTGTTCAATTCTCTCAGATCCAGAATTGGTCTGAAGCCCTCTGTCTTCTTTGGTATTAGAAAATAAGGGGAGTAGAATCCCGTCCCCTGTTGAAGAAGAGGGACCTCCTCTATTGCCCCCTGGGCAAGGAGGGAGGAGACTTCCTGACCCAAGAGGGCCAGGAGAGATGGGGGAGAATTGAACTGCCTCACCATAGTATAAGGAGGAAGGTCGGAAAAATGGAGTTTGTAACCCTCTCTGATGATAGAGAGGGTCCATTGCTCTGATGTAATTTGCTCCCATCTGGGAGCAAAGTGAGCTAACCTTCCGGGTATGGTGAGGGGCTCTGGTTGTTCTAGAGCCAGAAAAGTTAAGTTCTCTAGGGGCAAGTCAAAACCCCTGAGGGGGTGGAGCCTGCTGAGGCGTAGCAGACGCCGCAGGCTTTGACCTTGCCTGTTTAGGTTGCTGACGTTTAGCAGCAAAACGAGGCTGAGAGGATTGTTGGCCAGTATTTGTAGAAAATCTGGACTTCTTGTAATAAGGCCTCTTAAAAGACTTCTTCTTGGCAGGAGTGGAGGTAGACTTAGAAAGTCTATCTAAGGTGGCATTTTCTGCATCCATTTGAGTGGCCTTAATTTGCCACTCCTCACCAAATAAGTTCTCACCTGTACAGGGCAGATTTCGTAAGCCATCTAGGACCCAAGGTTCTAGATCAGAAGCCTGGAGCCAAGCAAGACGTCGGGCTGCTATAGCAATGCCCGAAGCCCTACCAGCACCCTCAAAGGAATCAAAAGCTGCCCTGTTGGAGAACTTTGAAATATCCAAAAGGTGTTTCACCAAGGAAATGAACTGCTCCCTCTTATCCTCAGGGAGAAAGGGGGCAAAATGCCGAACTTTTAGAGCGATTTCACTGAGAAACATGCCCATGTAAAGACTATAGGAATTAATCCTGGCTATAAGCATAGTAGCCTGGAAAATTTTCCTGCCAAAAGAGTCTAGAGTCTTACATTCTCGCCCTGGAGGAGTAGAAGAGTGCCTTTTGGTACTCTTTATCTTCTTCATTGCAGACTTCACCACAATAGAATGGTGAGGCAACTGGGTTTTTTGGAAACCAGGAGAAGGGGGGACACGGTACATGGTGTCCAACCTGCGAGAAGAAGGAGACAATGTTAGAGGAGCCTCCCATAAGTCCATCAAGTGTTCTTGAAGGATTTCATGGATAGGCAGGGTGACTGCCTCTTTAGGAGACTTAGAGTATCCTAAAATATCCAGTTTCTTTGATCTGGGTTCCTTTTCAGAGGATGAAGCAATAGAAAGACCTTTAGCCATTTCTATGATGAAGTCCTGAAAGGACAAATCCTCTGGTGGAGACATTCTCCTGTTAGGAGAAGAAGGCTCCTCAGGAAGATCAAGGGAGAACTCATCAGAATCATCAGAGGAGTTAAAATCCTCTAAAGAAGCAGAGTATCCTCTATGTGCTTCCAACGCACGATACGCATACCGTTCGGTATCGACATCGGGCGTACCGGGTATGGGTTCGGTACCGGGCAAAAGCCCGGATCCGGCATGCGGAACCGATCTGCGTTTGGAAGACGATGGCCTCGGTTCCGGTATGGAAGCCATTACCGGAACCGGACCCGGTACCGCTGGCTGCGGTACCGAGGGCGTAGCAGCATTAATAAAAGCCAGAATGGCCTGCTGCATGACTTGGACAGTATTGCCCATAGACGCCACTGCTGCCTGGATGTCGGTACCGGTATGGGCCGGTACCCCAGAGCAGTACAACAGGTGATCTGTCGAGGCCGCGCCATCGATGTCAACCTGTGACCCCATGATTGCTTTGGAGGCCGGAGCCTCCCGCCGGGGTTTTTTGGCCTGGGCAGAATCCTCGAACTCAGAATTGAGAGGCTCTCGATCTTTAGAAAGAGATTTGCTTTTAGAGGATTTGCCCACTGGAGTTTTGGTTACCTGAGATCCATCCGGAGAGGAAGACCTGGATGACTGTGATGCTTCTGAAGGAAACAGCACATGGAACTTGTTGGCCCGGTTCTGCAATCCACGTTTCGACATCTGGGAGCAGGATGGGCAGTCCGGTATGGAATGGTCAGGTCCTAAACATTTAAGACACCATTCATGGGTGTCTGTAAGAGGAATGACAGCACTGCACTTGGTACACTTTTTAAAACCAGGAACTGGCTTCTCCATGAGGAGAAATTATGTAGGCCTGAAGGCCTAACAAAGTACCAAGCTGTGCTGAAGAAAAGAAAAATATATATATTTTTTTTTTTTAAAGAAAGAAAGAGAGACCGGCAGTACCGGTTTCAGAATGGGGAAGGCAGGTACGCGGTCTAAAGAAAACAATAAAATTAACAATTTCTTCAGCGGTGACAGGAACACGACCTGCTGGCTCCGCGGAAAAAAAGAAACTGACGAGAGCTGGTCAGGAAGGCGGGAAGGCAGCGCGCATGTGCAGTGGGAGGCCCCAAAGGCTTTTAATCTGAAAAGCTGGGGAGCTTTCCCGCGCGGGCTCCGTCGGTACCGACGTACCCATATGTGATGACGTATTCCTGCTTGTTCCTGGAGATAAGATATATACTGTGCAATCCAGTTGGACAGTCTTCTTTTGGAGACTGGAAGTCCCAAATGACTAGGATCAAAAGCAACAAAAAGTTGAGAGGACTTCCTATGTTGCTGTGTCCTTTCTAAGTAAAAGGCCAGAGCCTTTTTACAATACAAAGTATGAAGATTCCTTTCTGCATTTGAGGCATGAGGCCATGGGAAGAATACAGGAAAGTAAACCGTTTGGTTTAAATGAAAAGGTGACACCACCTTTGGCATGAAGTGTGGATGAGTCCTAAGGACTACCTTATCATGATGGAACCTTGTATAAGGAGGATCAGCCACCAATGCTTGCAATTCACTGGTGTGACGTGCTGATGTGATTGCAATAAGAAAGATGACCTTCCAGGAAAGGAATTTCAAGGAGGTAGTGGCTAATGGTTCAAAAGGCGGTTTCATAAGCTGCCCAAGAACCAAATTTAAGTCCCAAGCCACCGGTGGTGGCTTAATGGGAGGCTTAGTCAAAAGAAGGCCTCTCATAAATCTCGCTATGAGAGGATGAGAGGAAATAGGTTGCCCATTTAGAGTATTGAAAGAAGCTGCAATAGCACTCAAATGACCTCTCACTGAATTGGTCTTAAGCCCTGCATTAGATAAATAAAGGAGATACTCCAGTAATGATTCCAGAGGTATCGCAAGAGGGTTAAGACCCCTCTGCGAGCACCATATGGTAAACCTTTCCACTTGAAAGCATAAGAGCGTCTTGTGGAAGGCTTCCTGGAAGCATAAAGGATATCCTTTACCTGCTGAGAAAGGTTAAGACCGTGAAGTTCTAGGCTTGCAGCAACCAGGCCCTGAGATGCAGAGACTGGGGATTGGGATGCCACAGCATCCCGTCCTCCTGAGAAAGGAGATCTGGAGCAGATCCTAACTCCAGAGGCGGAGCTTGAGAGAGATGTAGGAGCAGAGGGTATCACATTTGCCGTGGCCAATGTGGAGCTATGAGAATCATATGACCTCTGTCTCTCTGAAGCTTGAACAGGTTTTGTGAATTAGGGGAATGGGTGGAAAGGCATACAGGAAGTCCTGGCCCAAATGGAGGAGGAAAGCATCCTTGTCCTGACAACCCTGAGACGGAATTCTGAAACAGAACTGGGGAAGTTTGGCATTCAGCGGACTTGCAAAGAGGTCTATGTCCAGGGTTCCACAAATTTGGAAAATTTTGGCCACCTGGTCTGCATGGAGAGACCATTCGTGTGGAAGCAGAACTCGACTGAGTCTGTCTGCCCAAGAGTTTTGAATGCCTGGAAGATACACCGCAAGGAGATGAATCTGATGCTCTCTGGCGAGGGCCCATAGTCACAAAACTTTGTTGCATAGCAACAGAGAGACTGTTCTGCCCTGCTTGTTCACATAGAACATGGCTACTTGATTGTCCGTTTGAACTAGGACTGTCTTGTAGCTGAGCTAGGTGTGGAATACTCGAAGAGCAAGGAAGATTGCTCTGAGTTCCAGAAGATTGATATGTAGATAGGTCTCCTGTGAAGTCCAGGTACCCTGGGTAGAGGGGCCTTGCAGGTGGGCTCCCCAACTCACCTGTGAGGCATCTGTTGTTACAGTGGCTTGGGGTGGAGGTTGCTGAAAAGGGGACCACACCAAAAGGTTTTGTGGTGATTGCCACCATTGGAGGGACAAAATAACGCGATCTGAGTTTGCTATTTTGTCTGACAGGCAACCTGACGCCTGAGTCCATTGAGTGGATAAAGTCCACTGGGCTGCCCTCATATGGAGGCGAGCATAAGGAACCACATGCACGGTCGATGCCATGTGGCCTAGCAATTGTAACACTTCCCAAGCAGTGAGGTGAGGTTTTAGCACTGCTTGGGAAGCTAACTGCACAATGCGAAGGCAGGGGGGCTGCGGAAGGTAGGCCCTTGTCTGTCTAGTATCCAGCAGAGCTCCTATAAACTCCAGGGACTGAGTGGGAGCAAGGTTGTATTTTGGGAAGTTTATGACACGTCCCAAATACTGAATGATGCGCAGCTGAGCCGGTCCCTAAGAGGCGCGAGACCAACGAACTGCCTCCGGCCAAAACGGGGCTGTGGGAGGGGAGAAGCAGCTCTCCATTAAAGCAGCCGCCGACGGCGGGAACAGCAGCTGAGCCGGTCCCTAAGAGGCGCAAGACCAACGAACTGCCTCCGGCCCAAACGGGGCTGTGGGAGGGAAGAAGCAGCTCTCCATTAAAGCAGCCGCCGACGGCGGGAACAGCAGCTGAGCCGGTCCCTAAGAGGCGCGAGACCAACGAACTGCCTCCGGCCCAAACGGGGCTGTGGGAGGGGAGAAGCAGCTCTCCATTAAAGCAGCCGCCGATGGCGGGAACAGCAGCTGAGCCGGTCCCTAAGAGGCGCGAGACCAACGAACTGCCTCCGGCCCAAACGGGGCTGTGGGAGGGGAGAAGCAGCTCTCCATTAAAGCAGCCGCCGACAGGCGGGCCCGCGCCTGAGGGCCTCGCCAGAGGGTCCTTTGGCGTAGCCCTTAGGCGTTGGCCCGTGGCAAAAAGTATCCTCTGTACAATGTCCTCTTTCTGTCTCTCCCTTACGCTGTTCCTTCGTTTAGAGGTATGTCTGTATTATATGTTAACATGATGTAGTCCTTCCCTGTCATCTATGGATCCATGGCTTATCACTTTGATATTTTGATAAGGTGGTATAAAATGGATTTATTGTTTGGTCTGTATAGGCTGATGATTGTATGTTTGTAAGTTATTCTTAACCTGATGTAGTCTTGTAACCGCTTTGATTGTAAGAAAGGCGGTATAAAAAACCTGTTAAATAAATTAAATAAATAAATAAATAAATTGTACGAGAGAGAGAAACCCTGGCCTCTGGCTCTGAAGAGGCTTGAATGAGCCAGTCGTCTAAGTAAGGGAAGACGAATATTCCTAGGGTGCTAAGAAAAGCTGCCACCACAGCCATTCATTTTATGAACACCCTTGGTGCAGAGGCCAGGCCAAAAGGAAGAACCCTGTATTGGTAGTGCTTCCCTTGAAATAGAAAGCGAAGGAACTTTCGATGAGTTGGATGGATGAGAACATGATTGTACACATCCTTGAGGATCTAGAGAACTAAGACAATCCTGACTCTGAAGGTCTGGCAGCAGAGTTCCCAGAGAAATCATTTTGAACATCACTTTGAACAGGAATTTGTTCAATTCTCTGAGGTCTAAAATGGGTCTGTGTCCTCCTGTTTTCTTTGGAATAAGGAAATAGGGGGAGTAGAACCCTGTACCCCATTGGGGAATGGGTACCTCTTCTATTGCCCCTTGGGCAAGAAGCATAGTGACCACTTGACCTAACTGGTCGCTGAGAGAGGTCTGAGAATTGAACTGTCTTACCATTGTAGGAGGGGGCATGCTGAGAAAATGAAGCTTGTACCCCTCTCTTACAAGAGACAGAGTCCAATTTTCTGCTGTTATCTGACCCCATCTGGGGGCAAAAAGACATAACTTTCCTGGAATGGTGGAAGGCTCTGGGCCGTTCAGGGCCAGGAAGGCAAAGTTCTCTAGATAGGAGTCAAAGCCCCTGTGGAGGCCGAGTCTGCTAAGCCGGTTGAGGCTTAGCAGCTTTTATTTTTCTTTGCCTAGGTTGTTGCTGCTGCTGTTTCTTTTGGGCAGACTGACCTAAACGATACCCTTGCTGGGTATAGGAGGGATAAAACGTCTTCTTACTGAAGAATGGTTTCTTGTAGGATTTTTTCCTTTCAGGATCAGCTGTAGATTTAGACAATCTATCCAAAGTTATATTGTCAGCATCTATCTCATTAGCTTTTTCCTGCCAATTCTTGCCAAAGAGATTCTCCCCTGTGCAAGGAATATTCCCTAGTTTATCCTGTACCCAAAGTTCCAAGTCAGATGCCTGGAGCCAAGCAATCCTATGTGCACCTATGGCAATAGCAGAGGTTCTGCTTATGCACTCAAAGCAGTCAAAGGCTGCACGATTCACAAACTTGGAAACATCCTGAGCATGTTTGACAAGGGCGAGGTAATCCTGCCTCTTATCAGGAAGGAGAGGGCTCATAAGCTCTTAATCTCCCGTGACCTCCTTAAGGAACATTCCCATATATAATATATAGGAACTGATCCTAGCAGAAAGCATGGAAGCCTGGAAGGTTCGACATCCAAAGGCGTCAAGAATCCTACACTCACGTCCTGGAGGATTAGATGCATGCCTTTTTGCACTCTTGATCCTTCTCATAGCTGATTCCACCACCATGGAAATGTGTGGTAGCTGAGTCTTCTGAAACCCAGGACGAGGAGCAACTCGATACATGGTGTTGAGTCTTCGAGAGTGAGGAGATGTGGGTATAGGTGTTTCCCACATCCTTAACATGAGATCATGCAAGATCTCATGAATAGGTAAGGTAGCTTCCTCCTTGGGAGCTTTAGGGTATTGTAGGATTTCTAATTCCTTTGCCCTAGGCTCTTTTTCAGGAGCCACTGTGATGGAAAGACCTCGAGCCACATCTTGGATAAAATCCTGAAAGGACATATCCTCTGGTGGAGACATACTATGCTGAGGAGAAGAAGAATCCTCAGGAAGAAGTACTCTGGTATCGGCAGAGCTTTCAGAGTCTTCAGACTCATCCGAGGATTCAAAGTATCTCCGATCCGGGTGATCGTGCAAGGCACGGTACCGGTACCGATCGAAGTCGGCATCGGAGGGTTCCGGTACAGACATGGCGATACCGGATGGATAAGCATGACTCGGTCCCGGAAGAATACCTGCCGATGTCGATGCAGTCGGTACCGGTACCGGAGTCGGTGCCAGTACCAGTTGAATCATCTGAAGAGGTCTCAGGGGTATCGGCGCCATGAGAAGAGCCGCCAGACTGCATTCAATAGCCAAGAATCTCTGGTCTATCGACGCTGCCAATGCTTGGGTATTGGTAGCAGCCGGTACCCCAGAGCATGGTACCAGTAGTTCTGCCGAGGTACCCCAGAGCATGGCACCAGTAGTTCTGCCGAGATTGAGGCCTCGAGAACATCCTGGAGCCCCGTTATAGTGCTTTGGAAGCCAAAGCCTCCCGCTGGGGCAATTTTGCCGGTAAAATTCCCTCAAGGGCAACCCCAGAGGCATCTCGATGCTTAGAGGGAGATCTACCCTTTGAGAACCGGCTAGATTTATGTTTAGTTACCTGAGATCCATGGGAGGAAGACAAAGCCCTGTAAGACGTTGATGCTACAGAGGCTGCATCGGAGGGAAAAAGGGTGCTAAGTTTAGCAGCTCAGTTCTACCGGCCCCTTTTTGACATCATCCCACAGGCAACACACTCCGAAATAGAGTAGTCAGGACCTAAACATTTGAGGCACCACTCATAGGTGTCAGTGACAGAGATGGTACCGCCACACTTGGAACGCTTTTTAAAACCCAAAGCGGGTTTTTCCATTTTAAAGGAACAAGTTGGGCCTAGTGCCCAAAATGGCGCGTGGCACCTGAGGAGAAAATATCTGGAAAAAGACTCTGGAAGAAAGGTTTGGGTTTTTTTGGAAAAAAAGAAAGAAGAACCGGCGCTACCGGTATAGCGTCAAGGAAGGCAGACGCGACCACAAAAAAGAAGAATAGAAGGAATTATTTTCTGCGGTGACAGGATGTACGACCTGTCGGCTCCGCGGAAAACGAACAACTGAAGAGGGACAGTTGGGAAAGGTGGGAAGGCAGCACAAGCAGGCGCGGTGGGATGCTCCCAAAAGTGTTCCTACTGGACGATGGGGAGCGTTCCCGCGCAGGCTCCGCCGGTACCGACGATACCCGTATGTGAAAACTACATTCCTGCTTGTTCCTGGAGATCTAGGAGAACAGAATGGTTTAAAATCAGCTAAGGTGTAATGACAAGGCTGCATACTTTCCCCCTACTTCTTTAATTTATATGCCGAACAAATCATCAAAGAAGTAGAACTGTATGAAAATAACCGAGGTGTGAAGACTGGTGGAAGACTCATCAACAACTTTCACTATGCTGATGATACCACATTACTGGCTGAAAGTGTAGATGATTTGAAACATTTGCTTCTCAAGATCAAGGAATACACTCTTAAAATGGGTCTGCACCTTAAGGTTAAGATGACAAAGATCTTGACAACTGGCAAAATCAATAAGTTCATCATTGATGGAGAAGAAATTGAAACAGTTGACAGCTTTAACTTACTTGCATTAACAATCAATTAAGAAAGGATGAGCACTCAAGAAATCCAACAACATATTGCTCTTGGTAGAATGGCTACGAAGGACCTAGACAAGATTCTCAAGAGCACAAATGTCTCTCTCCATACATAGATCAGACTTGTCCAGGCCATGGTATTTTCAATAAAATCATATGGCTGCAAAGTTGGCCAATGAAAAAGATTACAAGAAAGAAAATTGATGCCTTTGATTTATGGTGTTGGTGACGAAAACTGTGCATATCATGGACTGCCTGAAGAACAAACCAGTCACTACTAGATAAGATCAAACCTAAGCTTTCCTTAGAAGCTCAGATGACCAGACTTCCACTTTCATACTTTGGACACATCATACAAAGAGAGAGATCATTGGAGAAAGACATAATGCTTGGCAAGGTAGAAGGTCACCTTAAAAGATGAAGGATAACAATGAGATGATCGAAACAATAACAGAAGATATGGATATCACTCTATTAACAATGAATCGCTTGGCTGAAGACCAAACAAAGTTTAAGTCAACTATAGAGGGTTGCCAGGAGTCGACACTGATTCAATGGCACTTAATAATAATATCTTTCTCAGCTCTTTGAAGCTACTGACACTTCATCAGGAGTTAGTGGGCCTCATTAGCCTGTGAAGGAACTGAGAGCAGCTGAGGTCTTGCACTGTTGAAGCATTCCTAACAGGGGCTATTCATTTCAAGCAAAGGTAAGAATTTGCGGCTTTTTAAATTACAGCTCTCTGCCTGGGAGCTCTTAAAAGGGTTTTAGTACATTTTTAAAACAAAGTTACATTCTTTTTGGTGCTTTAGTTTAAAAAGGGAAATATTTTCTTTAGTGGGATAGGTTTAAAACTCTGCCTTAGTATCTTTCTCAGCACTTTGAAACTACTGACACCTCATCAGTTCACCCCTACCCCCCCCCCCCAACTCCCACTCGCCCCTAGTGAGCAGTCTTGCATTATAGGGCACCAACCCAATTAACTACACACAGGGACTTGGAACAGCACACTTTGAACACACTTAAAGAGATTTAAGTGATTTTTCTCTGAAAGGACAGCTGGGAAACCAGCTGATACTTTGGTAGGTCTCTCTATTTTCCTTTAACAAATACCTAAGCTCCACTGACTGAACAATGACTGGGAAAAATAATATAGGCAAAGCTGTTGCCCCCGTTACAGCTTTGCAAATGTCCAGACAGAGGTACCAATGCCAGTTGAAGGACCAGTTCCATGTGCAGGATGCCTGCAGGCAGAAGCTCTCAGGAAACAAGTGGAGGAACTCAGAGAGGAGGTGGCGAAGCTGAGCAGCATTCAAGAGAGTGAGAAGTACATTGATGAGATGCTTCTTGCAACATCCAAGCTCTCCAACAGAGGAGAAGATGGGATCCTACAGAATGACGAGGGCTGAACACAAGTCACCAGTGCCTGCAGAATCACCAATCCAACTTCTCCTGCCTTTGAAATCAAGAATCATTATGCAGTCCTGGAAGTAGAGGAGGTGAAAGCATCCCTGGAAAGGGAAGAACCAAAGCTCGAGCACCCCAAAGTTGCAGAATCAGTGACCACAAGGAAGTGAAGGGTAGTGGTGGTTGGTGACTCTCTTCTGAGGGGTACTGAGGAGTCCATCTGCCGACCACAAACAGGAACAGAAGTGAGGGGCATCTTGAATAATTTTCATAAGACTGTTTGTGAGAAACTAGCTAAACTTAAAGTAAACAAAGCGATGGGATCATATGGGATACACCCTAGAATACTGAGGGAACTTGTGGTCCCTTTACACAAAAGCAGAAGTAAGGCGAAATTAGACCTTACCTGCTAATTGTCTTTCCTTGAGTTTTCTCCGGGTCAGTCCAGGGAACGATAGGGTTGTCAATCCCCTTCAGCAGCTGAGGACTGTAAAACAAAATTTTGCTACCAGACTAAGCCACTCCCCCTTGCTGCCCTTCTCCAGTCTCCTATTGCCCAAGCAGCCCAGAACGGCACTGTGAAAACTCGCAAAATAAAGAAGAAGGCAGCCGTCACAGAGGCACAAAACTGTTCTGATCAAATCAAGGAAAAAAAGGTGATCGGCAAATTGGCCTTAATAATTTTTATTTTATTTTATTTTTTTTATATTGTGCTAATTAACACCCCCTACAGCTTAGCGTAGGGAGCCCAGCAATCCACACAATCCAGACATCTCGCTCTGAAACATATGTATGATAGCATTACAGACAGCATGCGTCAAATAAAAACAGAACCTGAAACCGCCCGAGAAATTCCGGGTGGGCCCTGGACTGGCCCGGAGAAAACTCAAGGAAAGACAATTAGCAGGTAAGGTCTAATTTCGCCTTCCTTTTCGTTTCTCCAGGCCAGTCCAGGGAACAATAGGGCAGTACCAAAGTAGTATCTACAGTTGGGAGGGACCGGCGAGCCCCGCCACGATGGCAGCGGCGCCAACTCTCGCATCGTCCCTGGCCTGAATATCCAATCGGTAGTGCTTAGTAAACGTATGTAATGAAGACCAGGTGGCAGCTCTGCAAATGTCGACAGGAGGAACGGAGGCATATTCTGCCCAGGATGCCGACTGACCCCTGGTAGAATGCGCCTTAAGACCCTCCGGAGGCGCCCACCCCCCGAGCTCATATGCCACGATGATGGCCTGCTTTATCCATCTGGAAATGGTCGCTTTGGACGCCGCCATCCCTTTACGCGGCCCCCCGAAAAGCACGAACAATCTGTCCGATCTTCGGAAAGGCCTAGTGGCCCGAAGGTATCTCTGCAAGACCCTGTCGAGATCTAGACTCCTGAGCGCACTTATCCATCGGAGAGCCGGCACGGTCGGAAAATACCGGCAAGGAAACCGACTGATTTAAATGAAACGATGAAACCACCTTCGGAAGAAAGGAGGGCACGGGTCGCAAGACCACCTTTTCGGCTAGAAACTGCAGGTAAAGCTCCCTACAGGAAAGCGCTTGCAGGTCAGAAATTCGTCTCGCGGAACACAAGGCCACTAGAAATGCCGACTTCAAGGACAGTTCCCGCAAGCCACCCGGTGACGGCTTGGCAAACGGAGGTCGCGTGAGAGCCTCTAGAACGGTGTTCAAATCCCACGCGGGCACCACCTGGCGAACCGGAGGTTTCAGAAGACCCGCCGCTCGGAAAAAAACGGCGAATATCAGTATGCGCAGTCAACCGCCGGCCGTGCGCTGCACCTCTATAGCATGTGAGAGCCGCCAAGTGGACTTTGAGAGTGCTGAGCGCCAAGCCTTTATCTAGACCACTCTGTAGGGAAGACAAGATGTACGAGACCGCCGCTGAAAACGGCTGTATACTACGCCGGGAACACCAAGACTCGAACACGCGCCACACACGGATATAGGCCAATGACGTGGACCTCTTGCGCGAACTCAACAGGGTGTCAATCACTGAAGCAGAGTACCCTTTGCGTTGCAGCCGGTCCCTTTCAAGAGCCAAGCCGTAAGCAAGAAGCGATCCACCTGCGGCATCAATATGGGGACCCTGACTCAAGAGGTTGCAACAGACTGGCAGTCGCCACGGAGCATCCACCGACAGATGAACCAGATCCGCATACCACGGTCTCCGGGGCCAAGCCGGAGCGACGAGAATCACCCTCCCGGCGTGACTCGCAATGCGCTGGACTACGCGACCGATGAGAGGCCACGGAGGAAACATATACAGCAGAAGATCCGCCAGCCACTGCTGAACGAGAGCATCGAGGCCCTCTGACATGCGCTCCCTGCGTCTGCTGTAGAACCGAGACGCCTTGGCATTGGCCAGAGTAGCCATGAGATCCATCGCCGGAAGCCCCCAGTGTCGGATAATGCCATGAAACACCGCTGCATTCAGTTCCCACTCTCCGGGATCCAGAAGATGTCGACTGAGGAAATCCGCCTGCACATTGTCCTTTCCTGCCACAGGAGCTGCTGACAAGGCTAGGAGATGAGCCTCCGCCCAATGCAGCAGCTGCTGACTCTCCTCTAGCAAGGCCGCACTGCCCGTGCCGCCCTGGCGATTGATATAGGAGACTGTCGTCGCATTGTCCGAGAAAACCCGGACCGCTTTTCCCTCGAGCAAGGGCTGGAAGTGCTGAAGCGTGAGGCGTACCGCTCTGAGCTCCAATCGGTTGATCGACCAAGAGCTTTCTAGCAGCGACCATAGTCCCTGCGTGACTTGAGCCTGACAATGAGCTCCAAAGCCCGCTAAGCTGGCCTCCGTGGTGAGTAACACCCAACTCGGATCTTCCAACAGAACCCCCGCTCGCAGATGACCGGCATCCAACCACCATTGCAGACTGAGTCGCACCGCGTCCGGACAAACCAACCGCTGTGAGAGAGGCTGATGCTGAGGAGACCACCTGGACAGCAAGGACTGCTGTAGAGGCCTCATATGCGCCCTGGCCCACGGAACCAGATCCAGAGACACCGCCATGGACCCCAGGAGTTGCAGGTATCGCCAAGCCGAAGGTGCATGCTGCTGCAAGAAAGCCTGAACTTGACGCAGGGATCTTTAGCACCCTGTCTTTGGGCAGGAACACTGCCCCCACCTGGGTGTCGAACAAGGCCCCCAGGTACAGTAGACGACGTTCCGGGGTCAGATGACTTTTAGGGAGGTTGACTACCCAACCGAGCTGCTCCAGGACTTGCACCACCAGAGCAGTTGCCGCTACGGCGTCCGGAAGAGAGTTCGCTCTGATCAACCAATAGTCCAGATAAGGGTGCACCCGAATACCTTCCTTGCGTAGCGACGCCGCCGCCACCACCACCATGACCTTCGTGAAGGTCCGCGGAGCCGTCGCTAAGCCGAATGGCAAGGCCCGAAACTGAAAATGGCCCCTGGGCACCGCAAACCTCAAAAAACGTTGATGATCTGGTCTGATCGGGATGTGCAAGTAAGCTTCCGTGAGATCCACAGACGAGAGGAACTCCCCCTGCCTCACTGATCGAATGACGGATCTGAGCGTCTCCATCCGAAAATGAGTTATTCTCAACGAGCGATTTACTTGCTTGAGATCTAGAACGGGTCGAAAGGAACCCTCTTTCTTGGGCACCACGAAATAAATCGAGTATCGACCTAGTCCGCACTGGTCTGGGGGCACGGGTACCACCGCCTGCAGGTGCAATAACCGTTGAAGCGTATCGTCGACAGCCTTCCTTTTCAGCTCCGTTCCTGCGGAAGACATCATGAAGGCGTCCCGCAGCGAGTGGGCAAACTCCAACGCATAACCCTCTCGAATAATTTCCAGCACCCACTGGTCTGATGTAATCGCGGTCCAGACAGAGAGAAACCCCTGCAAACGACCCCCGAGAGGCCTCACTACCTGGACCAGCCGACCTTCATTGAGGTTTCTTTGCGGAAGTCTGCTGAGCATTGAAATAACCTCTGCCAAAGCCTCTGGCACCCCGAAAGGATGGATTGCGAGGCCCGAAGCGAGGTTTAGGATAGGGAGTAAAACGAGCTCCTCTGAAACGGCGAGAATCCCGACTTTGACCCCAAGCTCCTAAGGTCGCCCTAGGCGTCTTAGGACGGTCTTCGGGCAAGCGAACCCCTTTGGAGTCCCCAAGGTCCTTCACTATCTTCTCCAAGGCTTCCCCAAAGAGCAGTTTGCCTTTGTAGGGGAGTTTGCTGAGCCGGGTAGCAATCACCAAAGCCATGGACTTAGCAGAGATTCGAACCAGGTCATAGAAGGCGTCCGCAAGGTAAGCTGCTGCTGATTCCAATTTAGCACCCTCAACCGCCAAGCCTTCCGCGGCTTCCGCAGTAGCGTCTCCTTGGAGCCAACGGATAGAAGCTCTGGACACATATGCCCCACAAATGGAAGTCTGTAAGGCCAATGCAGACGAATCAAAAGCTTGTTTCAGGAGTACCTCAAGCTTACGGTCCTGCAGGTCCTTAAGCACAGCACTGCCGTCCACGGGTATTGTGGTCTTTTTTGTGACCACCGATACCAAGGCGTCCACCTTAGGCATTTTTAATAACTCACGTTCCTCCATGGGAATCGGGTACAGACGTCCGAGCGCGCGAGCACCCCTAAGGGTAGCCTCGGGAAATTCCCATTCCGACTCTACCATGTGTTTAATCACGCGGTGCACCGGAAAACAGCGCTGCTCAGCTTTGAAGCCCTGCAACAAGGGATCCTCTAACGGCTCCTGCGGTACCGAAGGTATCACAAGATTGAGCGCTGCTAAGGACTGTGAAATAAGCTGTCCCAGTTCCTCCTTACGGAACACTCTAAAGACATTCGGACCCTCGCCTGGAGTTAGCTCACCCTCCTCTAGCTCCATAGCCCAGGCGTTGACGCCTGCTTCTGAGAGGATTTCCCCAGAGACTGACGGCTCTGCTGCGTCAGGCCCAGGTCCCAGTAAGGCCGTGCTCTGGGAGGGACCCTCTCCCGGATCCAACAGAGCCCCCTCAAGTTGTAAGCGGTCTACACTAGGAGCCGGCAAGGAGGGGCTTACCAACTGGGAGGCTTTTAATAAATATGCCTTATTTATTTTATTTATTATTTATTTAACAGTTCTTCTATACCGCTCTATTTTAGATCAGAGCGGTTTACATTTAACATCAACTATACAACACAGGGAACTTTGAGTTGTATTTACAATAAACAGGGAGATCAACTTGGAAGTAACTGGGGGAAACTATGTACATTGTATAACTTTATGCATTGTATTACACTGGTACCTGGTTTCAGGTAGAACATATTCACATCTTATTTGCACTGGGGTCTTAATTCTATTTCAGTGGGTACATTCTGAGCGATCAGTTGATTATCCTTTTTCATGCTGAGTCTGATTGTTTAATTGTAATGAGTGATTATCTGAGGAGCCATATGTATGGTTACTAAGGCTAGATTCAGGGTAGTATGTAGTGAACAGGTGCTGCTTTATTGCTTTCCTGAAGTGGGTTAGGTAAGTGATGTTTCGAATAGAGGTGGGGAGAGCATTCCATGCTCTGGGAGCGTAAATCGTAAAGGCCCTATTTGTTGTTGCTTTTGTGCATTTTGTTATTACTTTTGGGACCTCTAGGGTGTTTTGCATCATGGGTCTTCTATTTCTGTTCTGTGGTACTTTATGTATCATCTTGCTGAGGGCTGTGGGGGTCAGAGTGTTTGAGGCTTTGAAGGTTAAGGTTAGAACTTTGTGGAGGGTTCTTGCTTGAACCGGTAACCAATGGAGGCTCATCATTGCCAATATAAATTCTTGCGAAAAAAGAGAAGAAATCCCCTCCGGAGCGTTAGGACAGGGTGTAGCTGCACTGGTAGGCGCCACCGACGCCTCATGCGACTTTGCCTTTCTCTTAACGTGCTTTGCCTGCTCAGCGGGAGAAACGGCCGGTTCCACTAACATGGCCGCCGTTCCCGCCTTTTCTGAGGCGATTTGAGGCCTCTCACTTTCCTTCAACTCGTGCTTGCTTTCCATATCCCCGACGAAAAACCGACGGAGGAGAACAGAGCCACTCTAATAATAAAAATCGCTAGCCGCACTTCCGTCCCCCTGCCAGCACCGCCCGAATGAGAACGTGAACGTACACCCGACGTGCACCCCGTCAACGGCGAGATCGCGCCCCTCGCAAATTTTGAGCCGGTACACGATGCGGATCAGGAAAGCAAACACCTACCGCCAAAGGATCGCTATCTCTCGGGTCCCCGCTTACCCGCAGCTAGCAGGTGTCGGGGACCGCGTTCGCAGGCAAGGACTGGTGGATTCTGGGGCTCCCAGGCCAGCGTCCCAAAAGGTAAAGTGCACAGCAGAAATGAGACAGGCTCTGCCTCTCACGCTGGTAAAATCAGCCTGCCTTAAGAGGACTGCCGGTTAGCTTGATCAGAGAAGCCTTGGCAGGGAAAATAGCATAAGCTAGCTCAGCCAGAGCCAAAATGCTAAGTGATGATTCTATCCACTGAACTATACGCTCTTAGAGTAGGGAGAGACCTGAACCTACGTCCTGTTCAGCTGCTGAGGACTGTAAGACTGGAGAAGGGCAGCAAGGGGGAGTGGCTTAGTCTGGTAGCAAAATTTTGTTTTATAGTACTCAGCTGCTGAAGGGGATTGACAACCCTATCGTTCCCTGGACTGGCCCAGAGAAACGAAAAGGAAGGATGTGGTTGAAAACTACAGCACAGTTAGTTTAACTTCGATCATAATTAAATTATTGGAAGCGCTGCTGAAAGAGAAAATAAGTGAGGTTTCTGGAGTCCAGTGGATTACAGGATCTTAGGCAGCATGGATTCACCAGAGGCAGGTCTTGTCAGACAAATCTGATTGATTTCTTTGACTGGGTGACCAAGGATTTGGACCAAGGGAGAGCCCTAGATGTGGTGTATTTAGATTTCAGTAAAGCCTTTGACACCATTCCTCACAGGCAACTTATAAACTAACTGAGCACTCTAGGGATGGACCCTAAAGTTACAGCTTGGGTTAGAAAGTGGTTGAGTGGGAGGCGACACAGGGTACAGTTAAATGGAGCTCACTCTGAGGAGAAGGAGGTTACCAGTGGTGTGCCCCAGGAATCTGTCCTTAGTGCCATTCTTTTTAACATCTTTGTTAGTGATATAGCAGAAGGGCTGTCGGGTAAGGTTTGCCTCTTTGCGGATCATACCAAAATCTGCAATAGAGTAGATACTCAGGAAGGTATAGATAACATGAGGAGGGATCTAGTTAAGCTTGAAGAATGGTCTAAAATTTGGCAGCTGAGATTTAATGTTAAAAAATGCAAGGTCATGCATTTGGGCTGCAGCAATCCAAGGGAGCAATATAGTATGGGGGGAGGGGGAGTACTTTTGTCCACTAAAGAAGAGCGGGACCTAGGCGTGATTGTGTCTAATGATCTTAAAGTATCTAAACAGGTAGAAAAGGCATCGGCAAAAGCTAGAAGAATGCTTGGGTGCATAGGGAGAGGATTGGCCAGCAGAAGAAAGGAGGTGATAGTACATAAGTCTCTGGTGAGACCTCATTTGGAGTATCGTGTGCAATTCTGGAGACTGCACCTTCAAAAGAATATAAACAGGTTGGAGTCGGTACAGAGGGCGACTACTAAAATGGTTAGTGGTCTTCATTATAAAGCATATGAGGACAGACTTAAGGATCTTAATATGTACACCTTAGAGGAAAGGCGGGATAGAGGTGATATGATTCAGATGTTTAAATATCTCCGTGGCATAAATGCACAGGAGGAAAGCCTCTTTCGATTGAAAGCTATGCTACGAGGGGACATGGGATGAGGGCGAAAGGGGACAGATTAAAGAGTGATATGCAGAAATATTTCTTTACAGAAAGAGTGGTGGATCCGTGGAATAGTCTCCCAGTGGAGGTGGTAGAGATGAGGACAGTATCTGAATTCAAAGAAGCATGGAACAAACACAGAGGATCTCTAAAGGAAAAAAGGGGAATGTTGTAATGGTTGATATGGAAGGCCAGACTAGATAGGCCTTTTTCTGTTGTCATGTTTCTATGTTTCTTATAATAATAATAGATAAGCTTTGTTGTGCTGTGTTCTGAAAGATGTGGCAACATTATAGCTGAGCCTGTGAGATGCCCATTAATAAAGAACTTCAATCTAATCTATTGATAGCTAGTCAATGAAGAACTATTTTTATTGCTTTAGTGTCACGGAAAGGTTTTGTCACTTTTATCCTTCTCAAGGCAATGAAGCAGCTTTGTTCAGTTTGGAGATATAAGGACTGAAAGTAGGATGATCATCTAAGCAGAACTCCAAGGGAACAAATTGAAATTTTTAGTGAAATACGTGTGGATGATATTTGTGGGTTTGAGGTGGCTTATGAGATATCCACAGGGCCAGCCCATCTATTAGTCGGCTGCCTAGTGCAGCAGACCGATGTGGGCAGCACAGTATGGCATCTGTGGCAGGCCATGTGCTTCAGCACATATGGCCTGCTGCTTCTAACCTCCCTCCAACAGGAAGCTATGTCAAAGGGAGGTCAAAAGCGGCAGACCATGTGTGCCAAAAAACATTGCCTGCCACGGGCCATTGCTGTGCTAAGCCATCCTTCTCCTGAGCCCAGACAGAATCAGCAGCAGTGGGGGGCTCAGTGCAGGGTGGCAGCTTGACTAGGCACATGGTGGTGGTACAGTGAAGCACGAGGGGGGGAATGGCCAGGGTTTCTGCCTGGGGAAGCATTAACACTTGGGCTGGCTCTAGAGTGCCACAGTTTTATTAAGGTTAAGATTCATTTAATGGACGCAAAGCCAATCTGCTATGGACTGCAATTTCCTATCAATTTCTGATTGAATGAAGGGCTCGGTTCCCAGAAGTCTATCAATGAGTTAGATATCATCTGTGTAAAAATATAAGCTTATGTTAAGATTCTGAATAAACTGGGCCAGAAGGGATACAAATAGGTTAAAGAAAATGGGGGCATGAATGGAGCGCTGAGGGACACCATAGGACTGAGGAAATGAGGTGTAAAGATGGTTGTTGACTGAGACCTAGGACATATGATTTGACAACTATAAATGAAACACGTTCAGGGCAATTTACGTTATCCATGATTCTTTTATGGGGTCAAACAAGAAAGTGGAATTTATTACATCAAAGACGGCATTAAAGTCTAACTGAATTATCAGGATGTTGTGAAGACTATCCAAGTGATTTGCTATTTCATTCAGTAAACCTATAAGAGGTCTCTGTACAATGCTGTGGCCGAAGGTCAGACTGTCAAGGATGAAAATTGAGAACTGCTCAAAAATATTTTTTTAAAGAAGTTTAACTAGAAAAGGCAAACGGAAAATGGGACAGTAATTACCCAGTACGGATGAGTCTAGATTCTGTTGTTTAATGGTCGAACTATGGAATGCTTCCAGCAGGATGGCACCGCCCCCACAGGCAAGACTGTTCAGTTTGATGGGAGGATGGGGGGAGTCCAGTGGATTGTCTCTCTGGAAGTTTGTAGTAACCTACTTACAAAATATACCTAAATGCACATTCTTTTAAGTTTCATTACCACACAATATTTTTGTGCCCGGATTTAAAAAAACAAAAAAAAACAAAACACAACTTCAGGGCTGGTGAATACAAGAAATTGAATTATGCACCAGTACAAAAATTTGCCAACATAATCCAACTATTCTCAACATGTTAATTAGCAGGAGGAGATATGTTTCGTGTTTCAAAGCAGCCAGTGTAATCTTAAAGCCAAACAGACAACAGAGCACAGCGTTACGTATACTAATCACTAAACTTAAAATAAATGCTTGTTTTTATAGACTGAAGAGAAACGTGCTGCAATGGGTAAGTATTAGTTCTCCTTTGCTATGCAGAGTCTGCTCCAGTCACACTCCTCCACTGTATGAATGACCAGAAGAAAGGGCAGATTAGGGAACAAAGCAGCTCCTCTTTGCTCTGTGTGCTTCAAGCACAAATACTCCCCTCCTGTTCTCTACATGCTGGCGTCCAAAAGAAAGGCCAGAATATAAAAGAGGGCTTTTCTCTGGGGCACTGTCCAATAGACATGGAGCATCACCCTCATAAACCCATGCCTAACCATGCCCTTATCAGTTGCCCCAAGGCACACCAAGGACTTTCCAATGGTACAACAGTATGTCACGGCACACCAGTTGAGAAGCACTGGTCTAAACAACTGTGTATTTCAGTGTCACGTGAAAAATACGTATTTTTCTTAAACTGTATATAATGCGAATTCTAGAATCAGATGGCATTTCGCTTTCACAAAGTTTTCTACCCATCAACTCCTTAAACTAGAACAAAGTAGTGAAATGAAAAGTGCTTTTTAGGAGTTTGAGAAAGATATGGTTAAAAACATGTTTGCAGGGGAAAAAAGTCATTAACCCTTAAAACCTTCCTTTTTAAAAACTAAATATAAATTGCAGCTAAATGCTATGCTGCACCGATGCTATTCACAAGACAGCAAAGCAGGACCCACTTTTCTTTATTATATGAGATCCACTACCTTTTCATCTTACAAGGAAATTGCTGAACAATGAAGAATCCTGATATAGTTCCTAAAATTAGACTAAGGGGATAATTTAATAATAGTCAGGTATATGGTTTACTAAAGTACAAACTGCTTTTCCAGCTAACGCTGGGCGAAAGTTGCGAAAGTACCAAGGTCTATGCAGGGGTGTTCCCAGCATTTCCTCTGCAGACACCATGGAGAAAATGCTGGGATTGCGGAAGGCCAGCTTCAAAGATGCAGCTGTCACCACCCATTCAGGTAGTGATAACCGCATCCACAAGGACGGCATAAAAAGCCTCTACCGCGCAGTGTGAGCGCCTGTAATAGCTGTTTGAAACTGGAACACCCTCTCTCCACTCACATCTCGCTCATTCAAGCAGCTACAGCAGGAAATGCAGCTACTATAGAAAAAGGCCTGCAGTACCTGCATTTCTCCCACATTAGCAGTCTTCGCAGTGTTAGAGAAGACAACTAACGTGCTTTCGTAAATATACCCCTACTGTGGAAGGCTATGGCCTATATAATAGCCTGTACATGTATGAGAGGCCTGTAAGCTAGGCCTGAGTCCCCACCCCCACTTAGAAATAGTAGTGCTGAGAAAGACCAAAGTCAGTGAAGGTCTGAGGATCTGCCTTAAACCGCTCTAAACTGCTTTTGATAAGTTTGTATGAATCCTTTATTCAATTATTTTATGCTGATGATAGATATGTTCCAGTGTTTTGCATTCTCACATTCTCTGGGCCAGAAATGACCTTGCAGTAGAGATGTATTTATGTCTAGAAAATGAGCCTTTGTTAGAATAGCCTGAGAAGCGGGAACAGGGTGCTAGGACCAGAGAGGGTCCCCGATTGGATAGATTCAGGGGGCGTTGGGACCAATAGAAAGTTTGCCTGTATCAAACTGTGAAACTTGTATCTGATCTCCATTGCTCAGTCACTTTTGGATGCTTTCCTGTCTGAGCCTTGTGCACAATAAATTGGCTTGGATCCTTGAAATGACTCCTGGTATTATTTATTGCATGCTTATCAGCTACTACATATTCTGATGCGTCGGGCCGGGAATGTGTGAGTAGTGTGATGGTATTCAAGTGAATATACCACGACTTCTCGCCTCAAAAGGTTTGGTCCGGCTGGAGCCGCACCTGACTGATCGCAGGAGAGCCACCGGTCCTCTTGTATCAGAGAGGACTCCTCCTTGCCTCCACAGGTTGCTGGTTCTGGCTGGCCAACACCTCTGAACTGGTTTGGTATCGGGAACCGGATCCGGTGAGTAGAAGGTTTCTTTACTACTCAGATAGTCAGTTGTGAGAATACGGTATGGTAAATAAGGAGAGCTTGATCACCTCTCAAGGGCAGTCCTAGTACGCTTCGCATAAGGGTTAGCAGAGCAGAAGCCACCGATCCTTTGGTATAGTTAGTCAGTAAGGCCTTGGGAATTTGAAAAAAATGTTGCTAAGCATGCTTGTCTGTGTGTGACTGAGAGGTCTGGAATGGCAGACCAGGCGAGAGCGAACTCCTGAAGCGTCTGGTGTTTGTGTCCCTTATTGTTTCTGGGTATGTACGGACCCCCGTTTGTTGTTTGTATCTTATTTTTGTTATCTGTTGAAACTGCTGGCTTCCCTTCTGGTATAATGTAAGATTATTCTGTTGGGTTATTCATGAAACAGTTTACCGATTAAGGAATAGTATTGAGAAAAGAAAAAAAAAAAAAGACAACCACTCAGGAGTCTCTTCTAAGCGCAGCTTGTAAGCTGTTTCAGTTTTTTTTTCCAGCACAGCGTGAGTCTCTAGCAAGCAGAGAGAGATAGGGTGTCTTTCACACAGCCCGTAGAAAGGAATGTTTTAGTATCCTTTAACCCTTTGAAGGCTTACTTTCAATTTTTAATCCACATTCTGCAGCTGGGTTAATTTGTGCTTATTTCACGAAAATTGAACCTGTCTTATTCAATATGTTCTAATAGTGATGTTCCTTCTGCTATGGTCATGTATTATATATCATTTGGTAGGAATATTTAGTCAGAATTTTGGATCCCGGCAGTTTTGGGCTCAGCCTGGAAAGGGTTAAGTTCTTATTAACCCCTTTCGAGCTCCTCAACTGTTCTTGCTATATCTCAGCCCTACTTGTCTTTTATGGTCCAAACAGAAATGATAGAGAAATTAAGGAAACTGCTTTTGTTTTTCCTTTGACCTTTGAAGTAGAGGTTAAGAGCCCTGGACTATGAAGCATCCCGAGCCAGTAGTTACCAGATCGCGACTTGAAAATGATTTAAATCCTGAGTGAATGAGGAGTTAATCGTGCTTGAATTTTATTTTTGATATATATATATATATTTGGTTTTGACTGCGTATGCTACTGAGCAAAATTAAAAGTAAAACGAGATTTTATATACTGTGGCAAGCACCTCATAGAGAACATACTTATTGTTTTAAAAAAAAAGAAGTGTCAGTCCCAGAGATATAAAACGAAAAATACAGAAAATGATGGATTTGCGGGCATGAATACAGCACAGGTAATGGAAGTTGCTCAGAAAGTATTTGTGAATCGTGAAAATGAGCGTTACAGAGAAAGTGAACGTAAAATGAAGAAGAAAGCAGATCTTCTTGCTGCCACTTTAGTTGAACGACGTGGAGGAGGTTTTCCTTACCGAAGGAGCAGAGGACGTGGAAGGGGCCGTGGAAGTAGTTGGCCCCCACTGGGTGCAAATTAATGAGTCCATTGCAGAGAAGGACATTGGAAAAATGAATGCCCGCATCTGGACTCCACCCCCCGGAGGGGAGGAGGGAGTATCTGGAGAACAGGAGGTTGATTACAGAGTTGTGGAGGAATAAACCGAGCACAGTTACAGTAAGAGAGGGAAGAAGCTATTGAGGGAGTGGCAGTTGCAGAGGGCTATGACATGGATGAAGACTAGGCCAGACCGGGCTCCAAGTTCACTCTGGGTCCCCAGGAGCCTATGGTCAGTTTGAAAATAGGGGACCAATATATGGACTTTATGGTGGATACAGTAGCAGAACATTCAGTGGTGGCAAAGCCAGTGGCCCCTTTGTCCTCTCGATCTGTCACCATTGTTGGAGCCACTGGGGCTAGGGCCACTAAGCCATTCCTGCAGAACCGCATGTGTGAACTAGGGGGGCAGAAAATAATGCACCAGTTCCTGTATATGCCTGAATGCCCTATTCCACTCTTGGGCCGAGATATGCTTGCTAAGCTCCAGGCGCAAATATCCTTTGCTGAAGGGGGAGAAATGCAAATGACTGTAAACTCAAAGCCTAGGCCTGAGTCCCCACCCCCACTTAGAAATAGTAGTGCTGAGAAAGACCAGTCAGTGAAGGTCTGAGAATCTGCCTTAAACTGCTCTAAACTGCTTTTGATAAGTTTGTATGAATCCTTTATTCAATTATTTTATGCTGATGATAGATATGTTCCAGTGTTTTGCATTCTCACATTCTCTGGGCCAGAAATGACCTTGCAGTAGAGATGTATTTATGTCTAGAAACTGAGCCTTTGTTAGAATAGCCTGTGAAGGGGGAACAGGGTGCTAGGCCCAGAGAGGATCCCCGATTGGATAGATGCAGGGGGGTTGGAACCAATAGAAAGTTTGCCTGTATCAAACTGTGAAACTTGTATATAAATAATTTACTCCTGTTCTCCATTGCTCAGTCACTTTTGGATGCTTTCCTGTCTGAGCCTTGTGCACAATAAATTGGCTTGGATCCTTGAACTGACTCCTGGTATTATTTATTGCATGCTTATCAGCTGCTACACTATGGTTTAACCACTAGAAGATGACCCCCCTAAATAAGAAAAAAGCAGCTATAAATTTTATGCACATTATCCCTTTCCACTGAAGCAAATAAAAGTGCACTGTAAGACCACATAAGCAAGCTCAATGATACATTTCTGTGCACATCTTTTTTCAGTTCAAGAAAATACACTTGCAGCAGGTTACATTGTCATCACATCTCTATTTTCAGCGAGAAAATTTAGAGACCCTAGGTTCATTGAAGGCAAAGTTAACTAATTTGCTCAATTTTTCTCAAAAAAGAAAAAAATTCACATAGAAATGCAAATGTTTGTTAACCATAATCCCCCAGCAACTAAAAAACCATTAGAGTTGTAAAACTTCAGAAAATTTGGAAGCGATTGGGGAAAAACATTTTTCTTTTCTCAGAAGAGAGAAATTGAAATATATCCAGTCTTACTTTTGTATTTTTATGTCGACATTCCTGTTTACAAAATGAACTATATACAGCTCAGGACATAATATGTTTCTATTATTTTTTAAATAAAAATATGGCATTTTATATTCTTGAACAATGAGATGAATCAATACAGTAACAGCAGCTATGGGTGCCACTCTGTTAACAATGAGCCGCCTGACTGAAGACCGAACAGTTTAAGACAACTATCCAGAGGGTCGCCATGAATCGACACCGACTCAACGGCACTTAACAACAATGCATCTTGAATTTCCTAAGTATATTGAGGTGATATTTTACTTACCAGATAATGTCCTTTCCTTGAGTCCTGCAGTTGTGTCACCCTACCAGCAGATGTGGAGACAAAGAAGTTTATTGATGATTTCTCTATGACATCATGATGCCATATCAGCCAGAACCCACAAGAGGGAGCCTTCAGTACTATTCATATCAAATTATATAGTTCAACCGAACAATAACCATCATCATGTAGAGGATCAGCTTCCACAGAAGACTTGTCAGAAGGGTATGGAGCCCACAAGGCCAACCACAGAGAATAACAAACCAATCGGTTTTCCAGGGCATGACCTGGACTGGACTAGGAGGACTTAAAGAAAGGACATTATCTGGTAAGTAAAATGTCACTTTCCATATTGTCCTGCAAGACCAGTCCAGACAACTGGGATGTACCAAACCTATGCCACCACCTGGCGGGAAGAAGGCACAGCAGCTTTCAAGACCTCTGAGCCAAGGCCGTGTCTACACAAGCGTGAGCATCCAAAGGATAATAGTTGGCAAAAGTGGAGTATGATGCCCATGTTGCTGGCTGACAATGTCTAAGAGCGTTACCAAGCTGAACTGCGCTCACGGAACAGGCCGGTTCCACAACAGGTAAATGAAGGCAATCACCTCTTCAATCCAACACCCGAAAATAGACTAGAGGGCTGTGTCACCTTTACACGTTCCCACAACAGCACAAATAGATGGCCTGACTTGCAAAGAGAGTTAGCAACCTCCAAGCATCAGAGAAGATTGCTCCACAAATCCATCAGGTAAAGGATCTTGTTCTTTCCTTAGCACTGGTCCTTAGAAAAGGACAACAGACTACCTGATTCCTATGGAAGGCAGATAGCACCTTGGGCAAGAAGGAAGGAACAGGCCAAATGCACACAATCTCCCCCAAGAATGATAAGTAAGGATCTCTGCATGACAATATTTGCAGCTCAGAACGGCATCTCACCGAACATATAGCAACCTGAAAGAGTCACGAGGGTCAGAACTTGAAGCACAGCCCACAGCCCTTCAAGAGCTCAAAGAACTCAGAAATCAAGGATCAGAGCATCAGGCAGAGAACCCATGGAGCAACAAGTGAATGCAGAAGGGGGACGGATATTTTGTACCCCCTAGAGAAAATGGAAAAAACCCCAGAATGTCAGGCAACGGACCACCCTGCCACTGGTCTCTTGAAACAGGAAGGCCACGACCTGAATATTCAGGGAACTAAAAGAAAGATCTTCGTTCAGATCTTCCTAAAGAAAAGCAAGCACAGTAAGTCTGTCGTCTCAAATCTACCCTGACTCTGACAACACCAGCTCTCAAAGACATCAGATTTCACACATAGGCCATAGTGGAAAATTTTCTCCTTACCTTAAGGAGGGTGAAACCACAGTGGAAGAGTAGCCCGTAGGTGCTAAGCTGCACCTCTCAAGAGCCAAGCTATAAGTAAGAATCAAGCTGGGTAGTCCAGAAGAATCAATTCTTGACATAAGAGCCCCTAAGCTGGGGCCAGTCATTGTTTGAAACTCACAATAAACTCCCCTGCCAAACAGGCTGGCATCTGAAAGAAGCCACCATAAGTGATCATACAATGGTATAACCTCCTCAACTACTATGGCGGCTGCCACCCCCTTCAAACTGGAGACCACATCCTTCTAGAGGGGCATTCTTAACCAGCTGGGAGAACAATGAAAAACAGGAACATAAGAAAGGGTCTCATACAAGCTTGCACCCAAGGCTACAGGTCTATTGCCACTGTCACCAAGCCAAGAAGATGAAGATTATATCAACTCTGGGAGCACGCTGAGATCAGGAGAGGCTGCCAACTGGGCCAATAACTTGGTTCAACCTTTCTTCAGGCAGGAAGCCTCTGCCTAACCTAGTCTTAAATATGCTTCCAGGCACTGCAGAGAAAGGGAAGAATCCATACAGCCCTTCCTCAATTAATCATCCGATCAAGACTCTCAAGGAACACCAGCACGCGGGTCGAAACCAGTCTCACTTCAGACTGTAACTTACTCTAGACAAGTCAATCTTTTGGATATGGGTGAACACAGATCCCCTGATGCCTAAGCACAGAGGTCGCTGCCATCATCACTCTCAAGAATGCCCTTGAGGCAGTGGATCAGCCAAAAAGGAGAGCGGCAAACTGAAAATGAGCCAGGAATGGCGAAATAAAAACAGTGCAGTCAATCCTCCAAGAAAGGGACATGGAAATAAATCTCATCTAAGTCCAGGGGCGCGAGGAACTCTCCATGGTGTACCAATGGAATCAGTGACTGAAGGGACTCCCCACAGAAGATAAAAAGGTGCACAGGTGAGCACCGATTCCTTTGAGGTTGAGGACCTGCCCCCTCCTTGGCAGCACAAAGAAATGGAACATCGCCCAGGCCCTGGTCAGTCGATGGGAACTAAAATCACTGCACATAGATCAAGAGATCTGTCTCGAGTACATTGAACTGTGGCTCTGCTGGCCGCAGAACCGCACAGAGAAATGAAGGAGCCCAAAACCGGCTCTTCCATTCCAAAGCATGGCCATATTGAATGCCAAAAAATGGTCAGCAATCCTCGATGATCCAGGCCCACAGGCCATAATCGCACTGGCCAGGAGATGGCACCTCTGGAGATATTAGATGCCTAGGAACCTCGCGGTCTATGAAATAGCAAAATATGAGACCAAAACACAGAATGATAAGGATGACGATGCAGGGGTGGAAGCAACTGAAGTCCAAATACTGTGAGCTTCAAACACGGTTACATATCAACTGGAATATTCATCCATATGCCTCCCAGGCTATCTTGCTCTCTCTCTTACTTTTTGGGGTCCTTCAGGGGCATTCCACCCTTCTCTGGAATGGTGGTCTGATTTGCAATCGCTGTAATTTGTGCATCCACTCGGTGGGTTAAACCACTCGGCGCTATTCTCCAGTGGCAGAGCAAAAGCCTCCTGCAAGCTCTCAGCCCCTTCACTGGGGAGTCTGGCTGAGCCTACTCCAATTGTACCATGCTCTTGATGATCTCTGAAAGGGAAAGCAGTCTTGTAGTTCCAAACTCCTGCCAGAGGGGTTGAACCAGCGCCTCTTATTCAGTCACGAGAGACCAGACGAACTCAAGGTGGATGACACCCTCGGCAGTCTGGGCTGCTACTCAACATTTCTAAATAGGTGAACAACACTGGACTTATCGTGCACCTACAGAGCAAGATAACCATTCATCCCTCAGAGAAGAATCCATGCCTGAAACATCAGAACTGGAATCCAGGTCTCGACCAGGCAATCCAAAATTCCAACACCAGCCACTGCAAAGAGCACTTAAAAGGAGTATATCAAGCCCGGCTCTGATTCGTCTGCTGTGCCTCTTACAAGTGGGCAGAAGAAACCAAGAGGACCGGAAGCTATCGGGTCTGCGTTGCCACACCAGAAAGACCAAGCTTTCTGGAAGAAAAAAAGTACTCCAGGGAGGACAGCCCGGAACCCAGGAGCTTCCCACTGGCCAGGTGATCTCCATTACCGGGGGAGGCAGGAAGCAGCAGATGATTCTTTCCACAAAGGGGACATACGGAGCCACACTCACTGCCAACAATAGTGCAGAAGATAAGTTTGGGGTACTTCATCTCCCGAAAGCACAGGGAGAGACAGGCAGGCATTCTGAGAGCGTGCCAGAAGCATCAATGCAAGCAGAGCAAATCCAAAATCCAGACATGACGCTCTCAGTATTCCGCAGACCAGGCAGCGCTTCTTCAAAGGTAGCATAAACCCTCTCCACCGCCACAAACAACTTGGCAATGCAGGCTGAAGTCACGCCTAATAAGCGCCTTGCACTGCGTGCAAAATCTGAGCATGCATGGACACACGCAGTAGCACTGCAGAGAGAAGAGCAGTGTGTGCAGATACAGCACAGACAAACCACACACTGGGGCTGCACACACAGTCATCATACTACCGCCATATAAGGAAGGCACAGAATGAGAAAGGAAAACTGCAGGAAGTGCAACACACACAGGCAGTTAGGCAAGTCAGGAAAATACCAGCACCAATTTAAACAGAAGGCCTGCGCGACCCAAACCCGAAAGTGCCCCATCAAGGAACAAAGTTCGAAGTCCGCATGAACAAGATAGACAAGCTTAGGACTTTGCTACTCACCCTGCTGTGAATTCCATAACAAGTAAATACCATACTGGGGGCTCAGTGCTACTCCTCTGTTGCCAGACGTGCAGTCGGATACCTTTGAAGCATCTTCTTCAATATTCAGGGGAAAAGAAGGGAGGAGGAGGAAAAGGAAGGGGGCCACTGAGGTTGTTTGCATGGCTGAAGAAGCCTTCCAGTTCCAGTTCCTTTCCTTCCAAAATTCAGGCTGCTCAAAGTATCCTTAACAAGATAAAGACAGAAATCATCCAAAAAGAGCACTAGTTTTAAGGGTGACACTAGTGGAGCTTCCCGCATTGTGTTCCAGTGAGAAATCCATCCATGGGATGGTTACTCATGAGCAAAATTAATCTTTCCTTTCAATTCTTCCATGTATTTGCTCAGATTTTCAGAGAGCTGAAAAGATGCATCCACGATCTGCTGGAGACAAAGAATTACTGAAGGCTCCCTCTGATGCTTCTGGCTGATATGGCATGATGATGTCTTAAAAGATTCCGATGGAAAATTCCTTTGTCCCACATCTGTTGGTAGGAAGAGACAACCTACTTGTCTGGACTAACCAAGTAGGACGATATGGAAGCAGTTATTGCAGATATATATAGTACTAGATATTAAGCTACTAGCTGCTACAACTTATGTAATCTTAACAAGTTTAATTCAGCTGGTTGAAAATAAGGATCATAAACACAGTACAAAATAAAATGTAACATTATCTGAAATTAAAAAAATCTTCCTGCAGAACAGCTTATATAGATTACAAAAAGAAGAAAAGTTGTTCATTCTGCTTGTCTGTCATGAACAGATTTTTAAACTCTGACAAAAGGGGACTGTTACTTGTGTGCTCTGTATTGGTTTCAAAAACTTCATAAGCATTAGTTGGGTCAATGATATTGTAATGCTTGTGTGTTTTTTTTCTAAGCATGTGTATTGTGTAGATTAATGTGCATTAATGTATAAATTTTCATTTATTCTTTCGCCTTTGTATTATGTATTGGGTATGAAGATATTGGGGAAAGCGTAGTTACTCACCTGTAACAGGTGATCTCCGGGAACAGCAGGAATTTAGTCCTCACATATGGGTATTGTCGGTACCGACGGAGCCTGCGTGGAAACGCTCCCCAGCGTCCAATAGGAATGCTTTTGGAAGCATCCCTCAGAACATGCGCTGCCTTCCCGCCTTTCCAACTGTCCCTCTTCAGTTAAGTTTGTAGCTGAGTGAAAGGATAGAGGGAGAGAGGAAAGAGACAAAGAGATAGAGAGATACAACTCCTAGGGGAGGTGGGTGGGTTGTAAGGACTAAATTCCTGCTGTTCCCGGAGATCACCTGTTACAGGTGAGTAACTACACTATCTCCAGGAACAAGCAGGAATGTAGTCCTCGCATATGGGCACTCCCTAGCTGAAGATTCCAGGAAGATAGCCCCAGAAAGGTGCCACCATCGAAGGTGAGAATCCTTCCTCCCATGGATCTCTGGCATCCCGCCAGGGTTGGTGGGTAGGAGTTGGTTTAGGTTTGAAAGAGATTTTGAAGAACAGCTTGGCCAAAGAAGGCATCCCGACGGGACGCTTTATCCAGGCAGTAGTGGGCTGTGAAGGTGTGTACCAAAGCCCAGGTGGCTGCTCAACAAATGTCACCGATAGACACAGAGTGGAGATTAGCCATAGAACCTGCCATGGCTCTCACATTATGAGCTGTGACATGGTCCTGAAGAGGAAAACCCTTACTCTCATAAGCAAAGGATATGCATTGGGCAATCCATTTAGATAAAGTTATTTTGGAGATTGGAAGTCCCAAATGACTAGGGTCAAAAGCTATAAAAAGTTGTGAGGACTTTCTATGGTGCTGTATCCTTTGTACGTAAAAGGCCAAGGCCCTTTTACAATCCAAAGTATGAAGGTTTCTCTCTGCATTAGAGGCGTGAGGCCTCGGAAAAAATACAGGAAGGTAAATTGATTGATTTAAATGAAAAGGAGAAACCACCTTTGGCATAAAATGTGGGAGAGTTCTGAGAACAACCTTATCATAATGAAACCTAGTATAAGGAGGATCAGCCATTAAAGCTTGCAATTCACTAATACAACGGGCAGAGGTGATTGCAATTAGGAAGATGACCTTCCAGGTCCAAAACGTAAGGGCTGTAGTGGCTAAAGGCTCAAAAGGTGACTTCATGAGCTGCCCGAGAACTAGATTTAGATCCCATGCCACCGGTGGTGGCTTGATGGGAGGTTTAGTTAATAAAAGGCCTCTCATAAATTTTGATAGAAGTGGATGAGAGGAAATTGGTTGTCCATTTAGAGGCTTATAAGAAGCTGTAATTGCACTAAGATGGACTCTTACCGAATTGGTCTTTAACCCAGAATTCGATAAGTGAAGGAGATACTCTAGTATCGATTCTAAGGGTATGACCAGGGGGTTTAATCCCCTCTTGGAGCACCATATAGTAAAACGTTTCCACTTGAAGGCATAAGACCTACTTTGTGGAAAGTTTCCTAGAAGCCTGAAGGATATCTTTTACCTGCTGGGACAGGTTGAAATCCTGGAGGTCTAAGCTTTCAGCAACCAGGCCGTGAGGTGCAGGGACTGGGGATTCGGGTGCCATAGCATCCAGTTCTCCTGGGAGAGGAGATCTGGAGCATGCCCTAACTCCAGAGGTGCCGCTTGAGAGAGAGATGCAAAAGCAGGGGATACCACGTTTGGCGTGGCCATCGTGGTGCTACGAGAATCATGCAACCCCTGTCTCTCTGAAGCTTGAAGAGTGTTTTGGGGATAAGGGGAATGGGTGGGTAGGCATAAAGGAAGTTCTGACCCCACTGAAGGAGGAAGGAATCCCTTGACTGACAGTTGTGAGCCGGAATCCTGGAACAGAACCAGGGAAGTTTGGCATTCAGTGGACTTGCAAAGAGGTCTATGTCTGGAGAACCCAGATATGAAATATCTTTGCCACCTGGTCTAGGTGGAGTGACCACTCATGAGGCAGCAGCATTCGACTGAGTTTGTCTGCCCAAGGGTTTTGAATACCTGGAAGATATACCACTAGAAGGTGAATTTGATGCTCTCTGGTGAGGGCCCATAGTCATAAAGCTTCGCTGCATAACGACAGAGAGCCCGTTCCGCCCTGCTTGTTCAAATAAAACATGGCTACCTGATTGTCCGTCTAGACTAGGACTGTCTTGTAGCTAAGCTGGCCGTGAAACACTCCAAGAGTTAAATAAATTGCTCTTAATTCCAGGTGGTTTATGTGTAAACCAACCTCCTGTGGAGTCCAGGTGCCTTGGGTAGAGAGATGATTCAGGTGTGCTCCCCAACCCGCCTGTGATACATCTGTTGTTAGGGTGGCCTGAAAGAGGGGTTGATGGAAAGGAGACCCCCTGTCAGATTTTTTAGTGATTGCCACACCACTGGAGGGACAAAATTAGTCGTTGAGAGATTGTTATTTTGTCCGACAAATGACCCGTGGCCTGTGTCCACTGAGCTACTCGCATGTGGAGGCGAGCATATGGGACTACATGGATTGTGGATGCCATGTGTCCCAGTAACTGCAGTAGCTCCCAAGCAGTGAGGGAGGATTTGCCTGCTGCTTGGGAAGCTAGCTGCATTATGCGAAGATACCGGGCTTGTGGAAGGAAAGCCCTTGCCTGTCTGGTATCCAGACAGGCTCCTATGAATTCTAGGCATTGGGAAGGAACTAGTTGAGATTTCGGGAAGTTTATTACCAATCCCAAGTATTGGAGGATTTGCATTGTACGGGACAGTGCAGTGCTGGCCTCTGCAACTGTGGGGGCTCGAATGAGCCAGTTGTCCAAGTAAGGGAAGACGAAAATCCCCAGGGTTCGTAGGAATGCAGCTACTACTGCCATGCAATTCGTGAATACCCTTGGTGCTGAAGCCAGACCAAAAGGAAGAACCCTGTACTGGAGATGTCTTCCCCTGAAAAGGAAACGTAAAAATTTCCTGTGATCTGGATGGATGAGAATGCGAGTGTATGCATCCTTTAAGTCTAGAGAGCAAAGCCAGTCCTGGCTTTGAAGGTATGGCAGAAGAGTTCCTAGAGAAATCATTTTGAATTTCTCTCAAAACAGATATTTGTTCAATTCTCTGAGGTCTAGAATGGGTCTGTGTCCTGCTGTTTTCTTTGTAATAAGAAAATAGGGGGAGTAGAACCCTGCACCCTGTTGAAGAATGGGTACTTCCTCTATTGCCCCTTGGGCAAGAAGTGTGGAGACCTCGTGATCTAGCAGATTGTCTGCAGAGGTTTGTGAATTGAATTACTTTAGAATTGTAGGAGGGGGTATGCTGTGAAAATGAAGTTTGTACCCCTCTCCTACAATGGACAAAGTCCAATCTTCTGCTGTTATCTGATGCCATCTGTTGACAAAGTGGCATAACCTGCCCGGAATATTGGGGGGTTGGGGACCCTTCAGAGGCAGGAAGGCAAAGCTTTCTAGGCAGGAAGGCAAAGCTCTCTAGGAAGGAGTCAAAGCCCCTGAGGGGGCTGAACCTGGAGAGTTGGTTGGGCTTTCAGGCCTTTTGGTTTCTTTCACTGTCTAGTTTGTCCCTTCTGGGCAACCTGACCTGGAGTCTGACTCTGCTGGGTATAGGAAGGATAAACTTCCTCTTTTTGCTAAAAGAGGGTTTTATATAAGGTTTCCTTTTGGCTGGAGTGGCTGTAGACTTTGACAATCTATCTAGGGTAGAATTGTCAGCATCTAACTCATTTACCTTCTCCTGCCAGTTCTTGCCGAAGAGATTCTCCCCTGTGCAAGGAATGTTGCCTAACTTGTCCTGTACCCAAGTCTCCAAGTTTGATGCCTGTAGCCAGGCAATCCGTCGTGCGCCAATGGCAATAGCAGAAGTTCTGCTGATGCATTCGAAGCAGTCAAAGGCTGCACGATTGACAAACTTGGAGACATCCTGAGCATGCTTAACTAGAGCAAGAAAATCTTGTCTCTTATCATCTGGGAGAAATGGGCTCATAAGTTCCAAGTCTCCAGTAACTTCCTTGAGGAACATTCCCATATATGCTGAAAGCAAAGAAGCTTGAAAAGTCCTGCGTCCAAAAGCATCCAGAGTCCTGCATTCACGACCTGGAGGACTGGATGCATGTCTCTTTGGACTTTTCATCCTACGCATGGCAGATTCCACTACCATTGAATGGTGTGGCAGCTGAGTTTTCTGAAATCCAGGACATGGCGGAACTCAATACATAGTATTAAGTCTCCTAGAGTGAGGAGAAGTAGTCAGAGGTGTCTCCCACATTCTGAGCATCAAGCTATGCAGGATTTCATGGACAGGCAGAGTGGCTGCCTCCTTAGGAGCTTTAGGATATTGGAGAATTTCCAATTCCTTTGCTCTGGGTTCGTCTTCAGGAGCTACTGTGATTGAAAGACCCTTGGCCATATCACGGATGAAATCCTGAAATGACATGTCCTCTAGAGGTGACATTCTGCATTGGGGAGAAGAGGGATCTTCTAAGAAAAACCCTCTAGTGCTAGCAGAATTGTCAGAGTCTTCGGAATCGGAGGAATCGAAGTATTCCTGACCCTGATGCTCCTGCAAAGCACGATCCCGGTACCGATCGAAGTAGGTACCGAGGTGACTCGGTACTGCTTTGTCAATTCCAGCCAGAGATGGCATGGGAAGAGTTCCCACCGGGGTCGGTATCGTCGCCCTTGGGACCACCGGTACCGCAGCTGAAAGAAGAGCTGCGATACTGCGCTCGATAGCAAGGAACCTCTGGTCTATCGATGCTGTCGATGCCTGGGTGTCGGTACCGATAAGAATGGCCAGAACCCCTGAGCATGGCATAAGTAGTTTTTGCGAGGTTGAGGCCTCGAGAACATCCTGAAGCCCCATCGATGCTTTGGAAGCCGAAACCTCCCACCGGGGCTGTTTTGCCAGTGTGGTTTCCTCAAGGGCAATGCCAATGGCCTCTCGATGCTTAGCAGGAGAGCTACCCTTTGAGGACCGGCTTTTATGTTTAGTTACCTGAGATGCATGGGAGGAAGAAGAGGCCCTTGATGATGTCGATGCAATGGATCTGGCATCTGAAGAAAAGAGGGTACCGAGCTTTGCAGCCCAGTTCTGTCTTCCTCTTTTGGTCTTCCCCATGCAAGAGAGACATTCAGTTGGAGAATGATCAGGTCCTAAACGTTTTAGACACCAATCATGGGTGTCAGTGATGGAAATGGTACCGCCACACTTAGTACATTTTTTTTTTAAAACCACTAGTTGGCTTTTCCATAATTTAGGAAAATGGGGCCTAATGCCCAAAATGGCGCTAGCACCAAAGAGGAAAGTTTCTGAAAAGAAACAGTCTAAGTTTGTCTTTTTTTTGTATGAAAAGAAAAGAAAAGAACCAGCGGTACCGGTAGGCGTCGTGCGGTAGGCAAATGCGACCACAAGAAAGAAATTTAAAGACGGAATTTTCTGCGGTGACAGGGAATAGATCCTGTGGGATCCACAGAAAACGAAGAACTGAAGAGGAACAGATAGAAAGGCGGGAAGGCAGCGCGCATGTGCTGAGGGATGCTCTCAAAAGCGTTCCTATTGGATGCTGGGGAGCGTTCCCGAGCAGGCTCTGTCGGTACTGACGATACCCATATGTGAGGACTACATTCCTGCTTGTTCCTGGAGATAGAGCACTGATGTGTATTTTAGTAATTGTAATGTATGAGTGAATGAGTTTTTAGATTTCATGTTAAGAAAATTGGTAATAATATTGCCTTGGAAGGAATATAATATTAAATATGACATTAATATTAACATATTTTGATGTATCTTCAGTATTTTTGAATGATGTGTGTTCATTACACTGTTATATGATAAAATTGATGCTATTTATAAAAATTGTTAAATTAATGTGCGTTGTATTGTGTTTTTTTATATTGATTTAGGATATTTGCAACTAGTGGTTTTTCTTTATATACATAATGTTACACTGAAATTCTAAGATATGGGAGAGTAGTTCCGGCCCAAGGGTGGTAAAAAAAGAGAGAAGAAAAGGGGTCAGGATCCAAAAGCAGGCTCGAAGAGATGGATTTTGAGTCTGAATTTGAAAAGTAGCAGAGATGGAGCCTGATGAACAGATTTAGGAAGCCTACTCTTGGTATATCATGCAGCAAAGTGGAACAAAACAATCTGGCGTTGCAAATAGAAAAGAAAGGTATAGATAAGTGGTTTACCTGGAGTGCAGCTCACGAAAAGGGTGGTAGGGAGAGAAGAGAGGAGAGGTAATGAAAAGCTGCAGAGTGCATGCACTTGTAGGTCAGTAGGAGATATTTGAACTGTGTATGGAAACAAGTCAGTGATCTGAAAAGAGGGCTTACATGAGTATAGCGAAACTGGCAGAAGACTAACCGCACAGCTGTGTTTTGAATGTATTGGAGGAGAGAGATGATTCAATCGGAAACTAGCAAGGATCAAGTTGCAACAATATAGACAGGAGGCAACAAGAGAGTGGATAGTGTTGCAGTACTGTGTTCAGAGAGGAAGGGATGAATTTTGCTGATGTTATAGAGAAAGAAATTATGGATTTTAGTTTTCTTGTGGATATGGCCACAGAAAGAGAGAGGAGAGTCAAAGATGACAGTAGGGTTGCAAGCAGAAGAAACGGCAAAGATGACTGTCTTATCCACAGAAATAAAGAAGTGAAGAGATGGGTTTAGGCGGAAAAATAAGCAGCCCAGTCTTGTAACTATTCAGCTTCAGACAGCAATGGAACATCCAGGGAACATCATCAGACAAACAGGCTGAGATTTAGACCTGGATTACAAGAGAGATTTCTAAAGTACAAAGGTAAATCTGAGCATTATCAGCTAAAAAGATGGTACTGAAACCCATGGAAGGAGATCGGTGCACCAAGAGAATGAGTTTAGAGCGAGAAGAAAAGAGCTCCCAAGACAAAGCCCTAAGGTATACCAACTGAAAATGGGATAATAGAGGAGGATCTGCCAGAGCATACAGTAAAATTCAATGGAACAGAACAAGAAAATCAGGACAGAACAGAGCCTCTAAATTTAAGAGAGAATAGGGTGTCAAGGAGAAGGTCATGATCAGTGTCAAAAGCAGCAGATAGATCAAGAAGAATAAGGATCAACTAGAGGTCATTGGATATAGTCAGGAACAGGTCACTGGAGACTTTGGAAATGACCATTTCTGTAGAAAGTAGAGGACAAAAGCCAGATTACAATACATCCAGAACGGCTTGAGAGGAAACAAAATCAAGACTCACTGGAACTCCAGCCTGCTTGCCATCTCACAACACCCGAACCCTAAGAATACAGCAAGGACAAAAAGAAGCTCCGCCCCATGGTTCTCCCCTGAGCTGCGATACTCTCTTTCTCAACTACGTAGACTTGAACGCCGATGGCGCCGATGGCGCTCAACTGAAGATCAAACCGCATACCGAACCCACCTTGCAATACACCGAGAAACAATCACAACCAAAATGAGACAATATCACACTGACACCCTAAAAAGATCTCTGAATAAACCACGTGACCTCTTCAACTTGGTCAAATCCCTCTTAAAGGAACCATCTCCCGAACAACACAGTGAGATTCACCCGCAAAAATTCGCTGATTACCTGCAATCCAAGATCGTGCAAACCAACAAGGTTTCAGCAGTCCCATTTCATGAACCTATGGGCATATCCCCACTGAACACATTTTCCACACCATCCACTAAATGTATCGAGGACACCATAGCATCTCTCAACACCTCCACTGCACAGACTACCCATGTCCGGCTTTTTGGATTAAGGAGCTACGTGGTGTGTTCAGCCCTGTCATCGCGAATATAATGAAGCTCTCCTTCACTACAGGATATTTTCCCACAACACTCAAGCAGACTTCCATTAGGCCACTATTGAAAAACCCCAAACTTGACCCCCAAAGAGTTGATTCTTACCGGCCAATAGCCAGTATCCCTCTCTTAGCCAAAATAATTAAGAGGCACAACGGCAAATTCAAGATCACATAGATGCCGCTGCTCCCTTAGACAGCTGCCAACATGGGTTCAGAGAACACCATGGGGTCGAGACACTTCTCACTAGTCTATTCAACGATATCATCGCAGGAATTGACAACATCCGACAAGGTTTTGTGCTCATCTTCCTAGACATCGCCGTGGCCTTCGACTTCGTGAGTCACGAAATTCTCCTCGGAAGACTGAAAGAGAAGGGCGTCTGCAACAGTGCACTAGGATGGTGTAAATCTTATCTGGATGGTAGATGGCAATATGTGAAGTCTGGATCAGAAGAGTCAAAACATTTCCATCAAAAGCAAGGGGTACTTCAAGGCTCCTCGTTATCCTCCTTACTTTTCAATATTTACATGCAGCCCATCTGCAACATCATAAGATCATTCAAGGTGAAATGTTTGATATATGTAGATGACATTCTCTTATACATGCCGTTCTCCACAGCTCACATGGATCTGGCCCCGATTATAGACTGCTTCAATGCGGTTTCAACGTGGCTCCAATCACAGAACCTACGCATTCAACAAAAAAACAGAGGTGCTTTTCATCTCCAGAGACCCCAACTTTACTCCCCCATCCCACGTCAGTGTCAAGGAAGCTGACTTACAAACTAAAGAAGCAATAAAATATCTTGGAGTTACATTGGACCAACGTCTAGATATGAAACACCACATAAGCAACATAGTCAAAGCCGTTTATTTTAAAATCGGTTCACTCAAGCACCTACGCTCCCTGTTGGACCCAGACGATTTCCGGACCATATATCAAGCGCTAATCCTGCCACACTTTGACTTTGCAAATGCCATCTTACAAGGTCTCCCCCAATCCACACTAACCCCCTTACAGTTGTCCATGAATGCCGCAGCTAGGGTCCTTTACGGAGCATCCAGAAGCGACCACGTGACCCCAATTCTCAAATAGCTTCACTGGCTACCTATCCATGGGAGGATCACCTTCAAAACCCTACTCTTAGCATTCAAGGCAATCAAAGGTATCTCATCCTCCTCACTCACACATCTTATCCACATTGTCCCCCCCCCCCCCAACAGATCCAGAAGAGCAACAGCCGTAAACTTGCTAGTAACCCCAAAGGCATCGACAAAGTGCAACAAGACAACCACAAACAGGGCATTCAGTTTCTATGTCCCCAAATGCTGGAATGCTCTACCCCCTGACATTAGGGCCATCGCCAACCTATATCAGTTCAGGAAGGCACTCAAATCCCACCTTTTCCTCCAATACTACCCAATCAGCAATTGAACCTAGATATCCCTCTCAAGAAATGACCCACTCTAGAAAGGACCTTACATTCAGTATCTGATTTTTACCTATCCTTGCAGTGTAAATAGCCTATGTATATAGTTAACCCTGTTGTCCAAGTTTGTACTCCTGTTCGATGTAAAACCAGACAGCTTGTTGTTATGGTCGTTGTGTTGTGATGTAAACCGCACTGATACCGAATAGCGCAGTATATAAGAAACTATAATAAATAAATAAATAAGTAAGACAGTGAACAGCAAGTTCGAGTGATATGGATGCAAGAACTGGGAGAGCAGGAAGAATCCAATGAAGGCTTTTGGGGGAGAGGTGTAACCACAGCATGTTTAAAGGCAGCAGGAACAGTTGCACTAGAAAGCAATAAGTTCAGAATATGCAAACGAAAAGGATGACAGAAGGGTAAATGCAGCAAAGTAGATGGGTGAAAATGGGATCAGAGGAGCAAGTAGTGAGAATAAAGGAGGACAGAAGATGTGTAGTAAACTCATCACTGGTCAACAAATTTTTTACTAAAGTCATGTTACTGAAATAAAAATAGTCATTTCTTATCAATTTTTATAAGCTGAACACGAATATGACAGTAAAATTGCAAAGTTGGCTCTAGTTTTTTTGTAATCTACAAGAATTAATGTTTACATCACGAAATGCATGTCAATAGTAAATATAATAGGCCTTCGGTTAATACCTGTAAAAAAAAGTCATAGACTACTTCTTAGATTTTTTCGCCTGTCTCTTGTACTGCTGTTCGGGATCTTCTCTGGGGAGTGTCCAGCAGTAGTCAGCCAGCATTGTAGTGGACCATTTTCCCTGGTATCTTTGCTCCATCGTTGCGATATCCTGGTGAAAACGTTCGCCCTGTTCATCACTAACCATACCACAGTTGTCCGGAAAGAAATCGAGATGGGAATCAAGGAAACGGATCTTTAGAGACATTGCAGCCAAGTTTCTGATACTGCATCAGCATGTCTTCTACTAGTTCCTTGTAGTTTTCTGCCCTAACATTCCCGAGAAAGTTTGTTAACACTAGGCGAAAAGCATCCCATGCTTGTTTCGCATCACCCTGCAGCAAGCTGTTGAACCAGTCATCTTTGAAGAGCTCTCGAATCTGAGGACCCACAAAAACTCCCTCTTTAATCTTTGCTTCGCTGAGTCAAGGGAATTTTTCATGCAGGTATCGGAAAGCTGGCAAAGTGCAGTCCATGGCTTTCAAAAAGTTTTTCATCAAACCTAGTTTGATGTGAAGGGGTGGTAGCAGGATTCTGTGAGCCTCAACCAGAGCTGGGTGCTGGATATTCTTCTCTCCAACTGTTACATTTTGTCTGCGATTCCATTCTTTCCGCAAGTAGTGCTAATCCCTTGCTCGGCTATTCCACTCACATGTATTTTATATATCCATGCTGCAGTCCCATTAAAAGGGCAACTACCTTCAAGTCACCACAGAGGTGCCAACTGTACTTGTTATAGTTAATGGAAGTCAGTACATGCTTTAAGTTATCGTATGTCTCTTTCATGTGGACGGCATGCGCTACTGGAATAGATGGAAGACGGTTTCCATTGTTCAAAAGCACAGCCTTCAGACTCAGTTTTGAAGAGTCTATAAATAGTCTCCAGTCTTGTGGGTCATGAGTTATTTTTAAGGCAGTCAAGAGGCTTTCAATATCAGAAAAGAATACCAGATTATTTTCCTTTCCGACTGCGTATAGTACACTGCTGACATTAGATGGCATCAGCAGCCATCTGGCAGTAGTATTGCATTGCATCAGAAAATGATGCAATCAACTCTGGATGATGTGTGCATGCTGGTATTATGCAATGTGATGCAATATTACATCATTCAAGGCTTATTTGGGATGTTGTTGATGTCCTACTGGATAAATTTATACGGTGAAACATCAAAAATGAACTACAAGCAATATCTTCAAAACGAGAGCCAATACATTTTTTTAATGTTATATTCATGTTCAGCTCACCAAGATACTACAAATTAGGGTCTTTTAAAGTCAGTAACGATTTCAATGTTGACCAGTGTATCAGAAAAGGAAGAAAAAGTCACAGAGGTTGAAGAAAGGATTTGAGAGTGAAAAGAGAGAAGCAGAGTCTGAGCTGACCCAGTGGACAGTTCAGGACTAATATTGTGAACCTCATCATGGAAGTAGTCAACCAAAGTTTGTGCATAAAGCGAGGGGTTTGGAGTGAAGGCACTATGAGGAGAGAGTTGCACATTTTAAAGAGACTGTGAGGGTCAGAGGCGAGAGAGTTTGTCAGATGGACATAGTACACTTGACTGATGAATGCTATGGGCAGACTGGAAAGAGGTTAGCATGAATTTTAAATGTAGGAAATCAGCACAAGTATGGGATTTAAGCCAAAAGGTGCTCAGTGGAGTAAGCACAGGAATGTAGGTAGCAGATTTCAGAGGTCATCCAAGACTGAGGTACAATATGCCTCAAAGAGTGTGGAATGGGAGGAGTGAGAGCATCCAAAGAGTAGGAGACTATAGTGTTATATAGGAGATGACTGCTTCATCAACAGACTCAGATGGCACAATGACTGGAAGAGGAGATGAAACGGCAGTGGAAAGAGCTGAAAGGTCAATAGTTTGAATATCTCCAAAATGTATTGGTGGAGATAAGACAAGACTGTGGCAGAGGGTGGTTAAGAGTGAAAGTGAGTAGATGATGGTTAGATAGGGGAAGAACTGAAGTGGAGAAGTCAGAAGGAAAGCAGATGAAGAAAGGCAAGAACAAAGCAGCGGTCATGCTGGTGAACAGGGGCAGTAAAAGACAGTTGGAAGTTGAATGAGAAGATTAAGGCAAGGAGCTTGAGAACTAAGATTCAGAGTTGTCATCAACATGAAACTATAGTCACTCACCTGTAGCAGGGGTTCTCCATGAGGAGGAGGAAAAGTCCTCATATATGGGAGCGTTTCCAGTTCCTTATAGAAGCCTTTGGGAAGTTCAACTGTGACTGCATGTATCTTCCCATCTGCCACCATGGTGCTAAGTTAATCTCAGTCCATAATGGAGCTAAAAAGAATACAACTCCAAGAGGTAGAAGAAGGGTTGTGAGGACATTTCCTCTGTCCACAGAGAACATTTGTTACAGATGAATAACCACGCTTTTCCATGGAGAAGCAGGAAAAAAGACCTCACGTACACAAATCCCAAGCTACAGGCTGCCTTGAACAAAAAAGTGGAGAAAACAAAAGGCCAAACCGAGGCTCAAAGAGATATGGGTTGGCAACAGGCCTTTTATTATTTTCTTTTCTTTTTTTATTTCTAAGACAGCCTAAACAGAAAGAAATGGGTCTAGGTGAGTGGACTTGGATTCTACTCACAGAAAGGATACTGCAGCACTGATTGACTGAATCAGCAGTCATGTCCGGAATTCACATTAAAACAGTAGCGAGACGTGAAGGTTAGCACAAGTCCACATTACGGCTTTGCATACCTCTTCCAAGGAGACCAAGCACAAATGGGCCACTGACAAAGCCATGGATCTGACATTAGGAGCCATGACATGACCCTCAAAACTGATTCTGCCTGGGCATAAGAGAAAGAGATATAATCAGCAAGCCAAATTTACAGAATGCATTTGGAAATGGCAGCTCCTAACTTGCTGGTGTCAAAAGAAACAAAAAGCTGAATGGACTTTCTATGGCATTTTGTCTGCTAAAGGAAAAAGCTAAGGCTCATTTACAGTTCCACATGTGCAGCACACAGCTTCCCCTTTGTGAGAATGAGATTTGGTAAAAATGTTGGAAGGATAGCTAACTAAGTAAGATGGAAATCAGTAACCACTTTTGGAAGAAACTTGTGGTGAGTACAAAGTACCATTAAGTTGTGAAAAAATTGCGTAAAAGGTCGATGAACTACAAGGGCCTGAAGCTCACTCAACTCTGCACGCTGAAGTGACCACCATCAAGAACAAGACCTTCTGGTCAAGAAATTCAGAAGACAAGAATTGAGCAGCTCGAAAGGAGAATTCATCAGCTGCGTAAGAACAACATTGAGGTCCCAAGAAACTATGGGAGGCTTGAGGGGGGCGTGATTTGAGTAGAAGCAAAGTTTTGCATGAAGCAAATAACTAAGGGCTGTAAAGAGATAAATTTACTTTCTACACCAGGATGGTTCCTTCCAAAAGCACCAACGTGAACACTTACTGAATTGGACTTAAGTACTGATTCTGAGACGTGTAGAAGGTATTCAAGCAGTGTTTGTGTGGACAGGCAAAAGGATCTACAGACCTTTCCCAACACCAGACACCAAACCTTTTCCATTTGAGAGCATAAGCTGTCCCTGTTGAGGCCCTCTTGGAAGCTAAAAGGACATTGGTAGCACCACCAGGCAGGTTGAGAGCCTACAAATTATCCTCAACATCCAAGCTGTAAGGTCTCAGAACTTTATGTTGTTATGCAAGATCATGTCATCCTGCAAAATCAGGTTTGGTGCATATCCCAGATGAGTTGCTTCCTGGATGGAGAGTTCCAGAAGTAGAGGGAACCAAAGTTGCCGGGGTCAATGAAGAGTGATGAGAATCAGCATACCTCTATTGGTTTTAGAGTTTCAGGAAGGACTTGGATACATAGGTACAGAAGGCCCTCCCCCCAATAGAGGAGGAAAGCATCAGAGATTAGTTTCTGTGTGACCATATTCTGCAGTAGAGAAGAGGTATCTTGGCATTCTGAGGAACATAAGAACATAAGAAATGCCATTCTGGGTCAACCCAAGGTCCATCAAGCTCAGTATCCTGTTTCCAACAGTGGCCAATCTAGGTCACAAGTACCTAGCTGTTTCCCCAAAAGACACAGATTCCACAATGCTTGTATTGGGGCAAAAAGTGGATTTCCCATGTCCCTATTAACAATGGTTTATGGACCTTTCCTACAGGAACTTCTTCAAACCTTTTTTAAACCCAGCTACACTAGCAGCTTTCACTACATCCTCCGGAAACAAATTCCAAGTTTGATTACGCATTTAGTGAAAAAATATTTTCTCTTATTAATCTTAAACAGGTTACACTGCAGCTTCATTGCATGTCCCTATTTCTATATTTTGATAGCATAAACAATCGATCTACATTTACCCGTTCCAATCCATTCATTAATTTATAGACCTTTATCATATCTCCCCTCAGCAGTCTCTTTTCCAGGTTGAAGAGCCCTAACCTTTTTAGCCTCTCCTAATAAGGGTATCCTTTACCATTTTGGTGGTTCTTCTCTGTACCTTTTCTAATAACACTATATCCTTTGTAACATACGGAGACCAGAATTGCACACAATATTCAAGGCGCAGTTGGAACCATGGAATGATACAGAGGCATTATAATATCCTTTGTTTTAGTCTTCATTCCTTTCCTTATGATTCCTAGAATTATATTTGCTTTCTTGGCCGCCGCTGTACACTGGACAGAAGGTTTCAACATGTTATCTATGACGCCTAAATCTTTTTCCTGAGTGGTGGTTCCTAATGTGGAACCTTGCATCATGTAACCATAGTTTGGGTTGTTCTTTCCTACGTGCATAACTTTGCACTTGTCCACAATAAATTTCATCTGCCATTTGAACACTGAGCCTTCCAATTTATCAAGGTCCTCTTACAATTTTTCATAATTCTCATGTGTTTTAACAACTTTGAATAATTTTGTGTCATCTGCAAATGTGATTACCTCACTGGTTATTCCTATTTCCAGGTCATTTATGAATATGTTAAAAAGCAGCGGACCCAGCACAGATCCCTGGGGTACTCCACTATTCACCTTTCTCCATTGGGAAAATTGACCATTTAGACCTACCCTCTGCTTTCTAACCTCTAACCAGTTCCCGATCCACAATAGTGCACAACCTCCTATCCCGACTTTTTAATTTTGTCAAAAGTCTCTCATGAGGGACCTTGTCAAAGGCTTTCTGAAAGTCCAGATACACTGTATCAACCGACTCACCTTTGTCTATCTGTTTATTCACATCTTCAAAAAAACATAACAGATTAGTAAGATAAGACCTTCCTTGGCTAAAGCCATGTTGGCTGTCTCCCATTAAGCCATGACTATCTACATGTTCAGTAAATTTGTTCTTTATAATAATTTCTACAATTTTTCCTGGTACTGACGTCAGGCTCACAGGTCTGTAGTTCCCCTGGAACCCTTTTTAAAAATTGGTGTTACATTGGCCATCCTCCAATCTTCAGGTATTACAGATGATTTTAATGATAGTTCACAGATTACTAATAGTAGATCTGCATTCTCATATTTCAGTTCTTTCAACACCCTTGGATATATATCATCCAGTCCAGGTGATTTGCTACTCTTCAGTTTATCAAAGAAGTGGCAAAGAGATCTATCAATGGCATGCCCCACTTTCAAAAGATAAGGAGAGTTATCTCCATGTCCAGCAGAGCTGGCTTAAGAGGCATGCCAGTGAGGTAGTGGCTCAGGGTGCACAATAGGGGCACAGAAAGCCTGCCTCACTGGTTCACTCTCTTCCTCGAAGACCATGGCTTTTTTGAATATTAACAGCCGCGGGAGCATTTGCTTTTGCTCCTGCAGCTGTATTAATGGTCAGCACAGCCACAGGAAAATTAATATAGCCACAGGAGCAAAAACAAGTGCTCTCTCAGCTGTATTGATGATCAATACAGCTGGAGGAGTAATGGCTTTTGTTCCCGCAGCTGTATTAATGTTCAGCACAGGCACGGGAGCCTTGCTTTTGCTCGAACGGCTGTGTTGAGCATTAATACAGCCGTGGGAGCAAATAGAAATACGCCCATGGCTGTATTAATGATCAATACAGCCAGGGGAGCATTGGCTATTACTTCTGTAGCCATATTAATGTTTAATACAACTGCAGGAGTAAAAGCAAATGCTCCCGCAGCTGTTTTTCTGAAAGGAAGGGGAGGGAGTGACTGATACATGAAATCATGAGGGGCTGAAACTGGGCTGGGAAAATTGAATACGATGATCCTGAGACTGTGGGGGGCTGGAAATGGATTGATACTGAGAGCGATGGGACTGGAGGAGGGTGCTAAGACTAGCCAATGGGATGATATTGAGGTTGCGGAGGACTGGAAGTGGGAAGATACAGGGGCTGGGAGGACTGGAAGTGGGAAGATACAGGGGCTGGGAGGACTGGAAGTGGGAAGATACAGGGGCTGGGGGGACTGCCAATGGGCTGATACAGCAGCTGGAGGGCTAACTGATACTGGAAATGGCTGATATTGAGTACAGGGGGGATTAGAAATGGGCTAACATACAGGCAATAGGCTGACACTGGAAATGGGAGGCTGGAACTGATATAGGCTGATATTGGGCATGGGGGGGACTGAAAATGGGTTGATTTAGGCTGATACCAGTCTCCCCCAATGATACTAGGCTGATAACAATCTGAGAGCATCATGCTTTTGATAACTTCAGGAAAGGGAAAGACTGTTGTGGACTTCTAAAACCCCTGTAGGGAGGGGCTGATTTGTGACCCTTGTTCCACTACTTGAAGGTCGACCAAATGCAGGGTGTATGAAACATGAACAAACAACGTTGCCAATTCATCGTATCTGAACAGGCAGATCACATCAGCTTCATCATGATCCTCCAAAAGATAAGGCACCTCTTCCTCTACACTGAAATCAACAGCTGAGGCATTAGGACTAGAGTCAAGCAGTTGTCCAAAAGACAGTTGATCTGAATCTCCAGATTCCAACCTTCCTCAAGGATGTTTAGAAGGAGAAACACAACAAGGGCTTTCAATCGCCACTTAATCAACTTCTGAGCGAACAGAGATTGACAGGACCTGTTGGCCCACTGGGCCTGAGATACCAAGCAAGAACCACCAAGCTTGCTGCAGAAAGGAAAAGAAATCCAGGGGGGGACAATACGGATACAGGGAGCTCCCTGCCTGGAGTACAGGACCCAACCTCAGAGGAAGTAGCAGTCAACGGGCTCTTATGAGAAGGGAAGAGGCCCAAAGTGCGAACACCTGATCTCAAGGCTTGTTGGTCATTCTTTGTTGTGGCACCGTCTGCCACCTCCTACAGCGAAACGGGCAAGATTGGGTGACCAGTCTCCCCTCTATGGGACAGGGATGCAGGTCCTCCAAGATCACAGATACAGTACTTCTATAAAAGAAGTACAAATATAGAATCCAGTGACTAGGCTCTTCACTTACCACAGAACAACCAATGCCACATAGAAGCCTGCATAGATTCTCCAACAAAGGTGCAAGGCTAACCCAAGGCACGCTCAATTCGGCACGAGTGCCATACTCTGCCATGCAAGCACACTTCCACACTAGAGCCATGCAGGCTGAAGTGTGTGTGCTAGGGCCATGCGAGCAGTAGTGTGCGCGCTAGGCCACACAGGCAAAACACTGTGCCCAGCAGACATGCAACAAAGCAGCATAAACAGCAAGGCAAAATGTGGGAAATGCAAACAGCATAGATCGGCAGATGGTAAAGCAGGAAACACCAACATCACATCTAACCCAACTTATGCCACAGCGACAGACAAGGTCGGAAGTCCCCAGAAAAAGCCATCAGACAGGAAGAGCCCCAATCAGGAAAAATCTTGCTGGGCTCAGTACTATTCCCCTGTTGCCAGACATGTAGTCACATAGCTATGAAGAGCCTTCTTCAATAATTGGAGGAAAGGAAGGGGGAGGAGGAAAGAGGGGTCATTGAGTTGTATAAGATATTAAAGAATCCTTTCCACACTCCTTTCCCAGTTATCTCGCTGCTCAACATGTCTTTAAAAAGGAGGATGACACGAGTTGAACCAATTCTCCTCCTCTGATGGCTTTGGAAAAAAATGCAGGTTTGAAGGGTGTCTAGTGGAGCATCCCATGTCAAGCTCAAATGAGATAGTCACCAGCACGTCATTGTTCATGAGAGAAATCAATCTTTCCTTCATCAGATTTTCCAAGCATGTTCAGATTTCACCAGAACTGAAAAAACAGGCATTCAACATCTGCTTGAAGCAGAAAAGCACAGAATATGCCCTTAACGGCTCAGACTGATAATGTCATGATGATGTCATAAGACATCTCTGGAATGTTTTCTCTGTCTCCACATTTGCTGGTAGGGGAACAAAACCCACTTGTTTGGGCTTATTGTAAGAGCAGTTAAAATATCTAATAAAATGAAAAAAAAAATGAAACGCTATGGAAACTGCAGGTAGGAGAGCAACCAAGAATCACCTAAGAAATAAACAAATAAAATAAATTCTGTAAATTCTGAGCAGGCACAGTTATATAAGTCTGTAACAAAAGCTTACAGTTGTGATCAACATTATTGGCACCCTTGCAGTTCCACCCCTTAATGTCCAATATCTCCTAAAAAATAAAAAAAAGGGACCAGTGAAATGGCTTTAGACTATATATGTACACATTTTACACAAAAAAAGACCAATTAAAAATGGAAAACAGTAGAAAATAGTATGAAAACTGGGACATTGCCAGGACAGGATTATTCCAAAACCAAGGTTAACATGCCACTGATCTCTAACATTACATTAAAAATTTCCCGTTCCTCTGAACAGTAAAACCACATCCACCTTTTTTTTTGTCGGATCACCTATCATGGGAGTGGACAAACCCTCCCTGACACAAACATTGTGTTTCAAGCCTGTCCAACTCACAACTCTTCCTCAAGCAATGTTCCCCCAAACTTCCTGTTCCGGTATATACCCTCTTGTCAGATGGAGCTGTAATCTCCCAAAAGGATCATCATTTGGGAGATTACAGCTCCATGTGACAAGAGGGTGTATATACCGGAACAGGAAGTTTGGGGGAATACTGCTTGAGGAAGAGCCGTGGGTTGGACAGGCTTGAACCACGTTTGTGTCAGGGAGGATTTGTCCACTCCCATGATAGGTGATCCGACAAAAAATAGGTGGATGTGGTTTTACTGTTCAGAGGAACAGGAAATTTTTAATGTAATGTTAGAGATCAGTGGCATGTTAACCTTGGTTTTGGAATTTAATGCGGTGACATCACGTGGGTTTATTGAGTTTTAGGACATGATTATTGGCACCCTTATAAACAAATCAAATCAGTTTGAACAGAAGAACCACATTCCCAATGCAGAAAAATTGAACGCACCTGTGATCAACTGCCAGTACTCACATGACTTGGAATCAATCAATGAATGATGGCTCTAATGTTTAAAATGGTCACATTCACTCCCTGTTCCATTTCCACAATGGTGAAGATAAGAGAGCTGCCTGAGACCATCAGAAAAACCATTATTACCAAACATCAAAGGGGTACAAAACCATCTCCAAAGATCCTTATGTCTACAGTTCGCAATGTCACTAAGAAGCTTTCTGTTCATGGAACTGTCAAGATCGTCCCAGGACATGGTAGGAAGAGGGAAATTAACATAAGCTGTCTTCAAAGGTTAGTGTGAACAGTTGGAAAAACACCATGTACAACATCCAAAAAGTTTAAAGCTGACTTAGAGCAATCTGGAGTGGGGGTTTCAACCCGCACCATATGAGGGGGGGAGGGCCTGATAAGTCTATGGTCTTGTAACGAAATAGAAAGGATGCCTGTAGCTTTCTGTTTTGTTACAAGGCTACAGACTTATCAGCCCCCCTTGTATGCCACACACTAAACAAAGAAGGATTTCATGGGCAAAGGCCAAGGAGGACCCCACAGCTCAAACACAGACATAAAAAGGCATGCCTGATTTTTGCCCGAAACCACAATTCTGGGAGAATATTCTGTGGGCAGATGAAACCAAACTTGAGCTCTTTGAAAATACAGACCAACAATACATTTACAGGCGAAAAAATGAAGCTTATAAGGAAAAAAATTCCATTCTACAATTAAATATGGTGGAGGTTCCATAATGTTGTACTACCTCAGCAACTGGAGGCCTGGAACGTATTAAAGGAATCATGAAGTCAGAGGACTACCTAGGTATTTTGGAGCGAAATGTACTACTAAGTGTCAGAAAGCTAGGTCTGAATCAAGGGTCATAGGTCCTCAGGCAGGACAATGGCATCCAAAAGTACAAAAGAATAGTTAAAAAGAAACAAATGAACTGCTTTAAACTGGCCAGCAATGAGTACTGATCTCAGTCCAACTGAGAACCTTTAGAAAAAGCTGAAATCTGCCATTAGTAAAAGGAATCCTGGAAACATCCACACTCATTCATGAGCTGGAACAAATCGCAATTAAGAGTAGAAGAAACTACCGGCAGACAGATGTACAAAACTTATAGATGACTACACAAAATGTTTGGAAGATGTCATCAATGCCAAGGGTTGTGCAACCAAACATTAGTGAAGGGAGCCATTAATCACATCCAGATCATATTCTGCTTTTTCTCAGAAATCACGGCCTAAGTTGCACAGACATCCTTTTTTTGTTCTATATCTTTGAACATACCATTAAAATATTATGACAACATACAGTTGGAATATGTCCAATTATTTCTCAAGATACTGTACATAACATACCTAAAATGCAAAGGTGCTGATAATGATCACCACATCTGTAATTAAGATGCTCTCTCACTGATGCTCCTTTCGCCATCCAAGGGAACTTCATTCTGTATTGTACCAAAAATAAATGATACCCATGTTCCTGCTTTGAACCTTTCCTTCATGCAGATATAATTTGTTTATCTAAAAAGGAAACTAGGAAGGCTTCAGTGACTTTTCTATGTTCAGTTTTTCTCAGGGCAGTTTCTCCAAGTGGGTTTGCTTTGCGCATACCATGAATCATGAACGTCACTTCAAAACCAAGGAATGTGGAGCATGATCTCCATCTCTCGAATTTACTGCTAATGCTCGGTGTAGTACTTGAATCATGCAAAAGAGAGCTTCTTCTGGAGTTCATAAGATGCAACATGAATGGATAGTTTGTCAAGATATGCTTGTAAATTCTTCGTTATCAAGCATGTGGCTCCAAATATGATAGGAAATATTTCTGTATCCTTCTGCCACATTTTCTTGGTTTCTCACTACATTTCTTTGAACTTCAGGATCTTCTGCCTCTTCATGCGATTCACAGAATAATCATTTGGAACAGACACCTCTATTATCAATGCCCTTCTGGTGTTTTTCTCCTTTCCCACTATGTTGGATTTGCTTGCATCCCGTTTCTTATTTGCTGGAATGGGAATATCCCAGGTTCTCATAACCTCTTCATTCTCTGTAATTATCTTATGGTCATGATCCCAGTGTTTTTCAGAGATAGTGATGTTCTTTATCTTTTTATCTTTATTCGTTACTTGATATACCGCCCAGGCAGGTGCGTCAGGGCAGTGTACAGTATAATCAACCAATAAAAGCAAGAAAAGGAAAAAGAACGCCATTATTTGGACAGGACAGAAAGAAGCAGAAAAGGCAAAAGTGGGAAAGAGACAAGTGAGGGAAAGTACTGTTGGGAAGGCCGGTCTTAAGGATCTGGGAAATCAAAAGCCTGCCGAAAGAGATGAGTCTTGAGTAGGGTCTTAAATCTTTGAAAGGATAGCTCGGTACGGAGGGCAAGTGGGAGTGAATTCCAGAGGGCTGGGCCAGGAAATAAAAAGCAGAGTGACGTGTTGTTTCCAAGTGAGCTGAGGATGGAGCAGGGAGATAGAGACGGTAACCATGTGCTGAGCGGAGAAGACGGGGGGAAGGTTGTAAGCGAATGGAATCGGCTATATATTGAGGAGAATCAGTGTGCAATGCTTTATGAGTTAGTATGAGTATTTTGTAATGAAAACAGAAGTTAAGTGGAAGCCAGTGTAAACGGAGGAGGAGGGGAGTAATGTGGTCACGGGGGGAGGAATAAGTGAGTAAATGTGCAGCTGTATTCTGGACTAATTGAAGACGTCGAAGCTGATATTTTGGGAGACCCGCTAAAACAGTATTACAATAATTTAACCTCGATAGGACTAGAGAGATAACTAAAGAAGTGAGAGAGGAGGAAGGGAGAAAAGGGCGGACTGCTCGGATTTGACGGAGAAAGAAGAAAGAACGACGAACAAGTGAAGAGATGTGATGTGATGTTGAAATGAAAGGGAGACATCAAGGGTGACTCCGAGATAGCGGAGGAAAGAGACTAAAGGGATAGGAGTAGAGAGAAAAAGTGGAGAGCAGGTGGGTGGAGGTGTGTTAAAGGAGAGCCAAAGAGCAGCTGATTTAGAGGGGTTAACATGGAGAAAGTTAGTGTTTATGCACGTAGCAACACGGGTGAGACAGAGGATAAGAGCGGAAAGATCCGGTGAGAGGGAACTAGTGTGGTGAACAAGAAGAATGTCGTCAGCGTAGAAATATCCAGAAATCCCTGACTGTTGGACGATAAGTGCTAAAGGGGCAAGAAAAAGGTTGAAAAGAAGAGGAGCTAGGACAGAGCCCTGGGGAACACCACAAAAAAGGGGTAGGGAGGAGGAGGTAGATGAGCTAGCCTTTACTGAGAAAGTGCGAAAGGAAAGAAAAAAACGAAACCAGGCAAGGACAGACCCACAGAATCCAAGGTCAGCCAGTCGAGTTAGAAGAGTGCGATGATCCACAAGATCAAAAGTAGAGAAAAGATCTAAAGTCACCACAAGGGAAAGATCACCTCGATAGTGGGCTTGATGAACTTCACTCAGAAGGGAAGTGAGAATGGTCTCTGTGCTATGGCCAGTGCGAAACACGAATTGACGTGGATGGAGAGAGAGGGTAGAGTCCAGAAGGGCAAAGAGACATATAAACACAAGTTTTTCCAAGATTTTAGACAGAAAAGGAAGGTTTGACAGGGGACGCCAGTTAGCTGGTGTGGAGGGATCAAGGGAAGGATTCTTTAGGAGTGGACAGATAAGGGCGTGTTTCCAGGCTGAGGGGAAAATACCAGAGGAAAGACTGTTGTTGAAAATGTGAAGGATTTATGGGAGCAGCATGAGGGAGGGGTCAGACAGCCAAGAAGAGAGTATGGGATCGAGAGGACAGGTGGTTTTATGGGAAGTAGCTATAGCTTTGGAGAGCTCTGTTGAAGTGATGGGACAAAACGTACTCCAAGTATGGGGAAAGGATCTTATCAGAAGAGGAAGAAGGGAGTTCAGATGAGGAGGAGTGAAGTAGAGGAGGAAGGGACAGTGGTGGAGGACAGGAATGAAAAGTAGCACGTAGAGATGAAATTTTCCCGGAGAAGAGAGAGGCGAGAGAACCAGAATCAGGCGTGTTAGGGGGAGAGGTGGAGATTTCGGGGGAAGTGGAGAGTGTAGAGATGGATCGAAGAACTCTAAATAGTTGTTGTGAGGAATTGAAAGCTGCAGAGATACAATCAGAATAGTATGAATGCTTAGCCTTAGTGATCATTTTGCGATATAATGTTTGAGTAGCACGGAAGGCGGTGAGGGAACAAGGGGAAGGGTGTTTACGCCATGCCCGCTCTGCACGGCGAAGATGTGTCCGCTGGAGATAGAGACCAGGGTGATACCGAGGATGGTGGGTCTGGGGACGAGATGAAGGATAAGTGCGGAGGGGAGCGAGTTGATCACGTGTAGCAGCAAGGGTAGAGGACCAGAGATCTGTTTGTTCGATTACAGGAAGAGAGAAAAAGGAGAAGGAAAAAAGGGAGTCGGCAGGGGGAAAGTTCTGGCGAGTCAGAGGAGTGATGTGGCGTCTAAGCTGTGGAGGGAGTGAAGGGGAGCGAGGTGGTGATATGTAAGACAGTGGAGGAACAATGGAGAAGAGAATATAAAGATGATCGGACCAAGGTAAAGTAAGTGACAAAATATCAACTGGCAAGATTGGGGAAGCTACTGGGGTGAAGATCAAGTCCAGAGTATGCCCAGCAGAGTGCGTGGAACATAATACATGCTGGACAAATGAAAGGTCATCTAATAAGGATAGAAGCAAACGATCCTTTAGGCGAGAAGGGAATCGGAGTGAAATTTAAAATCCCCGAGGATGACAAGGTCTGGGGACAGGAAAGAGGCCTCAGAGAATGAGCTGAGGAGAGTATCCCAGAGGTCTGGGTGCATGGATGGGGGGGGCGTAAACAAGGGGAAAGGGGATGGAAGGTGGGAGGCCATAATAGGCAAGAAGGGCCTCAGGGTAGGGTGGGGAGGAAGTGGCAGTACTGAAACGGAGAGCGGACTGGTGAATAACTGCCACACCACCACCGCTGCGGTTACAACGGGGTCGGTGGAAGGCAGAATAGTCAGGTGGGAGGCAACGATGAAGGAGGGTATGCTATAGTGTTTACAGAATTTCCATTGGATGAGGCATGCTACTTTGTTGTGCCTTTCTGTGAAGAGCTTTTCTGGCAATTAGAACTTCACAGCCAGCTATGAAGTGAGTCACAGTTTCCAGGTCTTTCATACAGAATAGACATCTGTTTTGCCATTTTTTTCAATGCTTAATGTAAACCATCTCATCTGTAATCCACTGTCCTGGGCGGCAACTATCAATATCTCATCCTTTGGTTTCAGTTTACCTCTCCTTAACCATTCATGTGTCCGTTTTTTATTGACATAGGGTTCCTGGAGTAACACTTTGTACTTCCCACTATTTATGCATTTGCTACTTGTTTTTCCTCGTTTGCTGATCTTTGAAGAGTTGTTTCTCTTGATTTTGCAGATTCCTTTGTTTCCTTTCCTGTGTGTGCTTGTGGATTCCCACTCATTCCTTCTAGTCGTTGGATCGCTTCTCCAAGTTTGAAGATAGAGACAGATTCTGGAAGTTTACTTTCACATTTCAGCACTTTTTGCATATTTTGATCTAATCATGATATCAGGTAGGCCTGGAGGCCTATGATAGGAGCTCTGAAGGTGTAATCAATCTTTATGAGGCCTAGCCCTCCTTCAGCTCTAGGAATGTATAGTCTTGGCATACACTGATTCTTGTAAATTACTTCATGGGCTTGAAGGAGTTTTCTTGCTCGCACATCTAGGATTTTAAGATCTTTCAGACACCAGTCTACAAACCCAAAGCTGTATGAGAGTACAGGGATTGCCAGCTGATTGATGTTTTGTATCTTATTCTGTGATGTTAAAGCATTTTTCAGTAATGATTTAAATCTTCTATTGTATTCTTTACAGATCTTTTCTTTCAGTAATCTCTGCTCGAGTGTCATTCCTTCCTCTATTCCAAGGTATTTATATATGCCTTTATGTTCAGGTTCCATGATATCACAGCCCTCACCCAGGGGGATGTTTTCCTGTTTTGCTCAATTTTCCTATCAAAAAAAAAGTAGCCTTGGCACATTTGTCTATGCCAAAAGTCATCCTGATGTCATCAGAAAAGCTTTTCAACTACATGGAGTTGATCCGCTAATTGTTTATCACTGGATCTGTAGAGCATCAGGAAAACTATAAATAGATAAAGAGATGTTATCTTCATCTTGTTACCATCTTTAGGATTCAGGAAAAATCTGTTATCCCAAAGAGTTGAGTACAAATTGGATTAAGCACCATACAAAAAAGTAATGACAACAGGGAATCTCCCTGAAATACTCCTCACTGGATCTTGATGTTAGGAATGATGTATTGATTATTTTCATACTTCAAAAAAAGGGGGGTTTGCTACATTGCCATACGGAACTTAATGTATTCTATCAAACCAGGATTTATCTTAAACATCTCAAGGCAATTTATTACGCAAGGGTGTGGGATTTTGATAAAGCATAGTTACTCACCTATAACAGGTGATCTCCGGGAACAGCAGGAATTTAGTCCTCACATATGGGTATCGTCGGTACTGAAGGAGCCTGCGCGGGAACGCTCCCCAGCGTCCAATTAGAAAGCTTTTGGGAGCATCCCACAGTGCCTGCGTGCTGCCTTCCTGCCTTTCCGAATTGTCTCTCTCCAGTTGAGTTTTAAAGCTGAGACAAAGAGAGAGAGAGGGAAAGGGAAAAGAGATAGATAGAGAGAAACTCCTAGGGGAGGTGGGTGGGTTGTGAGGACTAAATTCCTGCTGTTCCCGGAGATCACCTGTTACAGGTGAGTAACTATGCTATCTCCAGGAACAAGCAGGAATGTAGTCTTCACATATGGGGACTCCCTAGCTTTAGATGCCAGGGAGAGACCCCAGAAGTTGTGTGTCCCTGAGAAGGGCTCCATTTACCCCCATGGATCTCTGGCATCCTGACTAAAGCTCTTTTACAGTCCAAGGTATGAAGATTCCTCTCTGCATCTGATGCATGAGGCCTTGGAAAAAACACAGGTAGGTAGACCGCTTGGTTCAGATGAAAAGGCGAGACCACCTTTGGCGTAAAGTGTGGATGAGTCCTAAGGACTACCTTGTCATGATGGAACCTTGTATAAGGTGGATTAGCTACTAGTGCTTGCAACTCACTAATGCGACATGCTGATGTCATTGCAATAAGAAAGATAACCTTCCAAGAAAGGAATTTTAAGGAGGTAGTAGCTAAAGGTTCGAAGGCTGGCTTCATGAGCTGCCCCAGAACCAGGTTTAAGTCCCATGCCACCGGTGGTGGCCTAATGGGAGGCTTAGTTAGAAGGAGGCCTCTCATAAATCTTGCTATAAGAGGATGAGAGGAAATAGGATGTCCATTTAAAGGCTTAAAGGAAGCTGTAATAGCACTCAAATGGACCCTTACTGAGTTAGCCTTAAGTCCTGCATTGGATAAATGAAGGAGATATACCAGCAATGATTCCAGAGGTATGGCAAGGGTGTTAAGACCCTTTTGCGAACACCTTATGGTAAATCTTTTCCACATGAAAGCATAAGAGTCTTGTGGAAGGTTTCCTGGAAGCAAAAAGAATATCTGTTACCTGCTGAGGGAGATTAAGATCATGGAGATCTAGGCCTTCAGCAACCAAGCCCTGAGATGCAGAGACTGGGGATTGGGATGCCATAACATTCCATCCTCCTGAGATAGGAGATCTGGAGCAGACCCTAACTCCAGGGAGGGAGCTTGAGAGAGATGTAGAAGCAGAGGGTACCACACCTGCCGTGGTCAATGTGGAGCTATGAGAATCATGTGGCCTCTGTCTCTCTGAAGTTTGAACAGGGTTTTGGGAATTAGGGGAATGGGTGGAAAGGCATAAAGGAAGTCTTGACCCCAATGAAAGAGGAAAGCATCCCTGGCCTGAGAGCCCTGAGCCAGAATTCTGGAACAGAACCGGGGAAGTTTGGCATTCAACGGAATTGCAAAGAGGTCTATGTCTGGGGTTCCCCAAATTTGAAAATTCTTGGCTACCTGGTCTGCATGTAGAGACCACTCATGTGGAAGCAGAACTCGACTGAGTCTGTCTGCCCAAGAGTTTTGTATGCCTGGAAGATACACTGCCAGGAGATGAATCTGATGCTCTCTGGCGAGGGCCCATTGTCGCACAGCTTTGTTGCAAAGTGACAGAGTCTGTTCCCCCCTGCTTGTTCACATAGAACATGGCTACTTGATTGTCCGTATGAATAAGGACTGTCTTGTAGCTGAGCAGAGAGTGGAACACTCGCAGAGCAAGGAAGATTGCTCTGAGTTCCAAGAGATTGATATGTAGATGAGTCTCCTGTGGAGACCAGGTGCCTTGGGTGGAGAGGTCTTGCAGATGAGTTCCCCAACCCATTGGAGAAGCATCTGTTGTGAGAGTTGCTTGGGGTAAAGGTTGTTGAAAAGGGGACCCCAGCAATAGGTTTTGAGTGGACTTCCACCACTGGAGGGACAAAATAAGGCGACTTGTGTTTGCTATTTTGTCTGACAGGCATCCTGATGCCTGGGTCCATTGAGTGGATAAAGTCCACTGGGCTGCCCTCATATGGAGGCGAGCATAGGGCACCACATGCACGGTGGATGCCATGTGGCCTAGTAGTTGTAACATTTCTCGAGCAGTGAGATGAGACTTTAGCACTGCTTGAGAAGCTAACTGAACCATGCGAAGACAACGGGACTGGGGGAAGTAGGCCCTTGCCTTTCTGGTATCCAGCAAAGCTCCTATGAACTCCAAAGAATGAGTGGGAGTTAGACTGGATTTTGGGATGTTTATTACCAGACCCAAATACTGAAGGATACGCATTGTGCAGGATAGAAAAGTCCTGGCCTCTGACTCTGTTGGGGCTCGAATGAGCCAGTCGTCTAAGTAGGGGAAGACGAATATCCCTAGAGTGCGGAGAAATTCTGCTACAACAGCCATGCATTTCGTGAACACCCTTCGTGCTGAAGCCAGGCCAAAAGGAAGCACCCTGTATTGGTAGTGCTTTCCCTGAAAAAGGAACCAAAGGAATTTTCTATGAGTTGGATGGATGAGAACATGGGTGTATGCATCCTTGAGATCTACAGAACAAAGCCAATCCTGACTCTGAAGGTATGGCAGCAGAGTTCTGAGAGAAATCATCTCGAATTTCACTTTGACAAAGTATTTGTTCAATTTTCTGAGGTCCAAAAGAGGTCTGTATCCCCCTGTTTTCTTTGTGTTAAGGAAGTAGGGGGAGTAAAACACTGTACCCTGTTGAGGAGTGGGTACTTCTTCTATTGCCCCTTGGGCAAAAAGGATAGTGACCTCCTGATCTAATAGGTTGATGAGAAGTGTCGGAGAATTGAACTGCCTTATTATTGTGGGAGGGGGCATGCTTGAAAAATGAAGCCTGTACCCCTCCTTTATGATGGAGAGTGTCCAATGCTCTGCTGTTATCTGCCCCCATCTGGGGGCAAAGTGACATAACCTTCCTGGAATGGTGGAAGGCTCTGGTCCCCCAAGAGCCAGAAAGGCTAAGTTCTCTAGCTGCAAGTCAAAGGCCCTGTGGAGGCAGAGACTGCTGGAACGGTTGAGGCTTAGCAGTCTTTGCTTTCTTCTGTTTGGGTGGTTGCTGATCTTTCCTGGCAAGCTGACCTGCAGAACGTCCCTACTGAGCATAAGCAGGATAATATCTTTTCTTCTTAGAAAAGAATGGTTTCTTGAATGATTTCTTTGTAGCAGAATCAGCTGTGGACTTGGATAACCTATCCAAGGTGGAGTTGTCAGCATACATCTCGTTGGCCTTTTCCTGCCAATCTTTACCAAACAGGTTCTCACCCATACACGGGATATTTCCCAATTTGTCTTGTACCCAGAGCTCCAGATAGGATGCCTGGAGCCAAGCAATTCTACGTGCACCTATGGCAATAGCAGAAGTTCTGCTTATGCACTCAAAGCAGTCAAAGGCTGCACGGTTGACAAATTTAGGGGCATGTTTGACCAAAGTGAGAAAATCCTGTCTTCTATCCTCAGGAAGAATAGGACTTAAAGCTTCAAAATCATCTTGAGACCTCCTTCAGGAACATTCCCATGTAGAGACTATAGGAACTGATCCTGGCAGAAAGCATGGAAGCTTGGAAGACACGATGTCCAAAAGCATCCAGGGTTCTGCACTCACGTGCTAGAGGATTAGAGGCATGCCTCTTTGCACTCTTGATCCTTCTCATAGCTGATTCCACTACAACAGAGTGGTGAGGAAGCTGAGTCTTTTGGAAACCAGGACAAGGAGGGACTCGATACATAGTATCCAGTCTGCGAGAATGAGAGGTGGTAAGAGGTGTCTCCCACATCCTTAACATGAGATCATATAAAATCTCATGAATGGGCAAGGTAGCTGCCTCCTTAGGAGTTTTGGGATATTGTAGAATTTCCAACTCCTTAGCTCTTGGCTCTGTTTCAGGGGCCACAGCAATGGACAGACCCCGAGCCACCTCCCTGATAAAATAATGGAAGGAAATATCCTCTGGAGGAGACATCCTGCGCTTAGGGGAGGAGGGCTCCTCTGGGAGAAGCATTCCTGCATCGACAGAACTGTCAGAATCCTCAGATTCTTCTGAGGACTCGAAGTACCGTCTGTCCGGATGCTCTTGAAGAGCCCGGATACCCGTACCGACCAAAGTCGGTACCGGGAGTAATCGGTACCCGAGGGCATCAGATGACTGGGTACCAGCAAAGCAGACACCGATGCCGGTACCAGCCGAATTGTCTGCTGCGGTTCCGAGGGCGTCGATGCCGCAAGGAGAGCCGCCAGACTGCGCTCAATAGCCAGGACTCTCTGGTCTATCGACACTGCCGATGCCTGGATGTCGGTACCGGAGAAGACCGCCGGTACCCCAGAGCATGGCACCAGTAGTTCTGCCGAGGTCGAGGCCTCGAGAACATCCTGGATCCCCGATAATGCTTTGGAAGCCAAAGCCTCCCACCGAGGTAATTTTGCCGGTGCAGAATCTTCAAGGGCAACGCCAGAGGCATCTTGATGCTTAGAAGGAGATCTACCCTTTGAGGACCAGCTGGACTTATGTTTAGTTACCTGAGATCCATGGGAGGAAGAGGAAGCCCTGGAAGACGTCAATGCCACCGAAGCTGCATCAGAGCGAAACAGGGTACTGAGCTTAGCAGCTCGGATCTGCCGACCTCTTTTAGACATCATGGCGCAGGACATACAATCCGTGATGGAGCGGTCAGGACCTAAACATTTTAGACACCATTCATTGGTGTCGGTGACGGAAATGGTACCACCACACTTGGTGCACTTTTTGAAACCTGAAGCAGGTTTCTCCATTGTAGGAAAAGGTTTTTGGGCCTAAGGAAAAAATAGGCCTGGGAAAAAATAGGAAAAGTCCTAGTATATTATTATTATTTTTTTAAAGACAGAAAATAAGAAGAAAAAAACGACGGTACCGGTAAAGCATCAAGGAAGGCAGACGCGACCACAAAAAAGAAAGAAATAAAGAAGAATTCTTCTCCAGTGACAGGAACCACGACCTGCTGGCTCTGCAGAAAAAGAAGAACTGGAGAGAGGCAGTTGGGAAAGGCGGGAAGGCAGCATGCAGGCGCTGTGGGATGCTCCCAAAAGCTTTCTAATTGGACACTGGGGAGCGTTCCCGCGCAGGTTCCGTCGGTACCGACGATACCCATATGTGATGACTACATTCCTGCTTGTTCCTGAAGATAGCAAATTAAAGGCCGTATCGAGTTGGATTTTCCTTCCATACCTCGATGATATGGCTCAGTCACACTTAGATGCACCCTGATGGAGCTGGATTTGTCCAAATTCGGAAGGGTACAGACGATATTCAAGCAGTTTTTGTGTGGAACAGACAAAAGGATGTAGTGCCTGGTTCCCACATCTGACAGCAAACCTCTTCCACTTACAAGAGTGAGATTTTCTGATAGAGGTCCTCATGGAGGCCAAAAGAACATCGGTCACACCTTCCAGCAGGTTGTGCTCAGATGACATTATGTATTTTATTTATTTCAAGGGGGGGGGTTACCGCTTTATTTGTCAAAGTGGTATACAAAGAACAAAAACTTGAACATTTACATTTAACAGAGTTAACTATGTATTTATTTTTTATTTATTTATTTTCTCTTATATACCGTGCTATTCTGCATCAGTGCGGTTTACATTGAACAAACTGAAATTACATTGAACAGGGCATTATAACTTGGAGATAACTATTTTACAGGGAACATGGGCTATGGAGGGTTAAGTGGCTTGCCCAAGACCACAAGGAGCACCTGTGGGACTAGAAACCCCAGTCCTTCCGGTCCAAGGTTGCTGTCCTCTAGTGGGATTTGAACCCCCGACCTTCCGGCCTGAAGTACCTTGCCCCAACCACTAGGCCACTCCTCCACTCCACATGTACATTAAGAACAATATGTTTGTACATTAGAACAGTGTTTAACAGTGAATTAACTATGTTCAGTATAATTAGTTGTGCATACAGTGAAGTTAGATAATATTCAATGGCTGAATGACAATAACAAAACTAAAAGAGTGACTGGTCAGTGTACAGTGCATTAGATGTGATTCATCTTCAATGGATATCTACAATTCGGTTAATGGTAGTAATCAATTGTACTGTTATCTGAAACACTGATTGCTTTGTTTAACTAGCCATTTATGTTGTGTGTTCAACATCCACACCGTGAGGGGCCAAGGCCTGGATGTTGGAATGCAACATCATCTCATGTTCCTGTGTTATGAGATTGGTCTCATGCCTGAGCCTTAGTGGTTTCTGACTGGAAAGCAGTAGCAGGAGAGGAAAACATGGCTGTCTGGGCCAGTAGGGAGTGATGAGATCATCATGCCGTCATCTAATTTGAGCTTCAGGAGGATCTTTGCAATGAGAAATATTGGAAGATAAGCATAAAGAAGACACTCCATCCAGTAAAGGAAGAACGCATCACATGTTAGTCTCTGTGATCTTAATTTGGAGCAGAACTATCCATCTGGGCATTTTGCGGAGTGGCAAAACGATCTATCGAGGGTGTTCCCCATTCTCAAAAGATGTGAGTCACAACCTCCCCAAAATAATAGGTCTTTTTTTGCTTTCCCCCTTGATACCTCCTACGATTGGAGACGTGTTCAGATGTGTGCCTAGTGAGACTGGAAAGAGTAACATGCTGCTTTTCGATACGACAATCTTTCTCCTCGACCTGTTACTCAAAGAGATTCTCTCTGCAGCACAACACATCCACCAGCTTGCTTTGCACTGACTGTTCCAGGTCCAATGACTGGAGCCAAATGAGTCTTTGGGCACCAACACCGTTAGCAGCATTTCTGGATGCCGTATCAAAGATATCATAGGTCGTTCAAACCATGAACTTCAAGCAGTCCTTGCTGTGGCCTATTAGGGCACGATATTGATCCAATTTCTCTGGAAAGAGGAACTGGGCCATATCAGCCAAGTCACACATGATGTTCTTCAAAATCTTGCCCATCTACGGTCAACAGGCATGAAACTCTGGAAACATTTTCTCCTAAACGAGTCGAATGTCTGAGCCTCCCTAGGGGTACCAAGGAATGAATCTTGGTACTTGTGGTTCTCTTCAGAACAGATTTGATCACCAACCAATAGTGCAGAAGCTGAGGCTTCACAAATTCGGGAGCCTGCTGAATTTTGTACATGTAGTCAGGCCTTCTACTAACTAGAAGTACAGTGGGGGGGGGGTGAGTTCTCCCACATTCTTGTCTGTACCCTCTGCAGGATGCAGTGCAGGGCACGGTCACCGTTTCCTTAGGAGCCAAGAAGTACTGTAGGATCTCCAATTCGTCAAGACTGGGCTCATCCTCGATCTACAAAGAAAATGGGATGGCCTTGGCCATATCTCTCACAAACTCTTGGAAGGTTATGTCCTCAGGAGATGATTTACGCTGCTCATGAGGTGGAGAAGGATCTGACAGGAGCTCAGGGGACCTGCCCTCTGAAAATCCTTCAATTCCACGTTGGTGACCCAGCTTTTTGATTCAGACACAGAAATGATATCAAAGTACTTCTGAGTCTCTGTCTGGATCAATCTCCTGCTTCAAGGGGATTGGGAGCTCTTTCGGGAGTGATGATGAACCAATAACAATACATTTTTAGATCACAAGGGCACATCGGACCCCAAGATGCTAGACAGGGATATCGGCCGGGCAGTCACAGGGTCCTTCAATGCCTTGATGCCTATGCCTCTCTCGCAGGCAGGGCATGCATCTCAAGTATTGGCTATACAGCGGCCAATATCGATGCAGCCAAAGTCGAGGCTTTCGCATGCTGCTCCACCAACAGCGCTGCCATGTGTTCCTCAAGCACTTGCAGAAGGCGCTTCTCCATGTCTGCCGATTCTGAAGGCTGCGTGACCTGAGCAACTTCAACCAATGTACCCAGTAGGTGGTAAAAGGATATTGGCGGCTGGGTCTCAGCCCCTCTGATAATCTGGAAGATGAGCTCTCCTCTCTTCGGGCCACCTTCGAAGAATGCTCACATGGACCACTATCACTCTTGACACCATGCCTCTTAGGGCTTCGACACCGCTGCACCAGTCTTAATCCGATGTAGGCAATGGTCACTCCTCAACGTCGAAGAAGACTGTCCAATCCTTCCTCATCTTTGAGTGGAGATTGATCAATGGCTGATGCTCTAGGGCACTACTGGTGTTGAGTTCCAATTGAGCTTGAGAGCCCCTTTGAGTCAATGCACCACCAGCATCCGATGCAGCTTTGGAAGCCATAGAGACAGATGCCACTGATGCCGATGGATCAGACTTCTGAGTGCCAAAAAGTGATTTGTGCTTTCCTCACAACCCTTGAGTCCTTTTTTTGTCATCTGTGAACAAAAATTATAAGAAGAGGGCTAATGATTGGGTTCCAGGCACTGTAGGCACCAATTGAAAGTATGTGTGACCAATATGGTCCTGGAACACTTCTTGAACCCACTGGCTGGTTTCTGGGACATGTAGTCTGCAAAAATAGCTGCAACAAGGTCAAATGACTCAATAAGGACAGGCCCACGACAGCACCAGAAGGACCACAGTACAACGGGAAAAAATTAACAATTGAAGGAGGAAAAAAAGGTAAAAGGGAGGAGAGAACTGTGACAGCAAGCAAATAGGACAAAAACCAGAGGCAAAAAAAACAAGTGAAGAGAAAATAGGGAAGTTTACCAATGGGGGGGTGTCGAACGCGTCCATTGGGCTCCAAGGAAAACAAAAGACTAATCCAAGATGGCGCTGTGGTGACAGGCGGGAAAGGAAGTGTGCAGGTGCCGTGGAGCCTCCCAAAAGTTCCCAAGAGAAAATGGGGAGCATTCCCACATGAGGCTCCGTCTGGAATGTCACCCATACACGAGGACTCATTCCTGCTTGTCCACAGAGAAAGAATAGAATGAAATATGGCAGATGGGCAGCCCTATAATTCACCCAGTCTCCTTGTAGAATTAAAATTACTATCTTATTTGCCTGAAAAGACAGAACACACACACTGCAATGTTGATAACATAAAAGCATTTAGTACAATATGCAAACCCTATGCAGGCAATGGTCTCAATACCCTAAAATAGTCTTATATGGCAGACTGTCCCTGAGATATATACTGGAACACAGTATGAGGTCAGGAGACTGACAGAACCTACACTGTCTTCCCCAAGATACACAACTATATCTATACTGACAATATCCAGATCTTATTCACTGTTAAGTCTCCTGACCTAGATATCACTTCTCTTCAAGACTGTCTGGAATAAGGTAATCATCTGGTCCTAAATATCTCCAAAAGCAAGACTATCTGCTTTCCACATCCAGGTTACTCCCTTTCGCATCCTCCCCAATCCTTTTTGGTTCTTCCCTCTCTCTCCACATTTCTGACAACACTCTCAGCATAATCCTCGATTTCAATTTCACTTATAAAACTCAGATTGATGCAGTACTTAAAACCTTGTTCTGCTTTACACCTCATTCGCTCCAACTGATCCTTGTTCACTGCAGAGTAACTCAAACTGCTGGTTCTCTGGTCAAGATTTAATTACTGCAATTCATTCTGCAACTGTCTGTCTCTCTATTACATGAAGCATTAGTTGATACAATCCACTGTCACTAAACTTCTTTTTGGTGCCTTTCACTCTGATTATACTATCCCCATCCTTCTGATTACCCTCATAAGAACATAACATAAGATATGCCATACTGGGTCCATCAAGCCCAGTATCCTGTTTCCAACAGTAGCCAATCTAGGTCACAAGTACCTAGCAGTTTCCATAAAAGACACAGGTTTCACAATGCTTGTATTGGGGCAAGCAGTGGATTTCCCGGGTCCTCTTTAATAATGTTTTATGAACCTTTCCTCCAGGAACTTGTCCAAACCTTTTTTAAACCCAGCTACACTAACAGCTTTTATTACATCCTCGGGTAATGAATTCCAGAGTTTGATTATGCATTGAGTGACAAAATATTTTCTCCTATTAGTCTTAAATAGGTTACACTGTGGCTTCATTGCATGTCCCCTAGTCTTTCTATATTTTGATGGAATAAACAATCAATCTACCCTCCACTGGTTTCCAATTTCTGCTTGGCTAAAATGTAAGTTCCTGTTCTTGGTTTATCATATCTGTAATACTACTTCTCTTCTGTCTCCCTACACCCCTTCCTGTACCCTTCACTCCCTCCCAAGCTCTCTTTCTCTATCCCCCTTTGAGGCAGCCATGAGGCTCTTACATAAGTGATCAGCCTGCTAAGAGAAGACAATAAGATTTCAGTAGGCACCCTTCCCCCACTCCAGGTCTGAGCACAATATCCCCTTGCCCAGAAATCAGCAGACCAGAGCATACCGGTTTGGACAGGTCACCCAGGTACCTTCCCCAGGGGCTACTGATTGGTGGACAGAAAATACCTGAGGCGAATGAGATTATAGAATGAGTTTAAAATTATACTGTATATAAGGCATTGTAGGACGTCCCTCGGGGCTCAGACTCTTGTGGAGATTGCTGGTTTCTCTGTCTGGGCCTGTGCGCACATTAAAAGATCCTGTTTGCATACCAGCCTGTCTGAGTTTTCCTTCTGTGGGTGAGTGAGAGAATTAGAGCTTTAAGCTGATTGGCTGCTACATTCTGGCGACCCAGATGGGACGCAAAATTAAATTAAATTAAAAGAAAAGCCTCTCTCATCACACCCACGTTGGGAAGACTACTGCTTTTTGCAGGATCGGGCCTCCACCAGTCAGGGACCGGCCCCTCCAGGAGATTAATGGTCCTTGGCGCCCCGGGCCACTTTGTGCTCTGGAAGGACACCTTGATTTGTCTGGAAAGTCAGTCCCTGTGGCTGACCCCCGATTGAAAACCAGCTGAATAGACTGGCATCCAAACTCTCTGTCTGATCAGAGTTCTGGTGAGTACTGCTACCTTACTGTTTTGGCTAGTTCTGTACTCTGTATCTGTAAATCCTGGTAATTTCTGTGAACCTGTAGCGGCCCGATCACCCGCAACGAGCAGTCCGAATAAGGGTCCTAGTGGCCCTGAAACCATTGCTCGTCCTGTCTGTATCTGGTAAATCTGGTTGGAATAGGGAGGGGGGGGGCGCTTGCGAGTACCGGTAAATAACTGCAGTATAAATTTAACTTTGCCACCTCGGGCCCCTTTAAAAGGTATTTAGAGTGCAGCGCTGCCAAAGCTACTAAAAATATTTTTTGCCCCAAGCTAATTATTAAAAATTTTGTACTGACCGCAATTTGTCCGTGGACGCCGGCTGGCTCTTCCCCTTTGATTTGGATCTGTTCTTGTTTTGTAGTTTGTGTGCCGCAGGCCCGCTGGCTCTCCCCCTTAAGATCCGTTGTGTGCCGCGGGCCGGCTGGCTCTCCCCCTTAAGATCCGTTGTTCTTGTGTGCCGCGGGCCAGCTGGCTCTCCCCCTTAAGATGCGTTGTTTTTGTGCGCCGCGGGCCGGCTGGCTCTCCCCCTTTTTTTTTTTTTTTTTTTTTTATTAGTTTATTTAAAGCTTTAACACCTCTACACCACCAGCCACTTACAGAACAATGACAACGAAACAAAACAATCCGTCTTAACCCACATACTCCCCCCCCTCTCCCTCCCCCCATACAACCTACTCCCCCCCCTCCCCCCACCCCCCTGTCCCCTTGTGGTTCACTAAACTAAACATGCCCACCAAAACTGGCGAAGCAATCTCTAGTTAACTATCGCTAGTAATATTTTGACTGAGCTGCAAACTCATCCAAATACCACCATTTATCTCTGATAGGCAGTGCCTCGTTACTGGTTCTCACTTGCACGCCCACGAAGGGTCGTCGGCCACTGGATGCCATCAGTTGGTCTTGCCGTTTTTCATGCCTCACATAAAGGCATAACAGGTTCCACCACAAGATAACATCCAGTTTCGTCGAGTCCTTCCAGCACATCAGAATCAACTTTATAGCAACAGCCATCATAAAATTAAACAAAAACACTTTATCCTTTGATATCGCCAAGTTACTGTCATAAGAGCGCAAGACAATGGTCCTCCAAGACATCTGTCCATCAAGGCATAACACCTTTCGAATCCTGTCCCATACCTGAACCCAAAATCTCTGAACGTGAGGGCAGCCAAACATCATGTGTTTCAAAGTACCCAGAGCCTCCCCGCATGACCAACATCTGCTACCCATTTTTGGATCCCACTTAGACAGCCTTGCAGGGGTGATATATGCTCTATGAGTCAAGAAAAACAAGGATTGGGTTATCGCCGCCCCTCTTGAAACTCTGCCGACCTGCAACCAAACCCCCTCCCACAGGGCCGGGGACACAGGCGTCTCAATATCCACTTCCCAAGCTCTCCCCAAGCCTGACAGCCAGGAAGAAGTCCCATCCCTTAAGGTAGCGTAGAACTTCGAGCTTACCCCTTTCCCAGCGGAACAGGACTCGATGGGTCCTAGAAGCTTCCACTCTGGGGATAAAGAATCCACAGCAAGTCCAGCTTTCGACAAACAATGTACCAATTGTACCCATTGAAAGTAGCAGGCATTTGGAAGCGCAAACTCCTGTTGCAGCCGCACAAAGGATTTCCACTTACCAGCCTCGAGGAGTTGACTAAGCGTCCAGATGCCCCTACCATACCACGCTCTCCAGGCTACCGCCTTATGTCCGATTTTGATACGTGTGTTGAACCATATCGGCATCTGCAATGAGGGGGGAGTTCCCAGGGCCAACTGTTGCTCCAGAAGCCGAAAGGCCGCCTGTGTGCTCCGTATCACCTGGCCAGCCCGAAATGTCTCCGGCAGTGCCATTCCAATTAACAAGGGTACAGGAATAGGTGCCACAATTCGTTCTTCCAACTCAACCCACATAGGTCGCCGCAACCCGACCTCTGAGGAGAGCCACTGCACCCCCTGCTTAAGTTTGAAGGCTTGATGATAGTGTTGGAAATCGGGAAGTTGGACCCCTCCAAAGCACTTCTTCGCCGTCAATTTCCTATAAGCGATCCGCGGGGGTTTACCCTGCCACAGAAAAAGGCTAAGAGCTCTCTCGAGCTTCCTGTAAAACTTGACCGGAATAGAGACAGGCAGCATCTCCAAAATATAATTGATCTTTGGGGCCAACACCATCTTTATGGACTCAACTCTACCCCACCACGACAAATGCAAAGGTGACCATTGCAGCGTAAATTGTTGTACCATTTCCAGTAAAAGATTTATATTCACCTCCACGGTCTCCTCCAGGTTATACCTGTACCTCACCCCAAGGTACTTAATCGCATCCGAAGCCCAAACAAATGGAAACGGGGCTATCATCGCTTTGAAAGTCAACTTGTTCAAGGGGAACGCCGTCGACTTTGCCCAATTAATCCGATACCCGGATAATTGAGAATAAGCCCCAATCACCCGTAAAATTTCCGCCAGTGAAGAAGGATGGGTAAACAGCAGCAGATCATCCGCGTAAGCGGAAAGTTTAACGTGCAAGTCCCGAATCACCACTCCAGATATCCCTTGCGAGTGCCGAATCAAAAGTGCCAAGGGTTCGAGGGCAAGATTGAACAAAAGAGGGGATAAGGGACAGCCTTGCCTCGTGCCCCTCTGAAGGGCAAAAGAGGCAGACAAAGTATTGTTGACAAAGATGCGCGCAGTGGGAGTGGTGTAGAGCACTTTGACAAACCGTAAAAAGGTATCTCCAAAGCCGAACCAGTGCATAGTTTGATGCAAAAACGCCCACTCCAACCGGTCAAAAGCCTTCTCGGCATCCAGAGATAGGCCCACCAGTGGAGACTCAGAACCCTCCGCCAAGGCGATAACATTCAGCAACAGCCGAGCATTATCGGCCGTCGAACGGCCGGGGACAAAGCCACATTGATCCGGATGAACTAGGTCCGGAATAACTTTTACCAGTCTCCGCGCCAGCACCGACGCATACAATTTATAATCAGAATTTAATAAAGATATAGGCCGGTAGTTCTCAACCTTAAAAGGATCCCTGCCCGGTTTTTTCCAAAACAATAATAGTGGCCTCATTGAAGGAGCCAATCTGAGGCACCTGCTCATCCAGCCGGACAAAGTATTCCACCAAATGTGGAAGTAACTCTCTTTCAAACAGTTGATAAAATTCTGACGGAATCCCGTCTGGCCCAGTCGCCTTCCCCTTAGCCATTAGTTTTAAGGCCTCTTGAATTTCACGCCCCGAGAAACCCTTATCCAACTCCGCCATTTGGCAAGAGGAGAGGACGGGGTGTGGCACCTCAGCCAATAATTTCTGAAAACTCTCAGCCGCGCAATCGGTTTCAGAGCCATATAAGTTTGCATAAAAGGAATGGAAAGCTTCTGCTATCTCCTCACTTTTCGTCAAATCCGCCTGAGAGTTCCCCTTAAGAGCTGCAATCCTATTTCGTTGGGATCGAGGTCTCAGCATCCTCGCTAGCCTGCTACCTGCCCGATTACTTTCCACATAATATTTAGCTTGTTGAGTCCCTATCTCCTGCTCAGCCTCCACACTTAGTAAAAGATTGTATTGGTACCTCAACCTCTGAAGGCGTAACAAGATCTCGGGATCCGACCTAGATATGAGCAGTCTCTCTCCTGCTTTGATCTGCACATCCAAAGCAGCTAGTTTGGCCTTCTTTGCGCGATCTAAACCAATCGTAAAACTCGTGACCTGAGCCCGGGCGAAAGCTTTAAAAGCCTCCCACCAAGCCCAGCCCGAAGTGTCTCCGGGATGATTAGCGTCAAAGTATTCCCTAATTTTCCCCCGCATATGATCTAGAAAAGTGTTATCCCCTAACAGGGATCTGCGGAAAAAGAATCTGTTGTTCCCCACCTCCTCCTCCCCAGCCCGCAACACAAAAGTGATAGCCGCATGGTCCGAAATATGCGTTGCACACATATCCGCCTTAGTGACCCTAGGCAGCAGAGTCTTGGAAATAAGAAAGTAATCTATACGGGAGTGGGAACCATGTGGGAGGGAGAAAAAGGAGTACTCCCGACTGGTGGGGTGCTTAACCCTCCAGACATCTGAAAGACCAGCCCTTTGCATTATAGAGAGAACCACCGAGGTGGCCTGATGGCGCCTGTGTGCCCGGAAAGGGGTGCAATCCAGCAACGGATCCAAGACTAAGTTTAAATCCCCACCCATAATAATCTCAGATGGTACAAGAGAGTGTACTTCCTCTGCGATCCTTTGAAAAAACCCAACATCCACCAAGTTAGGGGCATAAATATTCAGTAAAGCCAATTGTTTTCCCTGAATCTGCAAAACTACGGAAGCCCATCTGCCATCAACGGCCGCTCGAGACCGAACTACCGTGTGGGAGAGGCTTCTCTTAATCAAGATTGCTACCCCATTTTTCTTTTGCAAGGCTGCCGAGTGGGATACAAGGAGATATTGGCCAAGCCCAAGCTTTCGGGATTCTGAGGAGTCGAGACGCGTTTCCTGTAGGAAGACTATGTCGGCCCTCTCTTTTTTACAATAAAGCAGAATCTTTTTCCTTTTAATAGGGTTGTTGATGCCCTTCACGTTCAGAGAGAGAAACTTACAGGACGACATGGGTCATGATTCGAATCATTAGCACAGTCCTCCTAGACAGTTGGCAACCCCATTCGATACCATTACATTGCATCCTGACATTCCCTAAATAACTGAAACCACAAGGAGACAAAACAACCCCTAAGGGGAAAAACCTTGGGCGACCCAACGCTTACCCAGATACCACCCAACCCAACCCACCCCCAGCAATCATAACCAGCTTACATAAAACACTCCCTCAGACAGAACATTTAGTACTACCAAACCCACAATCCCACCCCCCATCAAAATCAGGGAGAGACCCATGGCACAGGCGTCCACTGATCGCCAACTCTGGCCACAGCACGGGTTTCCCCAAATATAAACTGAACCAGTACTGCCACCACAAAGAAAACTAAGACACCAGCAGCAGTCCAACCATGATCATAATTCCGTGCAACGACAGTGTCCTCTTCAGCGCATAACCGCAGCCTCTTGCTCTTCCACGAAGGCCCGCAGCAGATCTGGATCTTCAAATGTCCGCGTTTGATTATGCAGAGTGACCCGCATTCTTGCTGGAGAGAAAAGCCCGTATCTGGCCTGCAGTTGTTGTAATCTGGGCCGAAAAGCCAGCAGTAATTTCCTTCTTGCCACTGTAGCTTTGTGAAAATCTTGGTAGAACGCCACGCTCCTTCCCTCGAATTTGATAGGAGCCGCCCCTTTAGCTGCTGCCAGAATTTGCACCGCTTGCGAGTGCCTTAGAACACACATGATGACAGGCCGCGGTTGTTTGATGTTGGGGCCTGTATATGTTGGAATGCGATGCGCCCGTTCAATCTCAAAGGGCTTATCAAATTTTAAGTTCAGCAGCTTTGGGAGGGTCACGGCCAGGAACTCCTTGACGTCGGTGCCTTCAGCACCCTCCGGCAGCCCAATTATGCGCACATTATTTCGTCTAGTGCGATTGTTTAAATCCTCCAGCATGCGATCCAAATTCTCAATTCGTTTACGATTGGCTCCCACCTGTTTCAGCTTCTCAGCATGCGCTCCCAGAGTACATTCCATCTCATTAAATTTGTTCGCTAATTCAGTGACTTGTGATTTTATCTCCTTCAACTCGGCGACATCGGCTTGCACTTCGTGTAAAGTCTGCCCGTTGATAGCCACCATCTCCCGGACCGCCCGAATCTCATCGAGCAATTCCTGCATGCCGGCAGGGCCTTCTCGCCCGGCCCCCGCTTTTAGAGGAGAGGGGGGATCTGGTTTAGCCCTCTTAACTCCGGCATTAGGAACCGAAAGAAAGTCCAATTTGGTGGGTTTGCCCGCGGCCATCTCCGAAGGCAGTCGCCGCGATTTTCAGCTCCTCCGAGTAAGGTGTCCGAGGGAGTTCAGGATTCTTGTCAGAAGAGGTGGAGAGGAGAAAAGTTAGGCAGCCATCTTAGCCCCTGCTGGCTCCGCCTCCTGGCTCTCCCCCTTTGATTTGTTTTCTTTTTTTCCTTCTCCTGTTTGCCTCGTCGGCGCGCTGGAGCGTCCGTTTCAGGCCTGCTCGAGGTGCCCTTCTGTTTGCTGGGGGAGTCCCGATCTGTTTTCCTGCTTCCGTTTCAATCCGGAGCGGTTTGACCCGATGCCTATCCCTTTTTTTAAGTCCAGGAGCAGCTGAGTCGGTGTCTGGAGGTGTGCAGTGCCATGAGGACCGAGTGAGCTGAAGCCGGTGTGGAACACACGTGGAGGCAGCCATCTTGTGAAGACCACGTGTAAGCTACACCCAGATACTAAAAGGAACAGCACTTAAAGTGATTCTGGAGCTCCATCTAGTGGACATCTTTAAAATAGCTAGCTATACTTATATCACAAATATCCAAGTCAAATCTCATGCTGTGTATTCTGTAAATTGAATTTTTCCTGAATTGAGATTAGATTAGATGACGTCTTTTGTAAATTGCTTTTTTTTTTCCTGAATTGAGATTAGATAAGATCTGTATTGTAAATTGTATTTTCCTGAATTGAGATTAGGTTAGAAGATCTGATCCACATTGTATACTGCATTTAGTTATTGAGCTAGAATTAGAGCATGGGGTCGGGAAAGTCAAAAGTGAAAACGCCCCTACAGTGCATGCTTCGCAATTTTAAATCTGGGTTTAGAGAGGATTACAGGGTACCCCTCTCCGCCTCCAGATTATCCTTTCTGTGTGAGAGGAAATGGCCAGCCTTAGTTAAGCTGTGGCCTCCCCAGGGGTCCACTGACCTGGCCACTATGTCTTTGGTCCATCAAATTGTAGCAAAAGAGCACCCTGATCAGTTTCCATATATTTATTCATGGCTGGCCATATGCCAACTCAGACCAAGATGGTTCCAGCGCTGTCACGAGGATCAGTGTAGAGTAATGGTGGCGGCCATCCGCCCCTATCTACCAGGGGCGGGACTCTCCAGGTATTCCTCCACGCCCCCTCCCTCTGCTTCAACCCCATGTCCCATCCGCACCACTGCAGAGTCCGCCCATAGCTGAAGGGACAGGAAGACCTCCTCTCGGGGTGGGTGATGCCAGATTTAGGGAAGATTCTACGGATTCCGGCCCCTCATCTTCAGATTCCCCTCCCACATCCTCCACCCCTCCCACTACTGGTGCCACCTCCAATGCCACCATCTCCTCCCCTGAGAGCACAGAGGCTGAGCTTGGATCGTCCACCCCGGTAGCCTGCCGCCTGCGGTCGCATGATCTCCAATTGCCACTACGACAAGTACAGGGGCTCCCGTATATTGATGCTACTGGAAAGGTGGCAGTGGGACCATCCAGCCTGATTTATGTCCCTTTCTCCACTACGGACCTGTTGAACTGGAAAACCCACTATGCCTCCTATACTGAAAAGCCCCAAGAACTGACAGATCTTATAACCAGTATTATGCAAACACACCAGCCTACCTGGTCAGACACTAAACAATTACTTTCCACCTTATTCAATACAGAAGAATGGGCGCGCATTGTACGGGCCACCCTCAAGTGGCTGGAGACACATCCTGCCCGTGAGGGAGTTATAAATCCACGGCAGCAGGCAGAGGCAAATTTCCCGAATGAAGACCCCCGCTGGGACTCGAACAACCCTGTTGAAGCAGTGGCTCTCACCCATTTCCGGACTGCGCTCCTTGAGGGCCTTAAGAAGGGGGGGGCAACGAGCTATGAACATCAGTAAAATCGCAGAAGTTCTCCAGCTTCCTGATGAAAGTCCGGCAGTATTTTATGAGCATCTGACTGAAGCATACAGATTATACACCCCCTACGATCCAGCGGCCCCTGAGAATCTTCAGATGGTGAATAATGCCTTTGTAGCACAGGCACAAGGTGATATACGGCGGAAGCTGCAGAAACTGGAAGGGTTTGCGGGCATGAATGCAACACAATTGATGGAAGTGGCACAAAAAGTATATGTAAATCGTGACCAGGAGCAGAAGCGAGAGTCGGAGCGTCGAATGAAGAAAAAGGCAGACTTCCTAACAGCCACCCTAGCCGAGCGACCACCAGTTCCAGCCTGGGCCAGAGGAGAAAATAGGGGACGAAGACAAGGCCGCGGATATGGGGGGCCAAGGTTTCCCCTAGGTCCCACTCAATGTGCCTACTGCAAAGAGGAGGGACATTGGAAGAATGAGTGTCCAAATCGTTACACAAGGCGAGGGAGATATCCATCCAAGAGGGGTGTAAGAGCACCCGTACGAACTACATGGGAGCAAGACCAGCATGATGCTTTCCCGCCTCCACCGAGACCAGCTTTTGAAGGCCTTGCAGCTATGGAACATTATGACTCAGATGGCTACTAGGCCGGACCGGGCTCCAAGTTTCTGTTGGGTCCCCAGGAGCCTATGGTCAACATGAATTTAGGGGACTGGAAAATGCAATTCATGGTCGATACCAGAGCAACACACTCAGTGGTCACCGAAAAAGTAGCCCCGATCTCCTCCCAGTCAGTAACTGTTGTGGGAGCTACGGGGGGAGAGGGCCCAGAGACTTTTCCTGCAAAACCGCACGTGCCAGTTGGGGGGACGGACCATCACTCACCAGTTCCAGTATATGCCTGAATGTCCCATACCCTTGCTGGGTCGGGATGTTCTGGCAAAACTCCAGGCCCAAATCTCATTCGGGTCTGACAGCCAGGCTGAGCTCGAAATACCCAGCCTGGGCCCAACAGTTTTGGTACTGTCCGTCCCCCGAGAAGAAGAATGGCGGTTATATGAGAACAGGCCCAAATCTGATGTGGCTACCCTGGATATGTGGGAATCAGTGCCCCCTGGAGTATGGGCTGAAAGAAACCCCCCTGGAATGGCCATCAACATCCCTCCCGTATGCATTGAAATGAAGCCGGGAGCCTCCCTGGTACATGTGCGACAATACCCGCTGCCGCGGGCAGCTGTGGAAGGAACTCATCATCATCTGGTGCAGCTACTACAGCATGGTATCCTGCGGCCCTGCCAATCGGCATGGAACACTCCTTTGCTGCCAGTCCGAAAACCTGGAACCACCGACTACCGACCTGTTCAGGATCTCTGTCGTGTCAATGAGGCCACTGCGACTTTGCATCCAGTAGTACCAAACCCTGCTACATTCCTGCCTGTTGGCCCGGGACCACCTGATCACGACTGCCTGGAAGTGATGGATACAGTCTTCTCCAGTCGCCCTGATCTGACAGATGTGCCGATAAGCAATCCGGATGAGACCTACTTCGTAGATGGAAGCAGTCTGGTGTTGGAGGGCCGCAGGTGTGCGGGGTACGCGGTGGTGACGATGGAAGAGATAGTCGAAGCTCAGCCTATACCCCCTGGAAAAATCCGCACAGAAGGCAGAACTCATTGCCCTTACCCGTGCCTTAACCCTTGGGACTAACCATCATGTGAATATATATATATATATATATATATACACACAGACTCCCGGTATGCCTTTGCCACTCTCCATGCCCACGGGGCCCGTACAAGGAAAGAGGGTTAGTCACTGCAGCTGGCTCTGAGATAAAGAACGGCCCCCAGATATTGGCCCTGTCCCAATACACCCCTCTGCGGCTTGCCTCCAGTAATACAGCCCTCTACCGCCTCTAGCGGTTGAGGTCTCACTTAAAAAGGGGGGAATGAGGCAGCCATGAGGCTCTTACATAAGTGATCAGCCTGCTAAGAGAAGACAATAAGATTTCAGTAGGCACCCTTCCCCCACTCCAGGTCTGAGCACAATATCCCCTTGCGCCCAGAAATCAGCAGACCAGAGCATACCGGTTTGGACAGGTCACCCAGGTACCTTCCCCAGGGGCTACTGATTGGTGGACAGAAAATACCTGAGGCGAATGAGATTATAGAATGAGTTTAAAATTGTACTGTATATAAGGCATTGTAGGACGTCCCTCAGGGCTCAGACTCTTGTGGAGATTGCTGGTTTCTCTGTCTGGGCCTGTGCGCACATTAAAAGATCCTGTTTGCATACCAGCCTGTCTGTGAGTTTTCCTTCTGTGGGTGAGTGAGAGAATTAGAGCTTTAAGCTGATTGGCTGCTACACCTTTACTTCAGCCCTCGATCTTGAAATTTCATGACATTCCTCTCACATATACCCGAGTCCTTCCCTCTAAAAACATTTTTCCCCTTTAAATCAGACAAGAATCCTCTCTCCCAAGATTCAAGAAGGGCCACAAGACCTGGCCTCGAGCCACTGACTCCTGTTGCCTGCTTACTTTCTCTCCCTGCCCCAATTTCCTTGTACATCTCTTTCCCTTCCCTGGTATGAGATGAAGTGGCAGGGCTCTGCCAGATCATTTCTTGCTTCCCCTTTCTCTCAGAATTAGGATTGTTAATTCCCTCGCTGCTTCTTCCCTCCCCCCTTCCTTATTGGATACTCTTCTCTGCATACGGATTTTTTTTCCATGTAAAGTGCTCTGATGGATTTCTCAACTAACACTACTGATCATCTGTATAGCGATGCAAGGCATACGCAGCTAAATAGCACTACAGAAAGCTAAATAAATAAAATTATTCTTTAAAAAAACTAAAGAAAGCAAAAATTTGCAAGGGAACTAACTTCATCCAGTCAACAGCATGGAAAAATTGATTTAAGGGACTTGTGAGGTTATCAGTGCATGCAAAGTCTCACATAAGCTAAGAAAACAAAGATTACAAAATAACATAGTAAAGTACAGCAGATAAAGACCAGATGGGTTTTTGTCAAATTCGCCTGCCATTGTGATTCTCTCCTCCCTGTTACCTTTTTATCTCCTTCAATCGTTTTCTTTTGCCGAGGCACCTCGGTCCTTCTGGTGCCGGTGTTCTGTCGGGCCTCAGTCCTCGCCATTGAGTCTTTTGAATTTGCTGCAACTATTTCTCCAGATGACATGTCCCAGAAACCCGTCAGCAGGTTCAAGAAGTGTTCCAACTGCTCTAGGAACATATTGGTCACAATTTAGTGGCAGTGGATTGTATCAACTAATGCTTCATGTAGTAGAGAGAGAGATAGCTGGAGAACAAATTGCAGTAATTAAGTCTTGTCAAGACCAGAGAGAGAACTAGCAGTTTGAATTATGCGGCAGTGAACATGGATCAGTTGGTGCAACGGTGGCATAAAGCAGAATAAGAGGATTTAACTAATGCATCAATCTGATTTTTAAAGTGAAGTTGGAATCAAGGATTATGATGAGAATATTGTCAGAAATGTGGAGAGGGAGGGAAGAGCCAGAAAGAAGGGGGAAGGGACCAAAATGGAGTCTGACCAGTAAGGTGGCTAGGGTTGTAAAGCTGCACCAGCTGCTCTGTGCAGCTTACTTCCTCTCTTTGACTTTGCTTAAGGCTGTATCTACCACTTCAGGCAGGTTGCCTCTCTCTAGTTATTAAGTTATTTATGTTTGCTTTGATTACACCCTCTTGTTATTTATTTATTTAACATTTTTTATATACAGTCTTTCAAACTCTCAAAGCAGTTTACAGGGAACATACATAACTTTGTATATGTAGTGATCCTCTGTGTCTGTCCCATGCCTTTTTGAATTCTGTCACTGTTTTTCATCCCACCACCTCCTTCAGGAGGGCATTCCAGGCATCTACCACCCTTTTTGCAAAAAAGGATTTCCTGATGTTGCTTTTAAACTTATTTCTTGTAGCTTTGTTTCATTTGTTCATTAATCCCTTTAAGTATTTAAAAGTCTGTATCATATCCCCCTGTCAATCTTCTTCTCTAGGGAATACCTATTTAGCTCTTCGTCTATTCTCATATGCCTTCTGATGCAGGCCCCATATCAACTCGGTCGCCTTCTCAACTTTGAATGAGCTAACCATTTCCGTGTTACTAAGTGACTATGCTTATTTGTGTAGCCGACGTAAACATTATCAAACTGTTTTCTGGGACGTTTGCCTTTTGCAACAAAAGAAAATATTATTGACAAAAATGCAATCCACTAAGTGCTTTAAAACTTATAAACTGTTTTATTTATTCATGTAAAAGTAGTATTATATACAGCAATATAAAACAGATTCATCCGATATGGTTCAAATCCAAAACATTCAAAATGCATAAAGTCTATTAAACATTCCTACCACAAAATAAAAACCTTACATAAATCACCTCAAACATTTCTCCTCAGCTCAATCATGCTGCACCCATTTAAGATTCTCATTCCACCCTTATTATTCAGTTTTAAAAAGCAAAGATTTTCTTTTTTTCTAAACCTGAAACAATTCAAATCCAACCTCAGCTCTGCAGGCATCACATTCCATCATATCGGGGATAACAATGAAAGTACCCTCGTCCTCAATTATACGCTCTGAATTACCCTTATAGTTGCAATTTCAAAACAGGCCTTTATGACTAGAACAAACATCTGCCTTCCAGGATCATACCAAGCTAAAAAAGTGCCCTGTGCGACTAACAAATCTGGTACCCCCTCCACCCAGCCATGTTCAGTAAAGCATAGTTATTCAACTGTAACAAGTGTTCTCTGGAGACAGCAGGAATCAGTTCTCAAATATGGGTGACATCGGCACAGACGGAGCCTTCACGGTAACCTCTCCGCAGCTTTCAAAGAAAGCCTTTGGGAGATGTACCACACTTGCGTGGTCCCCTTCCCACCTAATGGTGCCTCTTACCTCAGTATTATAACATAGCACAAGACAGCAAAAAGAAAGCAACTCCACGGGGAGGAGGGAGAGGTGCGAGGACTGATTCCTGCTGTCCCCAGAGAACACCTGTTACAGGTGAGTAACTACGCATTATCCAGGAACAAGCAGGAACTCAGTCCTCACATATGGGACTCCCCAGATATAGACCATCGAAAAAACCTGTAAAGGCCACGGGTGACCAGAAAAAGGTGAACCGTGAGAAGCAGCAACAGAGTCAAGTAACACCAGACTCAAGAGCGGACCAAGTGTTAAGCAAGGAATCAGTCCTCCGGTAGCCTGAAAACACTGAAGGGCCGGAGGGCAGGAGTTGCCTTACACCCCAAACATATGACAGAGTACTGCCTGGCCAAAGACGCTGTCCTGGTGGGACTCCCTCTCCTGGCAGTAATGAGCTGCGAAGGTATGAACAGAGGACCAGGTAGTGGCCCCGCATATCTACACCAAGGGGATGGAGCGCAGGTTTGCCACAGAGACTGCCATGGCCCAGACACGATGCGCAGTGACCGGGCACTCCAGTGAAAGATCAGCCTCCTTGTAAACAAAGGCAATGCAGTCTGCAACACAAGTGGACAGGGTGTGCATAGAAATTGCTGTCTCCAGCCAATTCGGGTCATAGTAGATGAAGAGCTAAGAGAAGCGAAGATGGACCCTGGTATGCTCCAGGTAAAAGGACAGGGCACATTAGCAGTCCAGAGTGTGGAGCGACGTCTCTGTCCTGATGGCATGGAGCAGCGGGAAGAATCTGGGAAGTCCCACCATCTGACTGAGGTAGAATGGAGATACCACCTTTGTGAAGAACTTGGATTGTAGAACCTCGTATAAGATGGGTGAGGCACCAGGGACTGGAGCTCACTAACCCTGCGAGCTGAGGTGAGCATCACGAGGAAGACCACCTTCCAGAATAGATACTTGAGGTAGCACATACTGAGAGGCTCAAACGGTAGAGCAGTAAGTTTCGAAAGAACTATACTGAAGTGCCATTCCACCACTTGGGAGCAGACAGATGGATTAGAAAGTAGTAGTCCCCCTCATGAATTAAATTACAAGGGGGCTGAGTAGAAAGGGGCTTGCCCTCGACCAGGTGATGGTATACTGAAAGCACACAGAGGTGAACTCTGACTGAGTTGGACTTTAGCCCTGCCTGAGACAAAGGAAGAAGGTATTGGAGTACAAGTTGGACAGAGCAGGAGAAGGGGTTAATCCACCTGTCTGCGCACCGAAACGAGAATCTTCACACTTAAAGGCATAGGGCCAGCGGGTAGAAGGCTTGCAGGAAGCAAAAACGACTGTCTCCACCACGCTAAGAGCAGGTCCGGGTTGTACACCAGACGAACAGGCAAAGGAGCAGCGGGACCTACGGATGCAGGGCCCACCGAAGAGCCACCAGTATATGGCTCTCTCAAGCTGGACCTTGAACAGAGTCTTGGCAATCAGCAGTGTGGGCGGGAAGGCATAGAAGACGCCCTCCGTCCATGCTACCACCCGCAAGGGATGTGACTGCCTGGAGCAGAAATGAGCTAGCTGAGCATTTGCCGGGCTGGCAAAGAGGTCCACCTGCAGGAGCCTCCAGAGGGGGAACAGTCACCTGGCTACATTGGGGTCCGGACACCACTTGTGTGGTTGGAAGTTCAGTTGAACCATTCTGCCAGGTCTCTGTCCTGGCCCAAGATGTAGACTGACCGCAAGAGCATCCAGCTGCTGCTGGTGAAGGAGCAAAGGCTTACTGCCTCCTGGCACAGGAGGGACGAACCCATCTCTCCCTTCTTGTTGATGTAGAACATCACCACCTGTTTGTAGGTCTGAATTACGAACACTTGGTGCTGAAAGTGATGTTGGAAAGATCGAAGGACAAGATCTATCCACCGGGGCTCCAGAAGGTTGATCTGATGGAGGCGCTCAGACTGTGACCAGTTGTCCTGAGTGCAGAGGCATCGCCAGCCCGGTTTGGAGGCATCAGTGGTTAGGACCCTTTGGTGGGCGGGGGCCTGGAAGGGGATCTGAGCCTGCAGGTGCCAGAGCAGTTGTCACCAGCTGAGGAAGTCGGCCAGAGAGCGAACCACAATCACTCTGTCCTATAGGCGTCCCATTGCTTATGACCACTGGGAACTCAGAGCCCACTGGGCCAGATGCATGTGCAGGCGGGCATTCAGGGTGACATGTACTGTGGATGCAATGTGGCCCAGAAGGCACAGCATGAGGCAGGCAGAGGCTGAGGGTCAACCCTGGATATGCCCCACAAGCACCTGGAGGCAATAGGCCCTGTCCAAAGGAAGGAAGGCCTTGGCCGGGACAGTGTCCAGCATTGTCCCTATGAACTCCAGGCATTCTGACAGATGCAAATGGGATTTTGGGTAGTTTATGATGAACCCCAAGTGTTCCAGAATGAGGATGGTGCAGGTCGTCACCTGGTGGGCCTTTTTGGCGGTGCTGACCTTTATGAGCCAGTCATCCAGGTAGGGGAAGACAAACACCTTCTGGAGACCCAGGAAAATGGCAACCACTGCCAAGCACATAAGACGACCCTCGGGGTGGAGGCCAGACCAAGGGTAGAACCTTGTACCAATAATGGCAGCCTCCCACAATAAAGCGGAGGGACCGCCTGTGAAGGGGGTGAATGAGGATGTATATATAGGCATGCTTGAGAGATCCAATGAGCATAGTCAGTCTCCCTCCCGGAGGTATGGCAGCAATGTTCCAAGGGAAAGCATCTTGAATTTCCCCCTCACCAGGAACAGACTGAGGTCTCTCAAGTCTAGGATGGGCCGAAACCCTCCAGTCCTTTTGGGCACCAGAAAATAGCGGGAGTAAAACCCTTTGCCCCTGTGTTGGAGGGGGATGGATTCCACTGTCCTGTCTGTGATAAAATTTGCGAGTTCTTGCTGAAGAAGGTTCAGCTGCACAAGACACAGATAAGCTTTCTCCTATCTCTGCTGGGTTTTTTATTACAAATATAGCATACTAAGGGTTGGTTAAACTTTAGGTATTTGGGAAAATTGATATTTGCTGGTCTTACATTACGTTTGGGGATAGTCAAACTGCTTGATTTCCTTGTGTAGCCTTAACAGTTTTCTAAGTGTGCCCACAGTTCAGGTATAAGTTATAATGCCCTGTTCAATGTAATTTCAGTTTGTTCAATGTAAACCGCACTGATGCAGAATAGCGCCGTATAAAAGAGAATGTAAAAAAATAAATAAAATAAATAAAGCAGCATACTGGGGCAGGGACACTTGAAAGAAAAATCAGCTAATTGAAATAGAAATACTTACTTTGCAAGGGACCAACAGAGGCCTTTGTACAGGGGGCTGATAAAGCTATACAAAGGTATATTTTGGGTAATTCTGGTTCATTGCCTGCTTGGAAGGCATCTCCCAGGGAGGGGCTACTTTAGATCATCAGACACCTGGTTTCACATACTGGTCACAGCCAGTGTGAAAGGCCGGAGCCGCACAAGACACAGATAAGCTTTCTCCTATCTCTGCTGGTTCTTTTTAATTACAAATATGGCATACTAAGGGTTGGTTAAACTTTAGGTATTTGGGAAAATTGATATTTGCTGGTCTTACGTTTGTGGATAGTCAAACTGCTTGATTTCCTTGAGTAGCCTTAAAACGTTTCTGAGTGTGCCCACAGTTCAGGTATAAGCCTACTGGGGAAGGGACACTTGGGTTCCTGCCCACTCTACCCCTCAACCCACCCACCCCTGTGGCTGCATTGCCTATATAGTGGCCAATAGCTTGGGATACACCCACATTCTCTTAACCAGCATGTCTTGTATTCAGTGCAATACCTGCGGTGCTTACATTCTAATAAGAATCATTTGGAGCCTAAGAGCATGTCCTATGTGCCGAAGGTCATCTGCCATTTATAACGAATTGACGCTACTAAGAGAAGACCTAGCTGCCATGCATAAAGAATTGTCTCTACTGAGGAAAGAACTGACTTCAATGAAGCGCACCTCTTCTAGGATGCACACTGAACAAAGTCCATCACTGCTCCCACAAAGAGTCAAACACACCAGGAACAAATGGATCACAGTGAGTTCAGGTAGATTGCTATCTATGACACAGAGACATCCTATACACCAAGAGATATCCCTGTATAATGCATTCTCTGCCTTGGTTAATGAGGATGCCCTATTCAAAGAAAATGAATGGCCCTTAGAGGAGTCTGCCAATGCCCAATCTCCTGCTAAAGCACCATATATGAAGAAAAACTCACCAAACAGAAAACTACTACTACTTGGAGATTCCATCATCAGAGACACCAAATTGGGAACACAGTTCAAAGGAGAGAAGATGGTCAACTGCTTTCCAGGCTCCTTAACTGGCAGGAATACAAACCAAATTATTGATGTACTTAGCACAGAAAACAAACACTCCAAAGTTAATGTTGTCATCCACTTAGGTACAAATGACCTGGCTAGAAATAGTGCCTCTACAGTCCAAAAGGACTTCCAATCTCTGGGAGAAAAACTCAAGCCCATTGTTAACACTGTAGCATTCTCAGAATTTCTACCTGTTCTAGGTAAGGTAGCTAAATTGCTAAATCGCATTAACAGCTTTAATACATGGGCTACAGAACTGATGCAAACGAGAAGGATTCAGATTTATTGGCGACTGGAAAAACACATAGACCAACAAGAAACTATACTGTGCTAATGGACTACACCTCTCTGTCGCAGGGAAAAGAATCCTACATGAAAAATTTAGGCAGTATGTTGATTTGCATTTAAACTAGAAGAAGGGGGTGACGGATGGGGAAGGTCAAGTTCTGGACATCACCCACTGCAAAAGCAGAACATAAGAAACAGGCAAAAAAGGTTAGGTATCTTTAACTTGGAAAAGAGACGGCTGAGGGGAAATATGATAGAAGTCTATAAATTAATGAACAGAGTGGAACGGGTAAACGTAGATCGACTGTTTACGTTATCAGAATATAGAAAGACTAGGGGACATGCAATGAAGCTACAAGGTAAACTATTTAAGACTAATAAAAGAAAATATTTTTTCACTCAATGTGTAATCAAACTCTGGAATTTGTTACCGGAGGATGTAGTAAAGGCTGTTAGTGTAGCTGGGTTTAAAAAAGGTTTGGACAAGTTCCTGGAGGAAAGGTCCATAAACCATTATTAAGAAGGCACCCAGGATATCAATGCTTGACCCAGTACAAGCATTGTGGAACCTGTGTCTTTTGGGGAAACTGCTAGGTACGTATGACCTAGATTGGCCACTGTTGGAAACAGGATACTGGGCTTGATGGACCTTGGTCTGACCCAGTATGGCATATCTTATGTTCTTATGTTCTTAACCACACTTTTAAACATTTCAAAAGCAACTGGGAAGAAGTGGGTAGAATAAAATCAATGCAAAATATACACAAGCCAGTTAAATGCTGGAAAGCAATGAGCACAAATGCTCGAAGTTTAGCCAACAAACTTCCGGACCTGGAAGCCCTAATGGTGGAAAAGGACTTGGACATTGTGGCCATTACAGAAACATAGCTTAATGAATCACATGATTGGGATATAGCCATACCTGGCAATAATCTATTCAGAAGAGACAGAGAAAATGGAAAAAGGGGAGGAGTAGCCTTGTATGTCAAAAGCAATATCAAAGCTACTGAAATGCAAGGTGCATGGGGGAAAAAGAGTAGTTACTCACCTGTAACAGGTGTTCTCCAGGAGCAGCAGGAATCAGTCCTCACATATGGGTGACATCGACGTCGATGGAGCCCCTGCGAAGCATTTCCCCAGCTTTCGATGAAAGCCTTTGGGAATGCAGGCACGCATGCGCGGTCCCCTTCCCGCCTAAAGGTGCTATCTTGCTCAGTCAAATAACATAGCTAAAAAACACAACTGCAACTCCCAGGGGAGGAGGGAGGGTTGTGAGGACTGATTCCTGCTGCTCCTGGAGAACACCTGTTACAGGTGAGTAACTACTCTTTCTCCAGGACCAAGCAGGAAGTCCGTCCTCACATATGGGTGACTCCCTAGCTCTGGGCTACCAGGAACCCAGGCTGAACAAGAGAACTCCCTCTAGTCCCAGCATCAAAGAAAGGCTTTTCACTGAAAGAACCCCCACCGGAAGCCCAACGGAGGGCTGGAGGGCAGGAGTTGCCTAAACCTCAAAGAGATTCCGGAGTACTGCCTGGCCAAAAGCACTGTTCCTACGGGACTTCCTCTCCAGACAGTAATGGGCCGCAGAAGTCTAGCTTGAGGACCAAGTTGCAGCCCGGCAGATGTCTACCAACGGTACAGAGCGGAGATGAGCCACTGAGGCAGCCATTGCCCTGATACGATGGCCGTGACCCGACCCTGCAAAGGAAGGTCAGCTGCCCTGTAAGCCCAGGTGATACAGTCTGCCACCCAGATGGACAAGATACGCTTGGACACAGCTAACCTCAAATTATTAGGGTCAAAAGATATGAAGAGCTGAGTAGCCCTCCTATGCCCCTGCATACGGTCAAGGTAGAAGGATAAGGCCCTCCTACAGTCCAGGGTATGCAGAACTGCTTCAGCCTGGCTTGCATGAGGCCTAGGGAAGAATGTAGGAAAAACCACCTCCTGATTGAGGTGGAAAGAGGAGACAACCTTTGGGAGGAACTTAGGATGAGTCCTAAGGACTACCCTGTTCTTATAGAAGTGGGTGTAAGGCCTGTCACAGACCAGGGCCTGAAGCTCACTCACTCGTCTGGCCGAGGTTAGGGCTACCAAAAAGAGTGTCTTCCAGAACAGGAAGCAGAGAGGACAAGTAGCCATCGGCTCAAAAGGTGGGCGAGTCAGTTACTGCAAGACCACATTCAACTCCCACTCAGAAGCAGGACGACGGATTGGAGGCTTGAGCAAGAGCAGGCCTCTGAGAAACCGGGACACCAAGGGGTGAACCGACAGAGAATGTCCTTCCACCAGTGAGTGGTGAGCTGCTAGAGCTGAGAGGTGGACCCGAACAGAATTGGACTTAAGTCCCTGATTGGATAAGTGCAATAAGTACTGAAGCACTACTGGTACAGCACAGGAGAAAGGATCTTCCGTACGCAGCTGACACCACACAGAAAACCTTTTCCATTTCAGGGCATAGGTTTTCCTAGTGGACTTCTTTCTAAAGGTTAGGAGACCCTCCTCAACTTCCTGAGGTAGGCCCCAGGGAGCCAAAACTATCCTTCCAGTTTCCATGCCATCAAATTGAGAACTCTGAGATTTGGGTGCAGAAGGGAATCTTGATCCTGAGAGAGAAGGTCCGACTGAAACCCCAGAGGCAGCGGGGGATCCACTGCCAGTTGAAGTAGAAGTGGAAACCAAGGCTGTCTCGGCCATCTGGGAGCTACCAGGAGGACCGAGGCCTTGTCCTGTAGAATCTTGAATAGGGTTCGGGCCACCAAGGGAGTGGGAGGAAATGCATACAGGAGGCCCTGGGACCAGGAAATCAAAAAAGCATCTGCTGCTAGCCGCAGAGGATGCGGTTGCCGGGAGCAGAACCTTGGCAGCTGTTTGTTCAATAGACTGGCAAACAGATCTATGGATGGAAGATCCCATTTCAGTAAAATCTTCTGAACCACTAAGGGATGGAGCTGCCATTCGTGGGGCTGCAGAATTCTGCTCAACCTGTCTGCCAGGTAGTTTTCCTGGCCAGGGAGATACACAGCCTTGAGGAACATGTTCTGCCTGAGAGCAAACAAGCAAAGGTCCTGTGCCTCCTGACAAAGGAGCCTGGTCCCAGTGCCGCCCTGCTTGTTCACATAAAACATGGCTACTTGGTTGTCTGTTTGAACTAAGACAGACTGATGAGCCAGGGTGAGAGAGAAAGTCTTGAGGGCTAAACGAATAGCCCTGCGTTTCAGCAGATTGATCTGCTGCGTGGACTCCCAGGGAGACCAGAGGCCCTGGGTGCACTTGTACAGACAATGAGCCGCCCAGCCTTGCAGGGAGGCATCCGTGGTCAACACCACTGTGAACCCAGCAGTCTGAAAAGGCACCCCTTGTAGTAGATTGGGTGGGTGCAGCCACCAGAGGAGGGCGTTCAGGAATGGTCTGGACACCCTTATTCCGTCTCTGAGGCTCCCTGTGGCCTGTGTCCACTGAGTTATGAGGCACCACTGTGCAGGCCTCATATGAAGCCGGGCATTGGGGGTCACATGTACTGTCCAAGCCATGTGGCCAAGAAGCCTCAGGCAGAGTCTGGTGGAGACCAGTGACCTGTTGAGAAACTGGTTTGCCAAGTTTATCAGTCTTTGGGCTCTGTCTTCTGGAAAAAAAGCCTTTGCCAGCAGAGAGTCCAGCCTTGCTCCTATGAACTCCAAGTTCTGGGAGGGGAGCAAAGTGGACTTTGCGAAGTTTATGACAAACCCCAGGTTTTGAAGAAGAGCAATAGTTCGGAGGGCGGCTTGTCTGGCCTCCTGGCACGTCTGACCCGATGAGCCAGTCGTCCAGATAGGGGAAAACAAAGATACCCTGACTCCTCAGGTAGGCTGCCACCACTGCCAGGCATTTGGTAAAGACCCTGGGGGCGGAGGTGAGGCCAAAAGGCAGTACTCTGTACTGATAATGGTTTCCTCCCACAATGAACCTGAGGAACTTTCTGTGGTCTGGATGAATGAGGATGTGAGTGTACGCATCCTTTACATCTAAGGAGCATAGCCAATCTCCCTGCTGGAGGTAGGGCAGAGGTGTCCCTAGAGTAAGCATCTTGAATTTTTCTTTCTCTTTCTCTAGGAACTTGTTGAGATTTCTGAGGTCGAGGATAGGCCGGAGGCCGCCGGTTCTCTTTGTTACGAGAAATTCCTGGAGTAGAACCCTTGACCCTGGAGGTGGGGAGGTACAGGCTCTACTGCCTTGTCTCGCAACAGACCTTGGAGCTAGTGAAGGAGAAGATCTGTGTGTAAGGGAGGCCTTGGAGGCTCCCCTGGGAAGTATGGAGGAGGCAGCTGCTAGAAGTGTAGCATATAGCCCTTGTGGACGATGCTTAACACCCAACTGTCCCCAGTGATGAGTGGCCACCTGTGGGCAAACAGGGTAAGTCGACCTCCTGTGCAGGGTTGGGAGAGCAGGGACGGAGAGGCTATGCCTAAGGAGTCAAAAAACCCCACCCTGCTGAGTAGAAGCAGGAGCCGGAGGCTTAGGGGCCCTCTGCCTACAGGGCCCATTCCCCTGCCCCTTGGCCTGCTGACCCTGTGGGGGAGCGTGGGAGGCCTGGTACTGTGAGAACTGTTTGCAGGCAGTGCCCTTCCTTGGGTAAAAGGGCTTTTTACCCAAGCCCTTCTTTTTCTGAGAAGGGGCAGAAGTCTTTCTAGACAGCCTTGTCCTCGTGAGGTGCTCAGTTTCGAGCTGTGCAGCCTTCTCGGTCATGGGCTTGAAAAAAAGGTTCTCACCTCAGCAAGGGACATCGACCAACTTGTCCTGAAACCAAGGCTCGAGGTCCGATGACTGCAACCCCGCCTGGCGTCGGGCCGCGATGCCGGCTGCTGCAACACAGGCCGAAGCCTCTAAGCCATCGTAGGCAGCGCGGAACATAAACTTAGAGCATGCCCGTATCCCCGAGGACAAGGACTTGAACCTCTCCAAGGGTTCCCCGGAGAGACCAGCAGAGAACCCGGCCAGTTCCTTGGCCAGGTCTTGCAAGTACATGCCCATGTACAGCTGGTAAGACTGGACACGGCAAGCAAGCATCGAGCCCTGGAAACACTTTCTACCAAAACCATCCAGGTTCCGGGCCTCCCTGCCAGGGGGAACTGCGGAGTGCATCTTCTGACTTTTGAGACGGATGCATGGTCGATTCCGGCACCATGGAATGGTGTGGTAGCTGCGCTTTTTGAAAACCAGGGCTCTTCCGGAGTCGATAAATGGAATCGACCCGCTTAATTAAAACCGGCGCTGAGGCCGGTGCCTCCCACATCCGGAAGAGGAGCCGTTCCAGCATCGGAGGAACCGGAACAGTAAAGGCCTCCTTCGAAGGAGAGTCATACTGGAGGGCCTCGAGCTCTTCGGCTCGAGGCTCCTCCTCAGGATCCGCAGGGATAGCCAACGCAGTGGCCATATCCCGGACGAACTCCGAGAACCGGGTATCCTCCGGAGGGGATCTACTTTGGGGCTCAGACTGCGGTGAGTCCGACGGAACGCACAGTGTCCGGAAGGTGTCGGGGGACTCCTCATCCTCCGTCTCCCAGGCAGACTCGTCCGATGACGAATCGGGCTCCGACAACGCGGGGCCTGTGAGCACCCGCCCCGAAGCCGAAGGCAAAGCCCTCGGTCCCGAGCGGGAGGTCAAGGGAGACCGCGACCGAGGTCGACCTCGAGCCTTCATGATCTCGAGTATCAGCTCGGTCTCCGGGGTCGACTTCGACGTCGATGTCCCGGTGGTCAGGGCAGATGCGCCAGACAGGCTGGCCATCAGTGCCCGCTGCTGTTCCATGAAGGCAGACAATCTGCACTCCAAGGCTGTCAGCCTGAGACCCAGCTCAGGAGACTCAGCAGCCACCGACTCGGGCCCCGGCGGTGCCAGGCCCAACGTCAGTTCTCTGGGAGGAGAGTCCATGAGGACTACAGAACTTACATGTCCAGCAGACTCCGGCTCCACACGAGGTACTTTTGGCAGCTTCTCCTGTTCCACGGGCCCAGGACGGCATTCGGGGGTCCGAGACCTAGCTCGCGAGGAGCCAGGGACCTCCTCCGACACCGCCCTCACGAGCCGCTTCTTCCTCTTTCGATCCCAGTCGGGGGACCCCCTGTCTGAGGAGCCCCGACGGTGCTCGGGATCACACTCCCGAGATGTCGAGGCCTCAGACGAGGTTCGGGCCTGGCCGGAGGCCGAGTCAGAGAAAAGCCTTTCCTTTTCGTGCTGACGACTTTGAAGCGCCTTGGAGGACATCTTTCCACATGGTCCACAGATCTTAGGATCGTGGTCAGGACCCAGGCACCGAAGGCAGCAGTCGTGTGTGTCGGTGAGAGACATTAGTTTCTTGCAATGATCACACTTCTTGAAACACTGGAAGCCATCGGGGAAAAAAAGAGTCCCCGCGTGGTCAAAGGACCGGCCTTCCAGGGAAAAAGAAAAAAAGGGCGCGAATGCCAGCCACGAAGGGAATAAACCGAAAAAATAAGATCGGGCTCGATACCGGTGTACCGAAGCAAGCGGGAGGGGAACCGGCGTCGAACCGGAGAAAAATCAGCGAAGGAATCGCAAAAAATCCAACTATTTTCCGGGAGGACTAGGACACACGTCCGACGGGCTTCACGGAAAAAGAGAGACTGAGTAAGATGGCACCTTTAGGCAGGAAGGGGACCGCGCATGCATGCCTGCATTCCCAAAGGCTTTCATAGAAAGCTGGGGAAATGCTCCGCAGGGGCTCCATCAACGTCGATGTCACCCATATGTGAGGACTGACTTCCTGCTTGGTCCTGGAGAAGAAGCAGCGCTCTGGATCATGTTGGAAAGAGGAGATTGCACTGTCATCCATACTGCTGTAATCTACAGACCTCTGACTCAAATTGAAGAGATAGATAACGAATTGATTATAGATATTGCCAAGATAGCAACAAAGGAAGAAGTGATTATATTGGGTGACTTAAATATACCTGTTGTGGATTGGATTAACTTCTGCAAATCTGGAAAGAAGCAAAAAAATTGTGGACACTATCCAAGATGCGTTACTTAGACAAATGGTGATGGAACCAACCAGGGAAATCTCAACGCTGGATATGGTGCTCACCAACAGTGATAGCGTGTCTAATGTCTGGGTGAGTGCCCCTGTGAGCAACAGTGATCATCACATGGTATGGTCTGAGATAAAAGCCAAGGTGCAATCCAATCATAGCAAGCTCAAAGTCCTAAACTTCAAAAACACTGACTTCAATAAAATGGCCAAATACCTAAAGGAGGAGCTGACAGGGTGGAAAGGGATAAGGGGAGTGGAATTGCAATGGGCTAAACTAAAAGGGGCAATAAAAGGGGCAACAGATAAATATGTAAGAAAAGTAAATAAAAACAAGAAGAGAAGGAAACCTATTTGGTTTTCCAAAGAAGTGGCTGTTCAAATAAGGGCAAAAACCACAGCTTTCACGAAATTCAAAAGCTTGCAAACAGAAGAACATAGAAATGAATACAGGATCAAACTCAAGGGGACAAAAAGAGAAATAAGGATAGCAAAATCAAAGGCAGAGGAAAAGATGGCTAAAGATGTTAAGTGCGGTGACAAAACTTTCTTCAGGTATATTCGGGAAAGGAAGAAGAGCAGAGGTGGAATTGCAGGACTCAGAAGTGCTGGAAACAGACTCGTGGAAAATGACATTGATAAAGCGAAACTATTAAACAAATACTTCTGCTCTGTTTTTACTAAAGAAAATCCTGGAAAAGGACCACCTGTGACTCCCAAATATAAAAATGGAAATGAGGCAGATACCCCACCATTCAGAGAGAACGAGGTTTTAGAACAACTTGCAAAACTGAAAGTGGACAAGGACATGGGACCTGATGGGATACATTCCAGGATACTGAAAGAGCTCAGAGAGGTTCTTGCAGGGCCGTTAAAGGATGTTTTCAACAGATCGCTGGAAACAGGAGAGGTTAATCAGGACTGGAGAATGGCTTACGTCGTACCCCTACACAAAAGTGGTGACAGGGAAGAAGTGACAAACTACAGGCCCGTGAGCCTTAACTCGGTGGCGGGAAAAGTAATGGAGAGGCTCCTGAAAGAGCGCATAGTGAACTTTCTCAAAACCAGCGGGTTACAGGATCCGAGGCAACATGGCTTTACCGAGGGATGATCTTGCCAGACAAATCTCATTGAGTTCTTTGACTGGGTGACCAGAGCACTGGATCAAGGGACACACGATGGATGTCATCTACCTGGATTTCAGCAAAGCCTTTGATACTGTCCCTCATAGGAGGCTTATCAATAAACACAGTAGTTTGGGGATGGGTCCCAAGGTGGTAAACTGGATCAGAAGTTGGTTGACTGACAGACGACAGAAGGTGATGATAAATGGAGCTCACTCGGATGAAAGGAAGATAATTAGCGGAGTGCCTCAGGGTTCGGTCCTAGGCCCGGCACTATTCAATATATTTGTGAGTGATATTGCTGAAGGACTGAATGGAAAAGTCTGTCTTTTTGCAGATGACACGAAAATTTGCAACAGAGTCGACTCCCCCGAGGGAGTGCTTAAAATGAGGTTGTTGTTAAGTGCCGTCGAGTCGGAGTCGGCTCATGGCGACCCTCTGGATAGCTATCCTAAATTGTGTTCGGTCCTCAGTCAGGCGGCTCATTGACGACAGACTGGTACCCGTAGCTGCTGTTATTGTAGCGATCCATCTCATTGCTGGCCTTCCTCTTTTGCGTTGACCTTCTATCTTGCCAAGCATGATGTCTTTCTCTAATGATCTCTCTCTTCGCATGATGTGTCCGAAGTATGAAAGCCGAAGTCTTGTCATCTGAGCTTCTAAAGAAAGCTTAGGTTTGATCTCCTCTAGTACCGACTGGTTTGTTCTTCGGGCAGTCCATGGTATACACAGTATTCGCCGCCAGCACCATAATTCAAAGGCATCAATTTTCTTCCTGTCTGTCTTTTTCACTGTCCAGCTTTCACATCCATATGATGTTATTGAAAATACCATGGCTTGAACAAGTCGAATCTTTGTATGGAGAGACACATCTCTGCTCTTGAGAATCTTATCTAGGTCTTTCATAGCCATTCTGCCAAGAGCAATGCGTCGTCTGATTTCTTGACTGCTTGTTGCTTCTTTATTGATAGTTGATCCAAGTAGGTTAAAGTTGTTCACAATTTCAATTTCTTCTCCTTCAACGATGAACCTGTTGATAATGCCAGTTGTCATGATCTTTGTCTTCTTTACATTAAGGTGCAGGCCCATTTTGAGACTATGTTCTTTGATTGTGAGAAGCAAATGTTTCAGATCATCTTCGCTTTCAGCCAGTAATGTGGTATCATCAGCATAGCGAAGGTTGTTGATGAGTCTTCCACCAATCTTCACACCTCTGTTGTCTTCATACAGTCCTGCTTCTCTGATGATTTGTTCTGCATATAAATTAAACAGGTAGGGGGAAAGTATGCAGCCTTGTCTTACACCTTTGCTTATTTTAAACCATTCTGTTTCTCCTTGTTCCGTTCGAACTGTTGCTTCTTGATCAATGTACAGATTACGCAAGAGAACGATCAGGTGTTCTGGTATACCCATGCTTCTTAATGTGGCCCAGAGTTTCTCATGGTTTACACAGTCAAAAGCCTTGCTATAGTCGATAAAGCACAAATAGATATCCTTTTGGTATTCTTTAGTCTTTTCAAGGATCCATCTCACATCCGCAAATATGTCTCTCGTTCCTCGCCCTTTCCTGAACCCTGCTTGCACTTCAGGTAGTTCTTGTTCTAGGTATGGCTGTAGTCTCTTTTGAATAATCTTCAGTAGAATCTTGCTGGCATGTGGGATCAGAGCGATTGTGCGATAATTTCCACAGTCAGTTGGATCACCTTTCTTTAGTATTGGTATAAACACAGATCTTTTCCAGTCAGTTGGCCATGATGTTGTCTTCCATATTTCTTGGCAGAGCCTTGTAAGTACGGTAACAGCTGCATCAGATTGCTGCAATACTTCTATGGGAATGCTATCAATGCCTGGTGCTTTGTTCTTTGATAAGGCTTTCAATGCTGCTTCAACTTCATCTTCTTTCATCACCAATGGTTCCTGATCATAAGGTATAGGTTGAAACGGCTGTTGGTCCACTTGATCTTTATCATATAAAAACTCTGTATATTCCTTCCACCTTTTCTTGATCTTCTCAGCATCATTCAACATAGAACCTTGAGCATCTTGTAACATTCCAATTCGGGGCTGGAACTTTTTCTTTAACTCTCGCAGCTTTAGGAAAGCCGATCTTGTTCTTCCTCTAATAGTTTCTGCTTCTATTTCCTTGCAAGTGTCATTGTAGTACTTTTCCTTGTCCTGTCTTGCTGCACGTTGGAAATCTCTGTTGAGTTCTGCGATTGTCTTTCTTTCTCCTTTGGCTTTAGCTTCTCTGCGTTTCTGGGCAATTTTCAGAGTTTCTTCTGTCATCCATTTTGGCCGTTTTTGCTTTTTCACCTTTTGTAGAGACTTCTCGCTTTCTTCCAGCACAACCTTCTTGATGTCATTCCATAACTCTTCCGGAGCTCTGTCATTTGTATCTAAAGCAGCAAATCGATTTTGCAGGCAGTCTTTAAATTCCAGTGGTATATTCTCAAGGTCATATTTTGGTGCATTCATGAGTGGTTTGCTCTTTTTCAACTTTAGCTTGAGTTTGCATACTAGTAGTTGATGATCTGTACCACAGTCAGCTCCAGGTTTTGTCTTTGTTGATGTTACAGAGCTTTTCCATCGTTGACTTCCACAGATGTAGTCAATTTGATTTTTATACAATCCATTGGGTGAAGTCCATGTGTACAGTCGTCGCTTGTGTTGCTGGAAGAAGGTGTTTGAGATGAATAGATCATTGGTCTTGCAGAATTCTATCAATCTTTTTCCAGCTTTATTTCTGTTGCCAAGTCCATATTTTCCAACTACTTTGCCTTCTTCTTTGTTGCCAACTTTTGCGTTCCAGTCACCCATGACTATCAGGATATCCTGTTTGCATGTTCTGTCAATTTCAGCTTGTACTTGTTCATAGAACTCTTCAATTTCATTCTCTTCTGCAGCTGTTGTTGGGGCATATACTTGAATTATAGTTGTGTTGATAGGCAATCCTCGTAGACGAATAGAGATTAAGCGTTCGCTGACTGCATTGTATTTCATTACAGTTCTTGCAAGTTTCTTCTTTATTATAAATGCAACACCATTTCTTCTTTGTCTTTCATTTCCAGCATAGTAGACCATGTGATCATCTGATGCAAAGTGCCCGATGCCAGTCCATTTCAGTTCGCTGACACCCAACAGATCAAGTTGTACACGTTCCATTTCATTCTTGACCACCTCCAACTTCCCTTGGTTCATGCTTCGTACGTTCCATGTTCCAATGTGTAAGACATCTTTACAGCTTCTGACTCTCATTTCATGCGCAGCTACATCAGCAGTCAGACTTCCCGAGGGCTTTGATCCAACCACATCATAAATGCTGGCTTTACTCTGAAAAGTCTTCAGCTCTTCCCCAGTAGCTAGTTGAGTGCCTTCCGACCTGGGAGTCTCATCTTCCAGCACCATAGCACAATTTGTTTTGTTGTAACTATCCATTGGGTTTTCATGGCAAGATACAGAAGTAGATTGCCGGGCCTTCCTTCCGCGCAGTTTAAGTTTGGTGTTGTTGCCGTTGTCACAGAAATGTGATCCTCCGCCGTCAACACTATCCCATTCTGCTGCTGCCCAGATGGGTGGTTTGTCTTCGTCTGGCACCTCAGCTGAGACCTGTCCATCTTGGGAGACCCTGCCAGTAGTTAAACTACCGATAGTTTAGCTCTCAGCATCACTGATGCACGCAAGCTTGGCAATTAAGATTTAATGCGAAGAAGTGCAGTGTCATGCACCAGGGTAGCAGAAATCCAAGGGAAATGTACGCGATAGGGGGCGAGCGGTTGGTGTGCACGGAGCAGGAGAAAGACCTTGGTGTGATTATTTCTGTAGATCTCAACGTGGCAAAACAGTGCGATAAGGCAGTGGCAAAAGCCAGGAGGATGCTGGGCTGCATTCGAAGAGGAATTGCCAGCAGAAAGGAAGGGGTACTAGCGCCACTGTATAAGTCTCTGGTGAGGCCTCACTTGGAATACTGTGTTCAGTTTTGGAGACCGTATCTTGCAAAGGATGTAAAAAGAATGGAGGCTGTTCAGAGGAAGGCGACCAAAATGATTCGGAGCCTGCGTCAGAAGCCTTATGAGAAGAGACTTGAAGACCTAAATATGTACACTTTGGAGGAGAGGAGGGGATGGGGGAGATATGATTCAGACCTTTAAATACTTAAAGAGAAATAATGAACAAACAAACCTCTTCCACAGACGGGGAAGCTGTAAAACTAGAGGGCATGACATGAAGCTGCAAGGTGGTAAATTGAAAGGAAATGTCAAGGAAATACTTTTTTACTGAAAGGGTGGTGGATGCTTGAAATGCCCTCCCGATGGAGGTGGTGGGGGCAAACACAGTGACGGATTTCAAAGTGGCCTGGGACAGACACAGTGGATCACTTTACAGCAACAAGATTAAATCAAAATAAACTGAACCATCTAGTTTCTCAACAAATAGGGGTGTCCTACATAGAGCGATGGGGGGAAGAGCGGTGGAATCACCCATAAATAAACAAAGAAACAAAGATATGGGGAGGGGTGAAGACATGGGGAGGGGTGCACCTTCTCCTGGTGGGTGCATCACTATGCAAAGACATGGGTAGGGGTGCACCTACTCCCTAAAAGACATGGGAAGGGGTGCACCTACTCCTGCCATAAAGCTGGGCAGACTAGATGGACCATACTGGTCTTTATCTGCTGTCGTTTACTGTGTTACTAGGTGAAGGGGATGCATTGGGTGCTCTCCAGGAAAGAGGGACAGAGGCCTGGTGGTTGGGGCAAGTTACCTCAGGCCGGAGAGCTAGGGGTTCGAAACTCACTAGAGGACAGCAACCTTGGGGGCTGGAAGGACTGGGGTTTCTACTCCCAAAGGTGCTCATTGTGGTCTTGGGCAAGCCACATAAATCTCCATTGCCTCAGGTTCAAAAACAGATTGTGAGCCCTTTGGGTGCAAAGGAAATATAGCGTAGTTACTCACCTGTAACAGGTGTTCTCCAGGAGCAGCAGGAATCAGTCCTCACATATGGGTGACGTCGGCGCCGACGGAGCCCTCGCGGAGCAATTTTCCCCAGCTTTCAAAGAAAGCCTTTGGGAATTGCAGCGCGCATGCGCGGTCCCCTTCCCGCCCAAGGGTGCCATCTTAGCCAGTCTGATGACATAGCTAAAAGACAGCATAAAAATTTGCAAAAAAACTTAAGCAGATGATTGCAACTCCAAGGGGAGGAGGGAGGGTTGTGAGGACTGATTCCTGCTGCTCCTGGAGAACACCTGTTACAGGTGAGTAACTACGCTTTCTCCAGGACCAAGCAGGAAGTCAGTCCTCACATATGGGACTCCCAAGCTTAAGGCTACCGGAGACCCTAAGCACAAAAATGAGCTCCATCTAGCTCAGCGGCACAGAAGGAAGGAATCTTCACTGAATTATTACCCACCGGTAGCCCCCATCCGGGATGGAGGGTAGGAGTTGCTCAAACCTCGAAGAGATTTCGGAGGACTGCCTGTCCGAAAGCACTGTCCCTGCGGGACTCCCTCCCGAGGCAGTAATGGACCGCAAAAGTCTGGCTCGAAGACCAAGTAGCGGCCCGGCAGATGTCTGCCAACGGAACAGAGCGGAGGTAAGCCACTGACGTAGCCTTCGCCCGAACACAATGAGCCGTGACTCGACTTTCTAACGAGAGTCCGGCTGCTCCATAAGCCCAAGCGATGCAGTCAGCAACCCAGATGGACAGAGTACGCTTGGAGACCGGGAGCCCCAATTTATTGGGGTCAAAAGACACAAAAAGCTGAGTAGCTTTACGGTGCTCCCGCGTACGGTCAAGGTAGAAGTTCAATGCCCTTCTACAGTCCAGGGTATGCAGGACCATTTCAGCTCGGCTGGAGTGTGGCCTGGGAAAGAAGGTCGGAAGTACCACCTCCTGATTGATGTGAAAAGGGGAGACCACTTTTGGAAGAAATTTTGGGTGAGTCCGTAGGACTACCCTATTTTTGTAGAACCGAGTGTAAGGGGGATCAGACACGAGGGCCTGCAATTCACTTACGCGTCTAGCGGAAGTGAGGGCTATCAGGAATAACGTTTTCCAAGAAAGAAAACGGAGAGAACAGGTAGCCATAGGTTCAAAAGGCGGACAGGTGATCCACTGTAAAACCACATTCAGATCCCAGTCAGGTGCTGGCGGGCGCAGAGGTGGTTTAAGTAGAAGGAGACCTCGGAGAAACCTCGCTACGAGAGGGTCGCTGGAAAGAGGTCTGCCGTCCACCGGCACATGATGTGCTGAAAGAGCACTGAGGTGAACTTTGATAGAGTTGGACTTAAGTCCCAGATTAGAGAGGTAGAGCAAGTACTGCAGGATCACCGACACCGAGCAGGAGAAGGGATCCTGAGACTGCTGGGCACACCAAGCGGAAAAGCGACGCCATTTAAGGGCGTAGCATTTGCGGGTAGAAGGTCGCCGAGAAGCTAGGACGACCTCTTCCACCTCTGCCGGCAGTAGAAGGTGAGCAAGGACTACCCTTTCAGCAGCCAGGCCATCAGATGTAGAGATCTGAGATTGGGGTGTAGCAGGGACCCCTGATCCTGTGTTAGGAGATCCGGTTGAAACCCCAGGGGGAACGGATCCTCCACCGCTAATTGCAGCAGGAGTGGAAACCACGGCTGTCTGGGCCAGCGAGGAGCTATCAGGATCATGGAAGCTTTGTCTCGGAGAACCTTGAAAAGAGTTCGAGAGACTAGCGGGATGGGAGGAAAAGCATACAGAAGGCTCTTCGACCATAAGAGCAGAAAAGCATCCGCCGCTACTCGAAGGGGATGCGGCTGACGGGAGCAGAAACGAGGAAGTTGCCTGTTGAGAGGACTGGCAAAGAGATCCATCGTGGGGAGGCCCCACTTCAGGAAAAGTTTCTGAACTACCAAGGGATCCAGGCGCCACTCGTGCGGCTGGAGGATCCTGCTGAGTTTGTCGGCCAGGCAATTTTCTTGGCCTGGGAGATAAACTGCCTTGAGGAGAATGCCGTGGCTGACGGCCCAAGAGCAGAGCTTCTGTGCTTCCCGACAGAGAAGGAAGGAGCCTGTGCCTCCTTGTTTGTTCATGTAGAACATGGCAACCTGATTGTCTGTCTGGACAAGGACGGACTGGTGAGAAGTCAGGTGGGAGAAAGCCTTGAGAGCCAGACGGATTGCTCTGAGCTCCAGGAAGTTGATCTGCTGAGCAGACTCCCACGTGGTCCAGAGACCTTGAGTACACGCCCCTTGGCAATGCGCTCCCCATCCCAGGAGAGAAGCATCGGTCGTCAGCACTTGAGCCGGCTGAGGTGACTGAAAAGGCATTCCGAGCACCAGGTTCGGCCGATGAAGCCACCACTGCAGAGAAGAGGCCAGTGGTCCGGAGACGCGCACTAAGTCGGCTAGGCCGCCCGTGGCTTGTTGCCACTGCTTGCGAAGGCACCATTGAGCAGGCCGCATATTCAGGCGGGCATTGGGGGTCACGTGGACGGTGGAAGCCATATGGCCGAGTAGTCTCAGGAAGCGCCTGGCTGAGACCAGGGACTGGCTGCGAAAACGGCCGGCTAGGTCCATGAGCCGTTGAGCCCTGTCGAGAGGCAGGAAAGCTCGTGCCTGAGGAGTGTGCAGTCTTGCGCCGATGAATTCGAGATCCTGTGAGGGGAGCAAAGTGGACTTTGCGAAGTTTATGACAAAGCCCAAGTACTGCAGAAGAGTCACAGTGCGGTGCGTGGCTTTTGTGACTTCCGGAGAGGACGATGCTCTGATGAGCCAGTCGTCTAGGTACGGAAAGACATAGAGGCCGTGAAGCCGGAGATAAGCCGCCACCACCGCGAGACATTTTGTGAAGACTCATGGTGCGGAGGATAGGCCAAAGGGTAGTACTCTGTACTGGTAATGATTTCCTGCCACCACAAAACTTAGGAATTGGCGGTGGCTTGGGTGGATGAAGATGTGCGTGTAGGCATCTTTTAGATCCAAGGAGCATAGCCAATCTCCCTGCTGGAGGTAGGGCAGAAGGATTCCAAGGGTAAGCATCTTGAACTTCTCCCTCACGAGAAATTTGTTGAGGTTGCGCAAGTCCAGGATGGGTCTGAGGCCTCCTGTTCTTTTTGGTATCAGGAAATACCTGGAATAAAAACCTTGACCTCTCAGGTGGTGGGGCACCGGTTCCACCGCCTGCTCCTGAAGAAGACTTGCTAACTCCTGAAGGAGTAAGTCTCTGTGCAGAGGGAGTCGTGGAGGTTCTCCCGGGAAATAGGAGGGAGGGACCTGGTGGAAGTGGAGAAGATAGCCTTCTCTTACGACTTGAAGCACCCAGGCATCTGAAGTGATGTTGGACCACCTGTGGGCGAAGTGAACCAGCCGGCCTCCGGTGCTGGGAGGAACCAGCTGAGGGGGAGAGGCTATGCTGATGAAGTCAAAAACCCCCACCCTGCTGAGCAGGGGCCGGTGGTGCAGGCTTGGGGGCTTGCTGCCTACGGGACCCGTTACCCCGTCCCTTGGCCTGCTGACCCTGTTGGGGATCTGCGGAGGCCTGATATTGAGGGTAATGTTTATAGGCAGCCGCCTTTCTCGGGTAAAAAGGACTTCTTTCCCGAGCCCTTCTTTTTCTGGGAAGGGGCGGAGGTCTTCCTAGAAAGCCTAGTTCTGGTGAGAGTCTCCGTCTCGATTTGTGCAGCCTTTTCAGCCATGGGCTTGCCAAAGAGGTTCTCACCTCGGCAGGGGACATCGACCAACTTGTCCTGCACCCAGGGTTCAAGGTCAGACGACTGAAGCCAAGCCTGTCGGCGGGCACCGATGCCGGCTGCGGCCACTCGAGCCGATGCTTCAAAGCCATCATAGGCTGCTCGGGACATGAATTTGGAGCATTCCCGAATACCAGTTGTCAAGGCCAGGAACCTCCGCAAAGGTTCCTCGGACAGCCCAGCGGAGAATCCGGCTACCTCTTTAGCCAGGTCTCTGAGGTACATGCCCATGTAGAGCTGGTAGGTCTGGACCCGACAAGCAAGCATAGAGCCCTGGAAACACTTCTTACCGAGGCCATCCAGGTTACGGGCCTCCCTGCAGGGAGGCACCGAGGAGTGCATCTTCTGGCTCTTAAGCCTATGCATGGCCGATTCCACTACCATGGAATGGTGCGGTAGCTGTGCTTTTTGGAAGCCAGGACTCTTGCGGACTCGATAGATGGAATCGACCCGCTTGCTTAATACCGGCGACGATGCCGGACTCTCCCACATGCGGAAGAGTAGTCGTTCCAGCATGGGAGGAACCGGTACAGTAAAGTGTTCCCTGGCGGGAGAGTCATACTGAAGGGCGTCGAGCTCTTCGGCTCGAGGCTCCTCCTCGGGATCCGCCGGGAAGGCCAAAGCCTTGGCCATATCCCTGACGAAGTCCGAGAACCGGGCATCCTTCGGATGGGACTGCTTCCGAGGTTCGGACTCAGGTGAGTCCGAGGGGACACACCGAGTCCGAAACGAATCAGGCGACTCTTCCTCTTCAGACTCCCAGGCCGACTCCGAGGAGGAATCAGTGGGGTCAGCTCGGGCAGGCGGAGGCGTCGGCTGCCCCGACACCGAGGGAGTCGGAGTCGACGACCTCGGTCCCGAACGGGAGGCCGAGGGTGACCTCGACCGAGGATCGACTCGAGTTCTCATGGACTCGAGGATCGGCTCGGTCTCCGGGGTCGACTTAGACGTCGACGTCCCGGCGGTCGGGGCAGCGGCGCCAGCGAGGCTAGCGATCAGTGCCCGCTGCTGGTCCATGAAGGCAGATAGTCTGCTCTCCAAGGCCGTCAACCTGAGTCCCACCTCAGGTGACCCAGCAGCCCCCGACTCGGGCCCCGACGGCGGACCCCTCGGAGGCGAGTCCAGGAGGACTACAGGACTTACCCGAGCAGGCAACTCCGACTCCAGACGAGGTCGCTTCGGGAGGTGCTCCTTCTCCAAAGACCCGGGACGGCTATCGGGGCTATGCGACCTGGCCCTCGCGGAGCCAGGAGCGTCCACCGACGCCGCCCTCGCGGGTTTTACCTTCCGTCGATGGTCCCCGGAGGGAGAACCCCTGTTGGAGGAACTTCGGCGATGGTCAGAGCTGGAACCTCTGGACGCCGAGGCCTCCGACGAGGTCCGGGTACGGCCGGGGTCAGCGAAGATTCGTTCCCGCTGGTGCCGCCGACTCCTTAATGCTTTGGAGGACATTTTGCTGCAGGCCCCACAGATCAGTTCTTCGTGATCCGGGCCGAGGCAGCGGAGGCAATTATCATGTGTGTCAGTGAGTGACATATTTCTGTCACACTGAACACACCGCTTGAAACCACTGGCAGCCATCGGGGAAAAAAGGGCCCCTGCAAGGTCAAAGGACCGGGCTGCCAGCGAAAAACCGAAAAAAACGAAACTGACCAAAAATCAGAAAAACCGAAAAATAGAAGAAGGACTCGCAACGGCGTCGCGAGTCCGGGCAGGAAAAAGACCGGCGTCGAACCGAAGAAAAAAATAGAAATAAATCACTAAAATCAACTTTTTCAGTGCTGGGGAAAAAAGAAGACTGGCTAAGATGGCACCCTTGGGCGGGAAGGAGACCGCGCATGCGCGCTGCAATTCCCAAAGGCTTTCTTTGAAAGCTGGGGAAAATTGCTCCGCGAGGGCTCCGTCAGCGCCGACGTCACCCATATGTGAGGACTGACTTCCTGCTTGGTCCTGGAGAAATATTTAGTTCCTTAATGTACACCGCTTTGACTTGTAGAAAAGCGGTATAGAAGCCTAGTTAAATAAATAATGATGGAGGCATCTGTTTAAGGTGGTGATGGTGGGCCAGTGGTAGGCAAAAAATACCAGATGCCCCTGGTATGCTGCGTAGCAGGCCCTTTCAGGGGAAGAGAGGCTATGCCCTAGGAACCAAAAACCCCCAGGTTGCACCTGGCCTTGGGCTTGGGGGCCTTAGGCTTACAAGGGCCATATCTGCTGGGAAGCTGGGAAGACAGAGTGCTGAGGGTAGTTTCCATAAGCTTTCCTCTTTTTCAGGTGTAGGAGCTTTTTACCCTAAGTCTTAGACAGCCTCGTCCTGGTCATTAATCGGACTCCAGCTTATCTGTCATGGGTTTGCCGAATAGGTTCCCTCCCCAGGGCAGGGGACACTGACTAACTTATGCTGTACCCATTGTTCCAGGTCAGAAGACTGTAGATAGGCATGGCGGCAGGCACTAATGCCCACCACTGCTACTCTAGCCACCGTCATAGGCCGCCCGAGTCATGATTCTGAAGTACTCCCCAACTATAGAAACGAGGATCTGGAACCGCTGGAGAGGTTCCTCAGAAAGACCAGCTGCAAATCCGGCGAGTTCCTTCGCGGTGCCCCACAAGTACATGCCCATGTACAGCTGGAATTCCTGGATTCAGCTGATGAGAATAGAGTCCTGAAAGCACTTCCTGCCAGGGGCGTCCATGATGTGGGCCTCCCTAGCTGGGGCACCGAGGAGTGAGTTTTCTGGCTCTTGAGCTTCCACATGGCCGACTCCACCACCATGAAGTTCTGTGGCACTTGAGCTTTTTGGAAGCCAGGGCTCCGGAGGACCTGGTACATCGAGTTCAGCCACCTTCTCATAATGGGAACCGAGGCTGGGATTTTCCACATGCGGAAGAGCAGCCGCTTCAGGATAAGAGGAACAGGCACCGTAAGGGCCTCTTTGTGGGGAGCATTGCACTGGAGGATCTTGAGGTCCTCCACCCAAGGCGGCTCCTCGGACTCTGTTGTAAAGGCAAGGGCCTTCATTATGTCCCTCACAAAGTCCAGGAAGGCCAGTTCCTCCGGTGGGGACCGTCAGCGAGCATCTGGAGGGGAAGGATCAGAGGGCATATCACTGTAGAGCCGGGTGTCCAGGGACTCAACATCCTCCGTCTCCCAGTCCAACATGGAGTCAGAGTAGACCCTGAAAGTCCCCCGGACCTTGGGCTGGAGCCCAGGCCCCGATAGCCCAGGAGTCCCAATGCCCCTGTGCTAGAAGTTGGGTACGCTTTGAGGTGAAGTCCTCAGTCCTGAACAGAATCGGGTCTGGGCCCGAGGAGCCTCTCGAGGCTCGGCTCCACCTCCGTGGAAGCCCTCGCTATGGAGGGGCCAGTTGTCAGGAATCATGACCCAGAGAAACCAGGCATCAGAGGCTGCTGTTGGGCAATTTAAGCAGAGAAACTGCATTCTAAGGCCGCTATCCTGGCCTTGATGCCAGATGGCTCCACAAGCTCAACGAGGATGTTCTACATTGCCTACAGGTGTTTTGTGCTCTCCATTGGACCTCTATTCATTAGGGATATCCTGAAAACCTGACTGGTTTGCGGCCCTCCAGGAATGGATTTGGAGACCCTTGCCCTAGATGTATCCTTCTCCTCAGCTGTTGTGCTGTCTGTCTTGACTAGATTGTAAGCTCTGATGAGTAGGGACAATTTTTTACATGTGTGTACAGCGTTGCTTATGCCTTGTAGTACTATACAAATGGTGATTAGTATTAGCAGTGGTCATCTTCCAGTTGAAAGGAAACTAAAATGAGGAACCATAAGATGAAGATGATAGGGGATAGACTCAGGAGAAATCTGAGGAAATATCCTTACGGAAAGAGTGATGGATGCCTGGAACAGCTTCCCAGTGGAGGTGGTGGAGACAAGAACTCTATCTGACTTTTAAAAAAAGCATGAAACAGGTACAGAGGATCTCTGAGAGAGAAGAAGGGATTACAGAATGTAGTAGTTCTTATAGATGGGCAGACTGGATAGGTCGTATGGTCTTAATCTGCCATTATTTTCTATGTTTCTAAGAAAATAAAGTCTCCAAAATGCCACTCCAAGATTCTTAATTTTCTCCATGGGACAACAAGATACTTCATGTTACAAGGCTAAACACTATTGCTACATACACTGTCCCAACCCTCAATATCTACAAATTCATACTAATTAATTTAAAATGACTTAGACTCAACCACTGCAAAACTTCCAGTAATCAGAGCTAAGAATTAAACAAAACTTCTTTCGACAGACAGGAAGATCTCTAGCTATATATCAAAGTCATAGGGGTGACCCTTAATGGCAATCTCCAAATTATTGTACCAAAGGCGTCACCCATATAAATATTTCATCAAACTCCATATCACAAAATGTCTCTTCCACAAAAAAAGGAAATCCGATTTAACATTAATATCACTAAACCCTGACTACTGATGCCTAAATCTCTGTAACTTTATTTTATTTATTTAACTTTCTTATGTACCGCGCTCTTTGGGATCAGTGCGGTTTACAACTAACACAACTGTGCAGTGCAGGAGGTCTGCACTGAACCTACAATGAAACATGGGGATATGAACAGGTTTTAACAGGGTAACTATAACTGATAGTAACAGAAACATAGTATTTGACGACAGGTAAAGACCAATATGGTCCATCTAGTCTGCCAAGCAAGGCAGCAAGAGTAAGTGGGGTTTAATTTTGAATAGCTTTGGATGGGGTTTAATTTTGATTAGCTTTGGAGATCAGATGTTTAGGGGGGCAGGGTAAAATATTCACTATTAAGAGGAAGGTTTTAAGCATTTTGCGGAATTCCAAATGGTCGGGGCATCCTCTTAGGCCAGGGGGGGAGGGCATTCCATATAGAGGGGGCATAGAGGGAGAAGACTCGGTTACATGTGGATCGTGTGCACTTTTTCTTTTGTGATGGTATATTTAAGATGTTTGTTGCGTTTCATCTACGTGGTCTGGTGGAGTTTAGTTTCAAAAGGAGCGAGAGTAGGCAGGAGGCAGATTCATTGTGTAGGACTTGTGTATTAAGGTGATTTATTTATTTGACATTATATATTGCCTTTCAAGTTTATCAAGGCGGCTTACATTGAACAGAAGGTTTTACAATGAACATGTTCTTCGGAACTATTTACAACAGTAACATATTTAGACTGTAGCTAGTTAACTGTATAACATTGTATAACCATATGATGGCTTTAAATTTTATCCTAGCTTGTAGAAGGAGCCAGTGGAGGTCCTTGAGGATGCGGTTGATGTGGGCTTGTCTGGTTATTAGGCGTGCAATTGTGTTCTGCGCCATCTGGAGGGGGTATAGGCTATGTTTTGGGAGACCGTGGTATATGATAAAAGTATTGTTATAATAAGCAAATTTATAGTATCCCTTTGTAAGTTGTATTACCTCTTATCCAATGTTATGTCACTCCTATTTTTTGTAATTTATTTTGTGTAACTCACTACTTTGATTGTAGGAAAAAGTGGTATACAAATCTAAATAAATAAATAAGTATGAGATTACAATAGTCAAGGGTCGAGGTTGTTAAGGCCTGGCAGACAGTTTGGAAGGAGTCTGGGTTTAGCAAGGGAAGAAGATTCCTCAGGGTTCGTATTTTGCAGTAAATGGAAATAGTTGTTCTTTTTATCTACTCATGGAAGGTGAGATTTTGGTGCATTATTAGACCTAAATATTTGACTTCAGTCTTTATCGTGATGGTGTAATCTCAGAGGACAATAGAGGTCGGGGGAACAAAGGATGGGTTGGAGAAGATGTGGAAGGCTTCTGTTTTGGTTTGGTTAATTATGAGGTTGTGTTGGTGGAGCCATTGTCTTAACTTAGAGAAGCAGTTGCTGATATTGGTGAGGTTTGGTTTGGAGTTGTTAAAGGGGGTAAAGAACATTATATCGTCCGTGTACAATTGGTATTGTATGTGGCATTCTTGGAATTTTTGCATATGGGTTGAAGAAAGATATTAAAGAGGAGTGCCGAAAGGCTGGAACCTTGAGGGGACTCCTTGGGAAAGTGTGAATGGTAGAGAGGTTTTATCGCCAATTCGTACCTGTTGTGTTCTGTTTTCAAGGTAAGAATAGAATCAGTTTAGGGCAGTGTCTCTAAGACCAATGTCATGGAGTTTATTGAGGAGCTGTTTGTGGGGGAGGGAGTCAAAAGCTGAGGAGATGTCAAGGAAGATTAGTAGGGATCATTGGTTGGGAGATTGGGTGTATGTTATTACCAAGTCTAGGAAGGAAGTGATCAGGGATATTGAAGTCCCCGCAGTCTTGGCGCGAGCACCAGTGGGGCCGGGCATTGACGCCTGCTTCGAGGCAAGGAAGGCAGTGACACTGCGTTCCAATGCCATCATCCTGGTTTCCCACTCAGGAGTTGCAGCCTTTGACAATAGCACCAGGATAACTGGTTCTGGAATTGATGAGGAGAAGGAGTCTTCGACGAGACAGGCCTCAGCGTCTGTTCTAGGCACCTTTATCGGCTGCTCCGACTCCTCAGATAACCTTCAGGGACAGTGGGACCTGGCATGGGACTTAGTGCTTGTGTCCGATTCCCAGGATGAGGTTCTCAAAGATTTCTTCTTCTTCTTGTGCTCACGATCTGGAGAACCCTCGTCAGAGTATCTGCAGGCTCGATCAGGCATCACAGGTGCTTTACTCGACTCCAAGAATCCGTGTGGGGCCTTAGAGTGCAAGGCTACAGGGGCAAAATCTGACCTGTGGAAGATGTCATCTTGCTTCTGCCGATGACTTTGGATGGTCTTCACGGACATCTTTTTGCACAGGGAGCAAACCTCTGGGTTATGGTCGACACCGGAGGCAGCAGTCATGTGTATCAGTTAAGGACATGTCCAATGCACACCGATCACACTTCTAGAACCCACCTGCCATTGGAGCTAAAAGGACCCCTACGAGGTTGAAGACACTTGATGCGGCAAGGGGTCATAAAAAGGCGTGAATCCGCGCTAAAAGAAAAATGAAAAACGATCCCAAGATTCAACGCTGGGAAAGAGACCAGTGCTAACCAGAGAAAGCAGGAAAGGTTTACCACAAAATTATCAACTTTTTTCGAAGGAAAGATGGCATACGTCTATTGGACTCCGCAGAAAAAGGGAGACTAAGCAAGATGGCAACCTTGGGCGAGAAGGAGACCACACATGTGTAGTGGCATCTCCCAAAGGCTTTCTTTGAAAGCTGGGGAGAAGCTTCTACGGGGGCTCCGTCAGCGCCATCACCACCCATATGTGAGGACTGACTTCCTGCTTGTTCCTGGAGAAACTGGAAGATTCACCGGGATATTCTGAACATGCTGAGTAAAGCATTAAGTGAACAGACGGCACTTTCTGCCACAAGTGAGACAGCAAGGTAAGGTAGCGGGCATCATGCTTCTCTGTAGCCGCGCTGAAAAATCTGAGCCCTTCAAACCCTGTTCTTTGGCCCAGAGCACCTGAAAATGCAGAAGCAGTGAGACAAAATGGCCACCGCAGAAAACTGAAGGGAGCACGGTCGGCCCAATGAAAAGGGAAAAGGGTGTGAAGGGAGCCGCATGGCAGATCCAAGGTGCAGGAGACAGGCAGCAGTGGTGGTGTCCGTTCCTGGAGGAGAAGGACAACAAATCGTTAAGGCCTGTGGGAGTGGTGATCGCGGGGGAGGGGGGATGAGATCACTCACTGCGGTTCCCCTACTCACAGTAGTTCCCAAACAAGCAGCCGGTGTGAAGAAATGCAGCTTGAAGAGAGGAAGCACAGCTATGCTGTGGCATATCAGAATTTGTGGGAGGGGGGGTCTGAAATAAAAAGAAGTTGTCAGGACACTCTTCTGGCTGCTACAGAGATACCAAGGTTCTCCCCTGAATCAGACTCTACCAGTCCTCCAGTCTAGGAGCTGTTTCCCCTTCAGAGCTAAACTGATCTTCTTGGAGAACCAGGAGCTGTCACTTCTTGGAGAACCAGGAGCTGTCACTAAAAAAAAAAGAAGAGCTAGTGGGAATCTACCAGGGGGACACCACTTGTGAACCCCAGTGACCTTCACGCAGATGATCTGCACTGACAGAGGAAACAAACCAGCTGCCAGAAGAGGAAAGAGACATCCATCATCTGCTGGAGACGAAGAAATACTGAGGGTGACAACTAGGGGAGCCCTTCTATATATGCCAGAGCCCATAGGCTGATGCTTCTGGTACTTTCTCTGTCTTCATCTGCTAGCAGGAGGACTTAACCCACCTTCTCTAGCACAGGGGTGGGCAATTCCGGTCCTGGAGGGCCGCAGACCAGTCAGGTTTTCATGATGTCCCTAATGAATATTCATGGACATATTTCCATACAATGGAAGGCACTGGATGCAAATAGATCTCATGAATATTCATTAGGGACATCATGAAAACCTGACTGGTCTGCGGCCCTCCAGGACCGGAATTGCCCACTCCTGGTCAAGCAGGATGAATTGGAAAGCATAGTTACTCACCTGTAACAGGTGATCTTCAGGATCAGCAGGAATTTACACATATGGGTATCGTCGGTACCGACTGAGCCTGCGCGGGAACGCTCCCCAACGTCCAATTAGAAAGCCTTTGGGAGCATCCCACAGCGCCTGCGTGCTGCCTTCCCGCCTTTCCCAACTGCCTCTCTCCAGTTGAGTTTTAAAGCTGAGACAAAGAGAGAGAGAGGGAAAAGGAAAGAGATAGAGAGATACAACTCCTAGGGGAGGTGGGTGGATTGTGAGGACTAAATTCCTGCTGTTCCCGAAGATCACCTGTTACAGGTGAGTAACTATGCTATCTCCAGGAACAAGCAGGAATGTACTCATCACATATGGGGACTCCCTAGCTTTAGGTGCCAGGGAGAAACCCCAGAAGTTGTGTGCCCCTGAACAGGGCTCCACTTCCCACCATGGATCTCTGGCATCCTACCAGGGATGGTGTGTAAGAGTTGATTAGGTATGGAACAGGTATTGGAGAACAGCCTGACCAAACAAGGCATCCCGGCGGGAGTCCTTGTCCAAGCAGTAATGGGCTGTGAAGGTATGAACCAAGGCCCAGGTGGCTGCTCGACAGATGTCGTCGATAGACACAGAGTGCAGATGAGCCATTGAGGCTGCCATGGCTCTCATATTGTGAGCTGTGACATGGCCCTCCAGGGAAAGGTTCTTACTCTGATAGGCGAAGGAAATAAACTGAGCAATCCAGTTAGACAGTGTACTCTTGGAGACTGGAAGTCCCAAATGAGAAGGATCAAAAGCAAAGAGTTGAGATGACTTCCTATGTTGCTGTGTTCTTTGCAAGTAAAAGGCTAAAGCTCTTTTACAGTCCAAGGTATGAAGATTCCTCTCTGCATTTGATGAATGAGGCCTTGGAAAAAACACAGGTAGGTAGACCGCTTGGTTCAGATGAAAAGGCGAGAAAACCTTTGGCATAAAGTGTGGATGAGTCCTAAGGACTACCTTGTCATGATGGAACCTTGTATAAGGTGGATCAGCTACTAGCGCTTGCAACTCACTAATGCGACGTGCTGACGTGATTGCAATGAGAAAGATAACATTCCAAGAAAGGAATTTCAAGGAGGTAGTAGCTAAAGGTTCAAAGGGTGGCTTCATGAACTGCCCAAGAATCAGGCTTAAGTCCCATGCCACCGGTGATGGCCTAATGGGAGGCTTAATTAGAAGAAGGCCTCTCATAAATCTTGCTATAAGAGGATGAGAGGAAATAGGCTGTCCATTTAGAGGCTTAAAGGAAGCTGCAATAGCACTAAAATGGACTCTTACTGAGTTAGTCTTAAGTCCTGAATTGGATAAATGAAGGAGATACTCCAGCAATGATTCCAGAGGTATCGCAAGGGGGTTAAGACCCTTTTGCGAACACCATATGGTAAACCTTTTCCACTTGAAAGCATAAGAGCGTCTTGTGGAAGGTTTCCTGGAAGCAAAAATATGTTTTACTTGCTGAGGGAGATTAAGATCATGAAGATCTAGGCCTTCAGCAACCAAGCCCTGAGATGCAGAGACTGGGTATTGGGATGCCATAACATTCCGTCCTCCTGAGATAGGAGATCTGGAGCAGACCTTAACTCCAGGGAGGGAGCTTGAAAGAGAAGAAGAAGCAGAGGGTACCACACTTGCCATGGCCAATGTGGAGCTATGAGAATCATATGGCCTCTGTCTCTATGAAGCTTGAACAGGGTTTTGGGAATTAGGGGAATGGGTGGAAAGGCATACAGGAAGTCTTGACACCAAAGAAGGAGGAAAGCATCCCTGGCCTGAACCCCCTGAGCCGGAATTCTGGAACAGAACCTGGGAAGTTTGGCATTCCACGGACTTGCAAAGAGGTCTATGGTCGGGGTTCCCCAAATTTGAAAAATCTTGGCCACCTGGTCTGCATGCAGAGACCACTCGTGTGGATGCAGAACTCGACTGAGTCTGTCTGCCCAAGAGTTTTGTATGCCTGAAAGATACACTGCCAGGAGATGAATCTGATGCTCTCTGGCGAGGGCCCATAGTCGCAAAGCTTCGTTGCAAAGCGACAGAGAGCCTGTTCCCCCCTGCTTATTCACGTAAAACATGGCTACTTGATTGTCCGTATGAATGAGGACTGTCTTGTAGCTGAGCAGGGTGGAACACTCGAAGAGCAAGAAAGATTGCTCTGAGCTCCAAGAGATTGATATGTAGATGAGTCTCCTGTGGGGACCAGGTGCCTTGGGTGGAGAGGTATTGCAGATGAGCTCCCCAACCCATCGGAGAAGCATCTGTTGTGAGAGTTGCTTTTGGTAAAGATTGCTGAAAAGGGGACCCCAGCAACAGGTTTTGAGTGGACTTACACCACTGGAGGGACAAAATAAGGCGACTTGTGTTTGCTATTTTGTCTGACAGGCATCCTGATGCCTGGGTCCATTGAGTGGATAAAGTCCACTGGACTGGCCTCATATGGAGGCGAGCATAGGGAACCACATGCACAGTAGATGCCATGTGGCCTAGTAGTTGTAGCATTTCTCGGGCAGTGAGATGAGACTTTCGCACTGCTTGAGAAGCTAACTGCACCATGCGAAGGCAGCGGGGCTGGGGGAGATAGGCCTTTGCCTTTCTGGTATCCAGCAGAGACCCTATGAACTCTAAAGACTGAGTGGGAGTTAGACTGGATTTTGGGATGTTTATTACCAGACCTAAATATTGAAGGATATGCATTGTGCAGGATAGAGAAGTCCTGGCCTCTGACTCTGTTGGGGCTCGATTGAGCCAGTCGTCTAAACAGGGGAAGACGAATATCCCTAGAGTGCGGAGAAATGCTGCTACTACAGCCATGCATTTCGTGAACACCCTTGCTGCTGAGGCCAGACCAAAACGAAGCACTCTGTATTGGTAGTGCTTTCCTTGAAAAAGGAACCGAAGGAACCTTCTGTGAGTTGGATGGATGAGAACATGGGTGCACGCATCCTTGAGATCTAGAGAACAAAGCCAATCTTGACTCTGAAGGTATGGCAGCAGAATTCCGAGAGAAATCATCTTGAATTTCTCTTTGACAAGGAATTTGTTCAAATCTCTGAGGTCTAAGATAGGCCTGTATTCCCCTGTTTTCTTCGGGATAAGGAAATAGGGGGAGTAAAAACCTGTACCATGCTGATGGAAGGGTACTTCTTCTATTGCCCCTTGGGCAAGAAGCATAGTGACCTCTTGACCTAACAGGCTGATGAGAGAGGTCGGAGAATTGAAATGCTTTATTATTGTGGGAGGGGGCATGCTTGAAAAATGAAGCTTGTACCCCTCCATTATGATGGAGAGTGTCCAATGCTCTGCTGTTATCTGCCCCCATCTGGGACAAAGTGACAAAACCTTCCTGGAATGGTGGAAGGCTCTGGCCCCACGAGAACCAGGAAGGCTAAGTTCTCTAGCTGAACGTCAAAGGCCTTCTGGAGGCTGAGACTGCTGGGACGGCTGAGGCTTAGCAGTCTTTGCTTTCTTCTGTTTGGGTGGTTGCTGACCTTTTCTGACAAGCTGACCTGCAGAACGTCCCTGCTGAGCATAAGCAGGGTAATATCTTTTCTTCTTAGAAAAGAATGGTTTCTTGAACGATTTCTTTCTAGCAGGATCAGCTGTAGACTTGGATAATCTATCCAAGGTGGAGTTGTTAGCATCCAACTCATTGGCCTTTTCCTGCCAGTCTCTACCAAACAGGTTCTCACCAGTACAAGGGATATTTCCCAATTTGTCTTGTACCCAGAGCTCCAGATCAGATGCCTGGAGCCAAGCAATTCTACGTGCACCTATGGCAATGGCAGAGGTTCTGCTTATGCACTCAAAACAGTCAAAAGCTGCACGGTTGACAAATTTAGAAACATCTTGGGCATGTTTGACCAATGTGAGAAAATCCTGTCTTCTATCATCAGGAAGAATAGGACTCAAAGCCTCTAAATCGCCTGTGACCTCCTTCAGGAACATTCCCATGTATAGGCTATAGGAACTGATCCTGGCAGAAAGCATGGAAGCTTGGAAGACACGATGTCCAAAAAGCGTAGTTACTCACCTGTAACAGGTGTTCTCCAGGAGCAGCAGGAATCAGTCCTCACTTATGGGTGACGTCGGCGCCGACGGAGCCCTCGCGGAGCAATTTTCCCCAGCTTTCAAAGAAAGCCTTTGGGAATTGCAGCGCGCATGCGCGGTCGTCTTCCCGCCCGAAGGTGCCATCTTAGCCAGTCAGATGACATAGCTAAAAAGACAGCATAAAAATTTGCAAAAAGAACATAAGCAGACGATTGCAACTCCAAGGGGAGGAGGGAGGGTAGTGAGGACTGATTCCTGCTGCTCCTGGAGAACACCTGTTACAGGTGAGTAACTACGCTTTCTCCAGGACCAAGCAGGAAGTCAGTCCTCACTTATGGGACTCCCAAGCTCAAGGCTACCGGAGACCCTAAGCACAAAAATGAGCTCCCTCTAGCTCAGCAGCACAGAAGGATAGAATCTTCGCTGAATTATCACCCACCGGTAGCCCACATCCGGGATGGAGGGTAGGAGTTGCTCAGACCTCAAAGAGATTACGGAGGACTGCCTGTCCGAAAGCACTGTCCCTACGGGACTCCCTCTCGAGACAGTAATGGACCGCAAAAGTCTGGCTCGAAGACCAAGTAGCGGCCCGGCAGATGTCTGCCAGCGGAACAGAGCGGAGGTAAGCCACTGACGTGGCCTTTGCCCGAACGCAATGAGCCGTGACTCTACTTTCTAAGGAGAGTCCGGCCGCCCCATAAGCCCAAGAGATACAGTCCGCAACCCAGATGGACAGAGTACGCTTGGAGACCGGGAGCCCCAATCTATTGGGGTCAAAAGACACAAAAAGCTGAGCAGCTTTACGGTGCTCCCGCGTACGGTCAAGGTAGAAGTTCAATGCCCTTCTACAGTCCAGGGTATGGAGGACCGTCTCAGCTCGGCTGGAGTGTGGTCTGGGAAAGAAGGTTGGAAGTACCACCTCCTGATTCATGTGAAAAGGGGAGACCACTTTAGGCAGAAACTTTGGGTGAGTCCGTAGAACTACCCTATTCTTGTAGAATCGAGTGTAGGGGGGATCAGACACGAGGGCCTGCAATTCACTTACGCGCCTAGCGGAAGTGAGGGCTATCAAGAACAGTGTTTTCCAAGACAGAAAACGGAGAGAACATGTAGCCATAGGTTCAAAAGGCGGACAGGTGATCCGCTGCAAAACCATATTCAGGTCCCAGTCCGGCGCTGGCGGGCGCAGAGGTGGTTTAAGTAGAAGGAGACCTCGGAGAAACCTCGCTACGAGAGGGTCGTTGGAGAGAGGTCTGCCGCCCACCGGCACATGATGTGCTGAAAGAGCACTGAGGTGAACTTTGACGGAGTTGGACTTAAGTCCCAGATTAGAGAGGTGTAGCAAGTATTGTAGGATCACCGACACCGGGCAGGAGAAGGGATCCTGAGACTGTTGGGAACACCAGATTGCAAAGCGACGCCATTTAAGGGCGTAGCATTTGCGGGTAGAAGGCCGTCGCGAAGCCAAGACGACCTCCTCCACCTCCGCCGGCAAGAGAAGAGGAGCAAGGACTACCCTTTCAGCAGCCAGGCCATGAGGTTGAGAGACCTGAGGTTGGGGTGCAGTAGGGACCCCTGATCCTGAGTGAGGAGATCCGGTTGTACCCCCAGAGGGATTGGATCCTCCACCGCCAGTTGCAGCAGGAGCGGAAACCACGGCTGCCTGGGCCAGCGAGGGGCCACCAGGATCATGAAGGCTTTGTCTCGGAGAACCTTGAAAAGAGTCCGAGAGACTAACAGAATGGGAGGGAAAGCGTACAGAAGGCTCCCCGACCATGAGATCAGAAAGGCGTCCGCCGCAACCCGAAGGGGGTGTGGCTGACGAGAGCAGAAGCGAGGAAGCTGCCGGTTGTGAGGACTGGCAAAGAGATCCACCGTGGGGAGGCCCCACCTGAGGAAGAGCTTCTGAACGATCAAGGGATCCAGACGCCACTCGTGCGGCTGGAGGACCCTGCTGAGCTTGTCCGCCAGGCAATTTTCTTGGCCCGGGAGATAAACTGCCTTGAGGAGAATGCCGTGACTGACGGCCCAAGAGCAGAGCTTCTGTGCCTCCCGGCAGAGGAGGAAGGAGCCCGTGCCCCCCTGCTTGTTCACGTAGAACATGGCAACTTGATTGTCCGTCTGGACAAGGACGGACTGTTGGGAGGTCAGGTGGGAGAAGGCCTTGAGAGCTAGGCGGATCGCCCTGAGCTCCAGGAAGTTGATCTGCTGAGCAGACTCCCACTTGGTCCAGAGGCCCTGAGTACGTGCCTCTTGGCAATGTGCTCCCCAGCCCAGGAGGGATGCATCGGTGGTCAGCACCCGGGTCGGCTGAGGTGACTGGAAAGGCATTCCTAATATCAGGTTCGGCTGCCGGAGCCACCACCGGATAGACGAGACCAGCGGCTCGGAGACGCGCACTAGGTCTGCTAGGCCGCCTGTGGCTTGTCGCCACTGCCGGCGGAGACACCATTGAGCAGACCGCATATGCAGGCGGGCATTGGGGGTCACATGGACGGTGGAAGCCATATGGCCGAGCAGTCTCAGGAAGCGCCTGGCGGAGACCAGGGGCTGGCTGCGAAAGCGGTCGGCTAGGTCCATGAGCCGCTGAGCCCTGTCAAGCGGTAGGTACGCTCGCGCCTGAGGAGTGTGCAGCCTTGCGCCGATGAACTCGAGATCCTGTGAGGGGAGCAAAGTGGACTTTGCGAAGTTTATGACAAAGCCCAAGTGCTGCAGCAGAGTCACCGTGCGGCACGTGGCGTTGGTGACTCCTGAGCGGACGCTGCTCTGATGAGCCATTCGTCGAGGTATGGAAAGACATAGAGGCCGTGAAGCCGGAGATGGGCCGCCACGACCGCGAGACATTTTGTGAAGACTCGCGGTGCGGAGGACAGGCCAAAGGGGAGTACTCTGTACTGGTAATGATTTCCTGCCACCACAAACCTGAGGTATTGGCGGTGGCTTGGGTGGATGAGGATGTGCGTGTAGGCATCCTTTAGATCCAAGGAGCATAGCCAATCTCCCTGCTGGAGGTAGGGCAGAAGGATTCCAAGGGTAAGCATTTTGAACTTCTCCCGCACAAGGAACTTGTTGAGGTTGCGCAAGTCCAGGATGGGTCTGAGGCCTCCTGTTCTCTTTGGTATCAGAAAATACCTTGAATAGAAGCCTTGACCTCTCAGGTGGTGTGGCACCGGTTCCACCGCCTGTTCCTGCAGAAGACCTGCTAACTCCTGAAGGAGCAACTCCCTGTGCAGAGGGGGGCGCGGAGGCTCTCCCGGAAAATAGGAGGGAGGGACCTGATGGAAGTGGAGAAGGTAGCCCTCTCGCACGACCTGAAGCACCCAGGCATCTGCGGTGATGCTGGACCACCTGTGGGCGAAGTGAACCAGCCGGCCTCCGGTGCTGGGGGGAACCAGCGGGGGGGGAGAGGCTATGCTGAGCGAGTCAAAAACCCCCACCCTGCTGAGCAGGGGCTGGTGGTGCAGGCTTGGGGGCTTGCTGCCTACGGGACCCGTTACCCCGTCCCTTGGCCTGCTGGCCCTGTTGGGGAGCTGCAGGGGCCTGATAATGGGGGTATTGTTTGTAGGCAGCTGCCTTCCTCGGGTAAAAGGACTTTTTTCCCGAGCCCTTCTTTTTCTGGGAAGGGGCGGAGGTCTTCCTAGAAAGCCTGGTCCTGGTGAGAGTCTCAGTCTCAATTTGTGCAGCCTTGTCCGCCATGGGCTTGCCAAAGAGGTTTTCGCCTCGGCAGGGGACATCGACCAACTTGTCCTGTACCCAGGGCTCAAGGTCGGACGACTGAAGCCAAGCCTGTCGGCGGGCACCGATGCCGGCTGCGGCTACGCGAGCCGAGGCTTCAAAGCCATCATAGGCTGCTCGGGACATGAACTTTGAGCATTCCCGAATACCCGTGGACAAGGCAAGGAACCTCCGCAAGGGCTCCTCGGAGAGACCAGCGGAGAATCCGGCTAGCTCTTTAGCCAGATCCCTGAGATACATGCCCATGTATAGCTGGTAAGTCTGGACACGACAGGCGAGCATAGAGCCCTGGAAGCACTTCTTGCCAAGGCCATCCAGGTTACGGGCCTCTCTTCCAGGAGGCACCGAGGAGTGCATCTTCTGGCTCTTAAGACGATGCATGGCCGATTCCACTACCATGGAATGGTGTGGCAGCTGTGCCTTTTGAAAGCCAGGGCTCTTGCGGACTCGATAGATAGAATCGACCCGCTTGCTCAGGACCGGCGAGGAGGCCGGACTCTCCCACATGCGGAAGAGTAGACGTTCCAGCATAGGAGGAACCGGCACAGTAAAGTGTTCCCTCGCGGGAGAGTCATACTGGAGGGCGTCGAGCTCTTCGGCTCGAGGCTCCTCCTCGGGATCCGCAGGGAAGGCCAAAGCCTTGGCCATATCCCTAACGAAGTCCGAGAACCGGGCATCCTCCGGGGGGGACTGCTTCCGAGGCTCGGACTCCGGAGAGTCCGATGGGACACACCGAGTCCGGAAAGAATCAGGTGACTCTTCCTCCTCAGACTCCCAGACCGACTCCGACGAGGACTCGGTGGGGTCGGCCCGGGCAGGGTGCGGCGCCAGCCGCCCCGACGCCGAGGGAGTCGGCGTCGGCGACCTCGGTCCCGAACGGGAGGCCGAGGGCGACCTCGACCGAGGATCGACTCGAGTTCTCATCGACCCGAGGATCGGCTCGGTCTCCGGGGTCGACTTGGACGTCGACGTCCCGGCGGTCGGGGCAGCGACGCCAGCGAAGCCAGCGAGCAGTGCCCGCTGCTGGTCCATGAAGGCAGACAGTCTGCTCTCCAAGGCCGTCAACCTGAGTCCGAGCTCAGGTGACCCAGCAGCCCCCGACTCGGGCCCCGACGGCGTCGGGCCCGACGTCGGCTGTCGCGGAGGCGAGTCCAGAAGGACTACAGGACTTACCCGGGCAGGCATCTCCGACTCCAGGCGAGGTCGCTTCGGGAGGTGTTCCTTCTCCAAGGACCCGGGGCGGCTGTCGGGGCTATGCGACCTGGCCCTCGCGGAGCCAGGAGCGTCCACCGACGCCGCCCTCGCGGGTTTTTCCTTCCGACGATGGTCCCCGGAGGGAGAACCCCGGTCGGAGGAGCTCCGGCGACGGTCCGAGCTGGAGCCTTTCGACACGGAGGCCTCCGACGAGGTCCGGGTACGGCTGGGGTCAGCGAAGATTCTCTCACGCTGATGCCGCCGACTTCTCAATGCCTTCGAGGACAGTTTGCTGCAGGGCCCACAGATCAGTTCCTCATGATCCGGGCCCAGGCAGCAGAGGCAAAAGTCGTGTGTGTCGGTTAGTGACATATTTCGGTCACACCGACCACACCGCTTAAAGCCACTGGCAGCCATCGGGGGAAAAAGGGCCCCTGCGAGGTCAAAGGACCGGGCTGCCAGGGAAAACGAAAACGAAAGCTGACTAAGTCAGAAAAACCGAAAAAAAGTAAGAGGACTCGAGACCGGCGTCGCGAGTCCGGGCGGGAAAACGATCGGCGAAAGAAAAAAGTATAAAATAAAGAGGAAAATCAACTTTTTCGCGGGGACAAGACGGGGACGTCTGTAGGGCTCCGCGGAAAAAAGAAGACTGGCTAAGATGGCACCTTCGGGCGGGAAGACGACCGCGCATGCGCGCTGCAATTCCCAAAGGCTTTCTTTGAAAGCTGGGGAAAATTGCTCCGCGAGGGCTCCGTCGGCGCCGACGTCACCCATAAGTGAGGACTGACTTCCTGCTTGGTCCTGGAGAATCCGGCTAGCTCTTTAGCCAGATCCCGGAGATACATGCCCATGTATAGCTGGTAAGTCTGGACACGACAAGCGAGCATAGAGCCCTGGAAGCACTTCTTGCCAAGGCCATCCAGGTTACGGGCCTCCCTGCCAGGAGGCACCGAGGAGTGCATCTTCTGGCTCTTAAGACGATGCATGGCCGATTCCACTACCATGGAATGGTGTGGCAGCTGTGCCTTTTGAAAGCCAGGGCTCTTGCGGACTCGATAGATAGAATCGACCCGCTTGCTCAGGACCGGCGAGGAGGCCGGACTCTCCCACATGCGGAAGAGTAGTCGTTCCAGCATAGGAGGAACCGGCACAGTAAAGTGTTCCCTCGCGGGAGAGTCATACTGGAGGGCGTCGAGCTCTTCGGCTCGAGGCTCCTCCTCGGGATCCGCAGGGAAGGCCAAAGCCTTGGCCATATCCCTAACGAAGTCCGAGAACCGGGCATCCTCCGGGGGGGACTGCTTCCGAGGCTCGGACTCCGGTGAGTCCGATGGGACACACCGAGTCCGGAAAGAATCAGGTGACTCTTCCTCCTCAGACTCCCAGACCGACTCCGACGAGGACTCGGTGGGGTCGGCCCGGGCAGGGTGCGGCGCCAGCCGCCCCGACGCCGAGGGAGTCGGCGTCGGCGACCTCGGTCCCGAACGGGAGGCCGAGGGTGACCTCGACCGAGGATCGACTCGAGTTCTCATCGACTCGAGGATCGGCTTGGTCTCCGGGGTCGACTTGGACGTCGACGTCCCGGCGGTCGGGGCAGCGACGCCAGCGAAGCCAGCGAGCAGTGCCCTCTGCTGGTCCATGAAGGCAGACAGTCTGCTCTCCAAGGCCGTCAACCTGAGTCCGAGCTCAGGTGACCCAGCAGTCCCCGACTCGGGCCCCGACGGCGTCGGGCCCGACGTCGGCTGTCGCGGAGGCGAGTCCAGAAGGACCACAGGACTTACCCGGGCAGGCATCTCCGACTCCAGGCGAGGTCGCTTCGGGACGTGTTCCTTCTCCAAGGACCCGGGGCGGCTGTCGGGGCTATGCGACCTGGCCCTCGCGGAACCAGGAGCGTCCACCGACGCCGCCCTCGCGGGTTTTTCCTTCCGACGATGGTCCCCGGAGGGAGAACCCCGGTCGGAGGAGCTCCGGCGACGGTCCGAGCTGGAGCCTTTTGACACGGAGGCCTCCGACGAAGTCCGGGTACGGCTGGGGTCAGCGAAGATTCTCTCACGCTGATGCCGCCGACTTCTCAACGCCTTTGAGGACAGTTTGCTGCAGGGCCCACAGATCAGTTCCTCATGATCCGGGCCCAGGCAGCGGAGGCAAAAGTCGTGTGTGTCGGTTAGTGACATATTTCGGTCACACCGACCACACCGCTTAAACCCACTGGCAGCCATCGGGGGAAAAAGGGCCCCTGCGAGGTCAAAGGACCGGGCTGCCAGGGAAAACGAAAACGAAAGCTGACTAAGTCAGAAAAACCGAAAAAAGTAAGAGGACTCGAGACCGGCGTCGCGAGTCCGGGCGGGAAAACGATCGGCGTCGAACCGAAAGAAAACAAGGATAAAATAAAGAAGAAAATCAACTTTTTCGCGGGGACAAGACGGGGATGTCTGTAGGGCTCTGCGGAAAAAAGAAGACTGGCTAAGATGGCACCCTCGGGCGGGAAGACGACCGCGCATGCGCGCTGCAATTCCCAAAGGCTTTCTTTGAAAGCTGGGGAAAATTGCTCCGCGAGGGCTCCGTCGGCGCCGACGTCACCCATAAGTGAGGACTGACTTCCTGCTTGGTCCTGGAGAAGCATCCAGGGTTCTGCACTCACGTCCTGGAGGATTAGAAGCATGCCTCTTTGCACTCTTGATCCTTCTCATAGCTGATTCCACTACAATAGAGTGGTGAGGAAGCTTAGTTTTTTGGAAACCAGGACAAGGAGGGACTCGATACAGAGTATCTAGTCTGCGAGAATGAGGAAAGGTGGTAAGAGGTGTCTCCCACATTCTTAACATGAGATCATATAAAATCTCATGAATGGGCAAGGTAGCTGCCTCCTTAGGAGTTTTGGGATATTGTAAAATTTCCAACTCCTTAGCTCTGGGCTCTGTTTCAGGGGCCACAGTAATGGACAGACCCCGAGCCACCTCCCTCATAAAATAATGGAAGGAAATATCCTCTGGAGGAGACATCCTGCGCTTAGGGGAGGAGGGCTCCTCTGGAAGAAGCACCATCTGTCCGGGTGCTCTTGAAGAGCCCGATACCCGTACCGAGCGAAGTCGGTACAGGGAGTACTCAGTACCGGGGTATCGGTACCGGAAGGCATCGGATGACTGGGTACCGGCAAAGCAGACACCGAGACTGAGAACGGTACCGGTACCGATACTGGCGTCGGGGTCGGTGCCGGTACCATCTGGATTGTCTGTCGCGGTTCCGAGGGCGTCGATGCCACAAGGAGAGCCTCCAGACTGTGCTCAATAGCTAGGACTCTCTGGTCTATCGACGCTGCTGATGCCTGGATGTCGGTACTGGAGAAAACCGCCAGTACCCCAGAGCATGGCACCAGTAGTTCTGCCGAGGTCGAGGCCTCAAGAACTTCCTGGAACCCCGATAATGCTTTGGAAGCCGAAGCCTCCCGCCGGGGCAATTTTGCCGGTGCAGAATCCTCAAGGGCAACGCCAGAGGCATCTCGATGTTTAGAAGGAGATCTACCCTCTGACTGGCTAGACTTATGTTTAGTTACCTGAGATCCACGGGAGGAAGACGAAGCCCTGGAAGACATCGATGCCACCGAAGCTGCATCAGAGGGAAACAGGGTACTGAGTTTGGCAGCTCGGTTCTGTCTACCTCTCTTGGACATCATGGCACAGGCCATACATTCCGAGATGGAATGGTCAGGACCTAAACATTTCAGACACCAGTCATGGGTGTCGGTGACGGAGATGGTAACGCCACACTTGATGCACTTTTTAAACCCAGAGGTTTTTCCATCGTGGAAAAACTCCTGGGCCTAAGGCCCAAAAAGGCGCGTGCACCTGAAAAAAAAAAACCTGGAAAGTACTAAAAGTTTGGGTTTTTTTTAAGAAAAGAAATAGAGAAAAAAAACGGCGGTACCAGTAAAGCGTCGAGGAAGGCAGACGCGACCACAAAAAGGAAGAACAATTTTCTGCGGTGATAGGAACACGACCTGCTGGCTCCGCGGAAAATGAAGAACTGGAGAGAGGCAGTTGGGAAAGGCGGGAAGGCAGTACGCAGGTGCTGTGGGATGCTCCCAAAGCCTTTCTAATTGGATGCCGGGGAGCGTTCCCGCGCAGGCTCCGTCGGTACCGACAATACCCATATGTGATGACTACATTCCTGCTTGTTCCTGGAGATATGCTACTATCATAATCATTTCAAAATACTGCTTTTTGTTATTTCTTTCTGAATTTTTTTTTTTAAATAGAATTTGAGTATTAAGAGAAGGGCTAAATGTTTTGAAAATTCAATTAAGTATAAGAATTTATAACATACTGGCCTACTCAAAGTTAATGGTATTTCTCCAAAGGAACACAGAGTTACTTATCAGAAATTGTGTTGATTCATAAAAACGTGTTACTGCCAGACCGAACAGCGTTATTTTTACAATCTCAGGAAAAGAAACAGAGTAATAATTATTTCCCTAATAATTAAACTGGATATAATACAGTATAATGAAAGGTACTGACTAGGTGATTATTATCTATTTTGTACTTAATGAATAACACAGCTCTTAGAAAAATGTGATACAAACTTTTAGGGACAAAAAAATCTCTCTTCACCAATGTAACTTTTTCTACTCAGACCTGCAGGAATGAATTTTTGTATTTGAGATGCTGTTTATTTATATAAAACAATTTTGGGGGCTGGCTCAGTGGCTTAAATGCTAAGTGCTGTGCACTTCAATGTGCAAAGTTGTCTGATTAAATCACAAGCCCTGCTCCCCAGTCCAGCCAGAGATAGATATGCTGCAAAAGCACCATTCACGCCTCCCCATAGTCAAGGGAATTATAATCATTAAAAGGCTAACACCTAGATGGCCAATTGGAGGCTCATGGCTCTCAGATTTCAAAGGGAACCAGATCACACATCCTCTGGCCCAGAAATGCTGACAAAATGTGCATGTGTGAAGGGAGATATAAAAGTAAGGAAAGAAAATATCTAGACAGTGAAAATAAAGGGGTACAATAAGCAAAGTTTGGTTAGGTTTTTTTTAGTATGAGCAACTATTGCTTCACCAAGCAAGTGGTCCAAAGTGCACAACAGATAGAATTACTGTGCAGCTCACTATCCTTGAAGGCATCCAATAATTTTTATACATTGAGATCAGCTACCTATCTAACTCAAGTGGAAATAACATTAATCTGAAGCGTGTAAAATGAAGAAATTAGACCTTACCTGCTAATTGTCTTTCCTTGAGGACTCTCCGGGCCAGTCCAGGAACATGAGGGTTGTCATCCTTCTCCAGCAGCTGAGGACTGAATTTTGAAGTTTTGCTGATCAGGTATCTGCCTCCCCCTACTGGTCAAACCTCAGTCTATTTCTATCCAAGCAGTCGACGAAGATAACCTATAACTTGACAACGAAAGTAAATCAAAATGCTAAAACAGGCAATGAAAACAGAGAACGTAGCCAGCAGACAACAGCTGCTTCCCGTTGTATTCTCCCCCTTTTCTTGAAAAATTTTTTTTTTTTTCGTGGTGCAACCATCCCCGTAAGTAAAACGAGGAAACCCCACAGACCATCGTCCTCTCTGATCAAGGCTCCTGAAGTTGAAATGCTGCTTGCTTTTTACATCATCTTCTACTGTTACTCCAACACGGAAAAACCCCGACTGAGGATTGGACGATGAACGCACTGACGGCTGATCCCTAACAGCGAAAAACCAGGAAGTCACGGGAGGGTCCTGGACTGGCCCGGAGAGTCCTCAAGGAAAGACAATTAGTAGGTAAGGTCTAATTTCTTCTTCCTTTTCGTCTCTCCGGGCCAGTCCAGGAACATGAGGGAAGTACCAAAGCAGTACCTAACCAGGGGAGGGACCCGCCAGGCCCGCTACGATGGCCAAAGCCCCTACATTTGCATCTGTCATAGCCTGAACATCCAAATGGTAATGCTTTGCAAAAGTGTGAAGCGATGACCAAGTAGCCGCCCGGCAGATATCAGCAGATGGAATCAATGGCATCTCGGCCCAGGACGGCGCCTGGCTCCGAGTGGAATGAGCATGGAGCCCTTCCAGGGGCAACCTGCCACGTGCCTGATACGCCGCCCCTATGGCCGCCTTCACCCATCTAGCAATCGAGGCCTTAGATGCTGCTTCTCCTTTCTTAGGCCCCCCAAACAGCACAAACAACCGATCCGTCTTCCAAAACAACCTAGTCCTCTTAAGGTATTTCTTGAGTATTGTACCTAAATCCAATTTCTCGAGTACTTTATCTATAGGAAGATTCTTTTTGTTCCGAAAAGTCGGAAGTGAAATAGTCTGATTCATGTGAAACTTCGACACCACCTTAGGGAGAAAAGAAGGAACCGTATGCAACACCACCTTCTCCGCTGAAAACTGAATGTACGGTGCCTTACACGAGAGCACCTGGAGATCCGAAATCCTCCTTGCCGAACACAAGGCTACCAAGAAGGCAACTTTCCAGGAGAGGTCCCGGAGCAAAATCTCCGCCGTTGGTTCAAAGGGAGGCCGCACCAACGCCTCAAGAACTAGATTCAGATCCCAAGCTGGAACCACAGCCCAAAGCAGAGGACGAATGTTCCTCACCGCCCTGAAGAACCTAAGAATATCGGGAAGACCCCTGACGGAACCTCAAAAACAGGATATAGCTGCCAAATGACCCCTAATAGTACTGAGGGCTAAGCCCTTATCCAGCCCGTCCTGTAGAAAAGATAACACCTGCGGCACCAAGGCGTTGCCTGGACGAAGCTTCCTGTCCCCGCACCAGTTCCCAAAGACCCACCAAACGCGGATATATGCTAACAACGTTGAACTCCTGTGGGCCTGCAAAAGGGTGTTAATAACCGAAGGTGAATACCCTCTACGTTTCAACCTTTCCCTTTCAAGAGCCAAGCCGTAAGCGAGAAGCGATCCACATTTGGCATGAGCAGGGGACCCTGAATTAACAGTTTCTCCCGAATGGGCAGCCTCCAGGGCTTGGCCATTAATAGACGAACTAGATCTGCATACCATGCTCTCTTGGGCCAATCCGGGGCAATGAGAATCACTCGACCGGCATGACCTTCTATCCTTCGAATGACTCTCCCTATCATTGGCCATGGAGGGAAGACATAAAGCAACTCCCCGGCCGGCCATGGCTGCGCTAGGCCGTCGAGACCCTCCACCATATGCTCTCTGCGTCTGCTGAAAAACCGACTTGCTTTGGCATTGTCAAAGGTGGCCCTCAAGTCCAACACTGGTTGACCCCACCTTCGAGTCAGGTCATGAAACACTGCCGCATTCAAGTCCCATTCCAAGGATCGAGCACATGGCGGCTGAGGTAATCGGCCTGCACATTGTCTTTTCCTGCAATGTGTGCCACCGACAGGGCTACCAGATGCGCTTCTGCCCAGGCCATCAACCGCTGACTCTCCTCCAACAAGACTGTACTCTTTGTTCCCCCTTGACGATTGATGTATGAGACTGTCACTGCATTGTCCGAGAACACCCTCACCGCTTTGTTCTCCACGAGATGAAGAAATTTGCGAAGAGCCGGGGAGACTGCCCTGAGTTCCAGAAAATTTATGGAAGCATTCTGTAGTTCTGGCGGCCACGAGCCCTGCGCTATGGAGGTTTGACAATGAGCTCCCCAGCCCAAGAGACTGGCATCCATAGTGATGAGTACCCAGTCCGGTTGCCGTAAGGGAACTCCCACTCTCAGTTGTTCTGGATCGAACCACCACCGGAGACTGTCGCTCACTTCCTGCGTCCTGGCCAATCTGCAAGTGAGAGGCTGCTCCTGCGGAGACCACCGCAACAGCAACACTTGTTGCAACGGACGCATATGGGCTCTCGCCCACGGCACGAGATCTAGCGCTGCCACCATAGACCCTAGGAGTTGCAAATAACGTCACGCTGTCGGAGCTTTGAGGTGCAAGAACTCTGCCACTTGCCTCAAAATCTTTTGAACCCGGCTTTCCGGCAGAAAAACGGTGCCTAACTCCGTATCGAACACCATTCCCAAGTAGAGGAGATGCCTCACCGGTTGCAACTGGCTTTGGACTGGTTTATAACCCAACCAAGCTGTTCCAGGAGATGTATCACTCTCGCAGTTGCCGACCATGACGCCGACTCGGACGGCGCTCAAATCAGCCAGTTGTCGAGGTAGGGATGCACCAGGATTCCTTCCCGTCTCAGGGCCGCCGCCACCACTACCATCACTTTTGTGAAGGTTCTCGGCGCAGTGGCCAAGCCAAACAGCAAAGCCCGAAATTGAAAATGACCCATGTGTACCGCAAACCGGAGGAACTGTTGATGCTCGGACCTGATAGGAATATGTAGATAGGCCTCGGCGAGATCTATGGACGTAAGCACCTCCGTCGGTTGCACCGAACGTATGACGGACCGAAGTGTCTCCATGCGGAAGTGAGGAACCCTCAAACAGCGATTCACGCCTTTGAGATCCAAAATAGGCTGAAACGTTCCCTCTTTCTTGGGAACGACGAAATAAATGGAGTATCGACCTGAACCTAACTGGTCTGGAGGAACCAGATCTACCGCTTGAAGGTGCAACAACCTTTGAAGCGTAGCCAAAATCGCCATCTGTTTCTCCGCAGAACCGCATGGAGACATCACGAAGGCCTCCGCCAATGCACGAGCAAACTCTAGCGCGTATCCTTCGCGAATAATTTCTAACACCCATTGGACGGACGTTATGGTGGCCCAAACAGAAAGCAAGCTCCGCAGCCATCGTCCCCCCCCCCCCCCCCCCACCGGGATATCTGTCTGGACCAACCCTCCTTTCATTGCGGTTTTTTATTTGTACTCTGTTGGAAACCTAAATAAACTCTACCGAATCCTTTAGCCCCCCGAAAGGACTGTCCTCTGTCCAGAAAGCGCGCCCTCTGATAAGGAGCAAAACGTGATCCTCTGAACTTGCAAAAATCTCGCGCAGGACCCCTGTGCACTATTCCAGGCTTTTGAGTTTTTGGCCTGTCCTCTGGAACCATCCCGCCTTTAGAGTATCTGAGATCCTTAACAATCTTCTCCAAGGCTGCTCCAAACAGCAATGTGCCCTTATACGGAAGCTTATTCAGCCGTGCCTTGGACGAGGCGTCCGCCACCCAATTCCTTAACCAGAGAAATCGCCTAGCCACAATAACAGCCACCATGGACGTCGCTGAAATCCTAACGATATCATAAAATGCATCTGCTAGGTAAGCCGCCACTGACTCGAGCTTCGCTCCTTCGTCCTCCTCCTTGTGGGAGAGAATACCGCTTTGGATCCATCTAATGGAGGCTCGAGAAACATACGCACCACAGATAGCTGCTTTCAGAGATAGCACGTAAGACTCAAAGGTCTGCTTCAGCACAGACTCCAACTTTCTATCCTGTAAATCTTTCAGCGCCGCACCGCCTTCCACAGGGATAGTAGTTTTCTTAGTGACTGCCAAAACCAAGGCATCCACCTTAGGCATTTTTAACAAATCTTGCTCCTCTTGCAGCAAGGGATACAAGAGACCAATAGCCCGAGCTCCCCGTAAGGTAGCCTCCCGGACATTCCCACTCAAATTCAACCATCTGCTTCATGACTCTGTGGACAGGAAAAAACTGTTCTGCTTTAAAACCTTGCAGAAGAGGGTCTTCCAAAGGCTCCTCCTGAGCCACCGGCAAAGTCAGATTTAAAGCTGCCAAAGTCTGGGCAATCAGTGCTCCAAGCTCCTCTTTCCTAAACACCCGAAACATATTAGGATCCTCGCTGCCCCCTTGCTCAGTATCCTCAAAATCTAGAGGCCACTCCATACCAGACTCTGACAGGATCTCTCCTTCCTCCATTCCCTGGAGCCCCGAGAGGTGCTGCCCGGAGCTATCGGAGCCCCCTCCAGCACCCAGGGCCATTTTAGATGACCCTTCCCCCAGGTCTGACAATGAAAACTGTTTTCCCAAGGGATCTCCGACCAGAGGGGGAGAGCCCTTGTCCTGAGCCTGCTGCCACTTCAAGCAGTAAACTTGATGCAATGCCAAAATAAATTCTGCAGAGAAAACAGACTTCAAGTCCTCCTTTATTGAAGCCTGTGACTGTGGGGGAGCTTCCTCCACCTGCACTGGCTTTTTAGATTTGCATTTCTTCTTTGCGTGCTTCTCCTGAAGAGAACCCAAAACTGGAGCTGCAGCTGAGATGGCTGTCGTTCCCGCCATTTCTAAGCTGCTTTGAATGCCCCCTGCGGTAATGCCTGCTTCAGGCCTGCTATCCATGTCTCTAGAAAGAAGCGACAAAACCAACGAAGAATAACAGCGAAACGCCGAAAACCCCGACTATAGTAGAAAAGCCGCGAAAAAGAAATAAAAATTGCCAGTCTTCAGCGCTACCGGCTTCAACACCCGACGACGAAAACAGCGTGCTCTGCAGAACAAATCCCAATTCAAATGTACCTGAAGAATCGCTAAGGAATGCCAGTTCTTACTTTCAGACACCCAGTTCCGCTGCTAGCGGCAGAGTGGATCTGCATCCAGAGGCGGCCTAATGGTCTATGGGACTCCGAGCACCACTTGCCTGCTCACCAGGAAAACCGGAGCTGTTGCCTGAGGCAGGCTCTGCCTCCCTTGCTCCGTGAGTAAACCTCTCCGACATAAGGGGAAAATAAAAAAATGCACGTTTGCTGTTCTAGAGCCCTGCTAGGGATCCAGACCTTTAAGTACTACTGTAGCAAAGAAAAAATAAAAATAAAGGAATTGAGCTTAACCTAACTCTCTTTCGTTTCTCCGGGAGCCAGCAAAATTTAAGTGCCCTACAGCTGCTGAGGACTGAAGAGACTGAGGTTCGACCAGTAGGGGGAGCCAGATACCTGATCAGCAAAACTTCAGAATTCAGTCCTCAGCTGCTGGAGAAGGATGACAACCCTCATGTTCCTGGACTGGCCCGGAGAGACGAAAAGGAAACCAGATCTTTTTGGTAGTGATATATTAATTTGATGTGATATAATTATATACATTTGGCAGCTCACTCTGTACTTGAAACCAAGGCTAGAATCTGGTGCCATAAGCAGATACCCAGGGCTTTCCCCTTATTCAAATACCCAGGGCTTTCCCCTTATTTTATATCCCATCTCACCTCTCAATATAAGCAGGTATCTAATCACTGCAGCAATAGTCATTTGGCTGAAAGCCATGAATCTGCAATCTGATACCTTCGATTGTCAAATGTAAATCAGGCTGCCCAACTATTGTTGCAGAATGTTTGCAACTCAGATCAAGATATTCTGAAATGATTATATCACCAACAAATACTAGATCAATGCGGTGATGACAGAGAATATGGCTGCAGCGTTAACTTGTTACAGGACATGAAAACTCAAAATATTTAAATTAGTAAGTTGTTCCTATACAATATATTACACAAAAAATTCCCTCTCTTTTACCATATTCCTTTTATTTCTTCAAATATTAGTTGCAAATTTATTTATTGTATTTATTTATTTAGACAGTTTTGTATATCACCTTATCCTTCAATCAAAGTGGTCACAAGTCTTTAATAATGAATGCCACATTACTAAGTTGGCTTCCTTTGCATATCTTCTCAAAGAAAGCGTGGTTACTCACCTGTAACAGATGTTCTCCAGGAGCAGCAGGAATCAGTCCTCACATTTGGGTGACATCACTGACGAAGCATTCACAAGGCAACCATCCCCAGCTTTCAGAAAAAGCCTATGGGAGATCCAGCATGAATTCATAAACCTTCCAGACCGAACGGCACCATCTTACCTCAGCATGAGGACATAGCTTAATTGATCCAAAAATAAAAAACTCCACGAGGAGGAAGGAGGGTAGCAAGGATTGATTCCTGCTGTTCCCGAAAAATATCTGTTACAGGTCAGTAACTACACTTTTTCAGGGGCCAAGCAGGAAGTTAGTCCTCACTTATGGGACCTCCTTAGCTACAGGCTACCAAAAAAAACCTGTAAATTGTCCAATAGAGCAACTAGAAAAACCAAAACGTGAAGAAAAGCGGAAAAGTGCTGAAAGGTTAAGAAACTCAACATACAGTTTTGGCATCAAGTAAGAGAATGACTCTTTGGTAGCCTGGACAGACAGAAGGAAAGAATAGAAGGAGCAGCCTTAATTCCCAAAGTGGTGCCAGAGTACGGCTTGGCTGAAGGTGTTGTCACGCTGGGAATCCGCATCCAGGCAGTAATGGGCTGCGAAGGTGTGGACAGAAGAACACATTGCAGCTCTACAGATCTCCAGCAAGGAGACAGAGCGCAGGTTAGCCACAGAGGCTGCCATAGCACGGACATTGTACATCGTGACATAGCGTTCTAAGGAAAGTCCAGTCTGAGTACAGGCAAAGGAGATGTAGTCAGCCACCCAAACGGAAAGGGTGTGTTTTGAAACTGCCACAACCAGCCTGTTTTTGAATCATAAGAAACAAAGAGATAATGTAATGTAAATGAAGGGATAACATAACCCTCTTATCAAGCTACCACTTAAAATATTCTCAGATGTAAGCAACCCTCTAACTGTACATAGTCACTACAAGTTTTAAGCTGCTCTCTAGGGAGAAGCTGTTTCAGGCAGCCACAGTTCATCGAGTGGCAGGCTGTGGGCAGGACGGCCCCGACACCCTTGGGGACTTTAAAATCCAGTCGGGAGTGCTCTGAGCTGGGGAGAAGCTGTTTCAGGCAGCCACAGATCATCGGGGCGGCAGGCTGTGGGCAGGACGGCCCCGACGCCTTCAGGGGGCCTTGTTGCTCTGTATTTAACTTCACCTGGCTTGTTCCATGTAGGTGAGCGTGCACAGGTGGCACGCATCTAAGGGGTGTGATACAAGGGGCTTTTCAGGCCCCTTGGGAGCCCCTTGGAGGCAGTGCATGTGGACTTCTATTCAAGGGGAAATGGAAGAACGTGGCATCACTGACATCTGTCGTGAGTGGACCTATAGATAGACACCTCCTGCCTGTTTCTGGGGGATGTCCCACATTCATCTGTGCTTACCCCTTCAGGGATTTCCAAAGGGGCTTCCTTAAGCTCCGTTGATGGTACTCCCCCCCCCCCTCCTTTGGAATCTACTCCTGCTGACTCTACCCAAGGTTCCCCGTTGGAACAGAGTACACCAGTGGTTTTGGTGAGATCTCAAACTAGTATCATGGACTCCCCCTCTGGCTGAGACAACAGAGATCTCAGATTCTCAGGTCTCCCTGGCTGATGTCTGGAGGGTGGTGACAGACCGAGCGCACGTTAATCTCTATGGTGACCCAATTCTGCTCTTTCACGCAAGATGTGGTAGCAGGGTTGCTTCAGATAGAGAAGCGGTTGGATTTGCTCTGTACTCAATTACCTAAATGTAATTCTGTGTGTCAGTCCTTCCAGGCAGGTCAGACAGCTGTAATGAAGGATAATTTGTTGCTTAATCGTAAACTGGAGAAGTATGAAAATGTTGTTAAATCTAATATTAGGTTTTTGAATTTTCCAATGTGTCATTTGTTATCTTCTGACATTTTATTACAGAAATATTTTCATGAGATATTAAAATTGCCTCTCTCTGCTATGGGGGTTACCAGTTCTCCCATACACCTCGATCTACTGGTCACGGTAGTGGCACTGGCCTCCTACTCTCCCCCTCCTGCCAATTCCAACCCCTCCTGCCACCCCAATCACACTCCCCCTTCTCCTTCGAAGTCCACTCCATTCGCCTCCTCTCACCACTTCCCCTACGAATAGCTGTTATTTATCGCCCACCGGACAAATCCATATCAACCTTCCTCTCCGACTCCTGGCTTTCTGCCTTCAAGGATCCCTCCTCCCCCACTCTTATTCTTGGCGATTTCAACATTCACAGACAACTCCTCTGACCCCCATGCCTCAAAGTTCCTCGCTCTTACCTCCTCATTCAACCACCAACTTTGCTCCACTGCACCCACACATCTACACGGTCACTACCTTGACCTAATACTCTTCTCCAACTCCTCTCCTTCAAACTTTCGCAAATCAATCCTTCCCTCATCTGACCATCACCTATTAACATTTACTCTTCAGCTTCCGCCGTCTCAACCTCGTCCTGTCTCCTCCGACCTATTTAGAAACCTTCATAATATTGATCCCCCGACTCTCTCCTCCACCATCTCGCCATCTCTTTCCTCCATTTTATCCTCCAAGTCTGTCGACGAAGCATGCAAGTGTTTAACAAATCGTCCATGTGATCTGTCTGGCTTTTATGTAAGATTAGATCGGCCTGCTGTAGGGACAAACTTGCACTCTGAGCTTTAGCAGGACTGTCTACTTGGCCTTACTTTGAAAGTCATTCACAGGGACTACTGCTAATGTCCTGATTTATACTAAATAAACAGGCAGAAGTGAGCACAATGCAAAAGCATGAGCAAAAAGCTTTTAATAATGCCATTGTTGAGGAGTGGAGGAGTGGCCTAGTGGTTGGGGCAAGGTACTTCAGGCCGGAAGGTCGGGGGTTGAAATCTCACTAGAGGACAGCAACCTTGGGCCGGAAGGACTGGGGTTTCTAGTCCCACAGGTGCTCCTTGTGGTCTTGGGCAAGCCACTTAACCCTCCATAGTCCATGTTCCCTGTAAAATAGTTATCTCCAAGTTATAATGCCCTGTTCAATGTAATTTCAGTTTGTTCAATGTAAACCGCACTGATGCAGAATAGCGCGGTATATAAGAGAATGTAAATAAAATAAATAATAAAATTATCTTCATACAATGCTACATTATCCTCAGCCCTTGACACTCTTGCCCCTCCCACCCCACGTCCTGTCAAATGATCTACTCCCCAACTTTGGCTTTCTCCCGCATCTGTGCCCGTTCTGCCCAACGAGCTTGGTCCAAATCCCGCTCCCTGGAAGACCTTCTACACTTCAAATTCATGCTTGGCTCCTTTCAGTCAGCCTTAGCACTTGTCAAACAAGATTACTACATCCATCTGACCAACTCCCTCGCAGTCTCTTTAATACCCTCAATTCTCTCCTCAAAGTCCCCCCCGCCCCTGATCCCGCCCTCCCTTTCTGCCCAAACCCTAGCCGACTACTTCCACAACAAAATCCATAAGATTACCCTACAATTCCCTACCCTCCCCCCGATTCTCCTCCCCCATCCCTACTCCCTCTGCCACCCGCTCCTCCTTCCCTCCGATCTCTGAGGAAGAAACCACACTCCTTCTGTCCACCTCCAAACCCACCACCTGTTCATTAAACCCTATCCCCACCCATCTCCTACGTTCCATCCCCCTCACCATTGTCCCCTCCTTCACTCATATCCTCAACCTTTCACTCTCCACTGCAACTGTCCCCGTTGACTTCAAACGTGCTTTTGTCATACCCCTCCTCAAGAAACCCTCACTTGATCCCACATGCCCTTCTATCGACCCATCTCCCTCCTTCCCTTCATATCCAAACTATTAGAACGAGCAGTCCACCATCGCTGCCTCGACTTCCTCACCTCCCAGGCCCTCCTGGACCCACTTCAATCCGGCTTCCGTCCCCTACACTCCACTGCAACGGCACTCACAAAAGTCACAAACGACCTGCTCCTGACTAAATCCAAGGGCTTCTATTCTGTCCTCATCCTTCTTGACCTTTCTGCTGCCTTTGACACCACTGACCACGACCTCCTCCTCATCACCCTCTCCTCGCTTGGCTTCAAGGACTCCGTACTATACTGGTTCTCCTCCTACCTCTCCCATCCCTCATTCAGTGTATGCTCTGGTGGCTCCTCCTCCTCCCCTACCCCACTCCATGTAGGTGTACCCCAAGGATCTGTCTTGGGCCCCCTCCTCTTCTCTCTCTCTATACCGAAGGCCTTGGCGCGCTTAGCTCCTCCCATGGCTTTCAGTACCATCTTTATGCCGACTCCTCCCAGATCTACCTCTTCACACCTAATATCTCTCCGGCAACCCAGTCCAAGATCTCTGCCTGTCTTTCGGACATCGCTGCCTGAATGTCTCATCGCTGATTGAAACTGAACATGGCCAAGACTGAACTCCTCGTCTTCCCACCTAACTCCTCCCCCCCCCACTTCCCCCTCTCTCAATCCATGTGGATGGATCTACTATCCTTCCTGTTCCCTCGGCCTGCAATCTAGGGGTTATCTTTGACACCTCTCTCTCCTTCTCCGCTCATATCCAGCTTGTAGCTAAGACCTGCCGCTTCTTTCTCTACAACATCAGCAAAATCCGCCCCTCCTCTCTGAACACACTACCAAAACGCTTATCCACTCCTTAATCTCCTCTCGCCTTGATTACTGCAACCTACTCCTTGCTGGTCTTCCCGTGAACCACCTCCTTCCCCTCCAATCTATACAAAATCACGCTGCTTGATTAATCTTCTGCCAGCCTCGCCATGCCCACATTACTCCTCTTCTCAAGTCGCTTCACTGGCTCCCTGTCCAACTCCGCATCCAATTCACTCTCCTGCTGACCTATAAATGCATTCACTCTATGGCCCCTCAATATCTCTTATCTCTCCCTAAGTCCCCTCTCGAAATTTGCGCTCCGCTAACAAACTACTTCTATCAATGCCTTTCACCCGCACCGCGAACTCCCGACTGCGCTCCTTTCACCTTGCTGCACCTTATGCCTGGAACAGCCTACCTGCGTCTGTGCGCCAAGCATCCTCCCTGGCCCTCTTCAAATCCAAGTTGAAGACCCACCTCTTCACCGTCGCATTCAGATCCTGACTTCTTCCTCATCTTACCCTAACTCCCGTCAACATTTATGATCAAACTGACTAATGCTCTGTACTGTTCTAATTAATGTACTGTTCTAACTAGATTTTAAGCTCCGATGAGCATAACTCTGATGGGCAGGGACTGTCTCTTGTATGTTGGCTACCTCCTATAGGTTAGCTGTGCAGCGCTGCGTGTGTGGCGCTTTATAAGTGCTGAATAGTAGTAGTAGTAGTAGTCGTCGTCGTCAGCACCTGCTGCTGTATTGGGGCCTGAAAAGGAAGTCCCACTAGAAGATGAGTTGGCTGCTGACACCAGGAAAGGGAGTCCTTCAGGAACAAAGTCACCCTGATCTGGTCCGAGAGACGATCAACACTGCATACAGAGCATTCACTGTGCCTGCCGCATCAAAAGCCGGGCAGATGGGGTTACATGGACTGTGGAAGCCATGTGGCCCAAGAGTGGAGCATCTGGTGAGCCAAGAATATTGAACAACATTGGACGTTCTGGGCCGGAGTAAAAAGGTGCTGGGCATGGTCAGAGAGAAGGCAGGCTCTGGTTGCAGTGGTATCAAGAAGAGCCCCAATGAACTTGATGCGCTGAGTGGGTTGCAGGTGGGACTTTGGGTAGCTGATGACAAAACTCAGCGGTTTCAGCACCTGGATGGTGTGTTGTGTGGACAGAAGAACCTCAGCGTCCCGCCTCTGATCAACCAGTCATTTAGATGAGGGAAAATGAGGAAAAGCAGCCACAACCACCAGACATTTTGTGAAAACCCTTGGGGAGGACGACAGTCCAAAAGAGAGAACCCTGTATTGATAATGATGTCTGCTGATGATGAAGTGGAGGTACTGCCAATGCAGGGGGTGAATGAGGATGTGGGTATATGCATACTTTAGATCTAAGGAGCATAACCAATCTTCCCGCTGGAGGTAGGGCAGCAATGTTCCAAGGAATACCATCTTGAACTTCTCGTGCACAAGGAGGCGACTGAAGTTGCGGAGATCCAGAATGGGATGGAATCTGTCAGCTTTCTTTGAAACCAAGAAGTAGCGGAAGTAGAATCCTTTTTCAAAAGGGCCGGCCAAAGAGTTTCTGTGACCCTAAGCAGGAGCCTCGGCCATGCCGCCACCCCCGCCAATTCCAGTGACGGGATCTAGGGAGGTTGCAGCTCAGCTCGGTGACATGTGCTTCTGCACACATGGCCTACTGCTTCTGACCCACCTCAGACATAACTTCGAGGGTACAGAAGCGGTAGGCCATGTGTGCCGAAGCACATGGCCTGCCACCCACAGCGATCTGCTGCCCTTATTTATGTATTTATTTATTTATTTAATTTCTCTTCTATACCGCGCTATTCAATATCAGTGCGGTGTACATTTAACTGTAGCTTATACAATGCAGTCGTGACTGTATTGTATTTAGAATAAAACAGGAAATATAACTTGGCTAGAAACTGGGGTAACTGTCTAACTTATTTACATTATATACATTAGTAACTGTACTGGGACCGCCTAGCTGGCCCTGCTTTCCCATTTGAGATGGTGGAACAACCACCACTGTTCTTATTTGTAAAAGAACATGGAGTTCTTGCTGAACAAGTTCGCGATGGTAAGGTCCCAAAGGATACTCCACTGGAAAGAACCAGGGGGTAGTGGTCTGATCGAAGTGTAGGAGGTAATCCTCCTTTACCACTTGTAGAGTCCAGGATTCATTGGTTATGCTGAGTCAACAACGGGCAAATGATACGAGGCGCCCCTCAATGTGCTGCAGAACTGAGCCTGAAAGAGGAAGGGCAAGGGAACAGGAGATAAGCAGCCCCCCCCAAGCAGTAGATGTGGTGCCGGTTGGGACTTTGGGCAGACGTTGCTTCTGGCCTTGGGCCTTGGTTTGCTGCCCCTGCTAGGGTATGGGACATAAGTACCTTACGCTTTTTTCTTTTTCGGGTAGAAGGACTTTTTCCATGAGGCCTTCCGTCAGGAAGGATCAGTGGTCTCACTCGAGAGCCTGTTCATGGTGACCTGTTCAGTCTCCAAATCTGTGGCTATCTAGGTCATGGGTTTGCCAAACAGGTTCTCTCACCGATATGGGACACTGACCAACGTGTCTTGAACCCATTGCTCCAAGTCAGGCGACTGTAGCCATGCCAGGTGCAAGGGCACCAATGCCCCTCTAGCCTTGGGACTCAAAGCAGTCGTAGACTGTAAGAGTTAAGTATTTGAAGCATTACTTGATCGTAGGTACCAGGCTTTGGAAGCACTGAAGATACTGGGAGGACTGGCTCAGTAGTTGGGACAGGTTACCTCAGGCCGGAAGGTTCAATTCCAGCATGGGGACAAGCAACTTCAGGCCGGAGCGATTGGGGTCTCTAGTCCCATAGCCACTCCTTGTGGCCTTGGGCAAGCCACTTAACCCTCCATTGCCTCAGGTACACTTAGATTGTGAGCCCTTTGGGGACAAGGGAATAAAAAGTGCCTGTTAGTATACATGTAAACCGCACTGATTCTAAACAGCACGGTATAAAAAAATAAATAAATAAAATAGTCTCCAGATAAGCCAGCCAAGAACCTGGCAAGCTACCCCGCCAGGTCTCTCAAGTACTTGCCCATGTACAGCTGGGTACGTTTGGATATGGGCCACGACCAGCGAGCCCTGGTAACATTTCCTGCCAAACCCATTCATGGTGCGGGCCTCTCTACAAGGGGGCACCAAGGAATACATCTTGTTACTCTTAATATGGTGCATGGCCAATTCCACAATCATGCAGTTGTAAGGCAGTTGTGTTTTCTGAAAGCCTGGGCTCTTGCAGAATTGGTATATGGAATCGAGACGCCTACTCACAATTGGCAACGTAAGCGTGATCTCCCACATCCTCAGTGGAAGCCTTTCGAGAACTGGGTGCACCAGGACGGTGATGGTGTCCTTAGGGGGGAGTTGGATATTGGAGAATCTCCAGCTCCTCCACCCGAAGTTCCTCTTCAACTTCAATTGTGAAGGGTAAAGCATTCCCCATATCCCTGACAAATTCTAAGGAGGACAGGTCTTCGGGAGGGGATCTCCTGCGTTCATACTGGGGGCAAGGGATCTAAAGGGACATCCTGTATGCTGCACCATCTCTGGGGATCCCTCCTTGGCTTCCCACTCAAAATCCAAGTCAGACAGGAATTCAAAGTATTGACGGGAATGGGAACCACATCAATGCCCTGGTGGCAGAGTCAAGGGCAACCTCAGTTACCTGCATTCCGAGCTCAAAGCACTCCGAGGGGAGATCCGTTGCAACAAGCAAGACCGAGAACGGTCCCTGGAACCAGAAGGCACAGCATGCTTTTAGAGAATTGGCTGAACCTCCATCAGCAAGGCACCTGCGATGGATGGTGTCATCACCGGTCCCGAAGAACCAGAGGTTTCTGGATCCCGAGGCTTGTGCTGTGCCATGCCATAAAGGCAGCCAGGCTGCACTCGAGAGTCAACAATCTCATCTGTCTCGTCTTTCTAATACTATGCCTCTTCTTGTCAGTTCATTGTCTCCCTATCCTTTTTCCGGATCCAGTTCAAACTTCTCCAGCTGACCTATAAGTGTATTCATTCTGCAGCTTCTCACTAACTTTCCTCTTATATCTTTCCCTACACTCCCCACCCCTTCAGGAACTCTGCTCTTTTGGCAATTTGCTTCTATCTGTGCCCTTCTCTTCTATTGCTAACTCCAGAATTCGCTCCTTTCACCTTGCTGCTCCTTATGCCTGGAACAAACTCACCAAGTCTGTACATCATAAGAACTGCCATACTGGGTCAGGCAAAGGTCCATCAAGCCCAGTATCCTATTTCCAGCAGTGGCCAATCCAGATCACAAGTACCTAGCAGTTTCCCATAAAGACACACAGGTTCCATAATGCTTGTATTGGGGCAAGCAGTGGTGCCTTCTCTGACCCTTTTCAAATCCTGGCTGAAAACTCACCTCTTCGCTGCCCTTTTTGGATCTTGACTCAGCTGATCTCGTTTGTGTTTCCTTACCATTTCTCCTAGATGTATCCCATGCCTACAGCTACTGTGTTGTCTGTCTTGACTAATCTGTAAGCTCTGATAGAGTAGGGACCGTCTTTTGCATGAATCTGTGAAGCGCTGCATGTGTCTTGTAGGGCTATACAAATGTTCAGTAGTAGTGGTAACAACTGCTCTGTTAGGAGGGAGTGCTCTGCAGCTGCCAGCGCAGCATCCTTCAGTGCCAATGTCTGTTCCTTCAGCGGGAACTCCTCGATGGTAATAGGCTCAGGAGTCCAGCACCAGTCCTCCGAGGATACAGGAAGCACCTCCTCCGCCAGAGCAGTTTCGAAGGCTGCTCCTGGCCTTCGCCCTCAGTCACATCGAGGGCTTCGATGACAATGTCCATGGGTCTTCACTCTGGACTGGGTATCGCCCTTCGACGATGACTGAGATGGAAAGTCCATGCCTTCCAGAGAGATTCTCTGTTCCAGAACCCTGTGACTTCATGGCTCCAAAGGGCCAGGTCATCACATGAGACCAAGTCCTTGGGGGTGTCCTTCAAGGGTGTCGATTCCGATGTCGATGCCAGGGTCAATGTCAAAGTTTTGGAGCCAAACAGTGATTCCCGCTGCTTTCACGGTTCTTCAGCCCCTTGCGCATCATCTGGGCCCGAGGCACTGAAGGCACCAATTATGGCAGTCCATGATGGAAATGGTCTGGCCACATCTGGCACACTTCTTAAAGCCACTGGTCGGGGTGGACATGTCAGGGAAGACAGCATCCACCCAGGTCAGAAGACTCCAATGCCACAACCAGAAGGGCGTGAGAAAAAACCAACATGCCAAAAATAAAAAAGAAGAAAAGAAATTAAAGACCAGAAAACAAACGTGGCGCTGAGACAGCAATGATACTAGAAGATACAAATAGGCGAATGAAGAGAAAAAGAAGTACAGAGCGGCAAAAACGACCGACAAGGCAAAAAACCTTTCTCCACAATACAGACAAACATTTAGAAATCTCTGCAGAAAAAAGAAGACTGAGGCAAGATGGCTCCGTTCGGGCGGGAATGCAATCACGCAGGCTTTCTGTGAAAGTTGGGGAGGGTTTCCGTGCAAGGGCTAGGTCAGTGATATCCCCCGTGAGGACTAACTTCCTGCTTGGTCCCGGAGAAAGAGCCTCGCACACAGCACTAGATTCAGGATTTACAGCATCATCTGAAAGTTTCTCCTCACCTCTGCCCAGACGACTAGAACTGCTTGTTCCAAACTCAAAGGAAAGTCTCTGATCTTGCTCCTGTTGAAGTCTTTGAATCAAACTGTCTAAAGGGCTAACTTCATTATTTGCTTGCTGACTCAGAACTTGATTCAATCCTATAGAAATAAACACAGAGCAGTACAAAAATTAACAGATGCATTACTGTTTCGCCACAGTATACTATTCTGTCAAATGCAAATATATACCAAAAGGAAAGCAAAGTTGCTTTCTTGTAATGGGGCTCTATGTAAACAGCAAGATAAAGCAGCCACTTAAGACAGTGACATCTCACTGCACTCATGTGGAACAGTACTCTACTCTCAAAACATTTTTTTTTGAGGATGCATGTGGATTTTCATGCAGTCAATACCATGCTAGCTCCTTCAATATAATTAGGGCTTCCATTTCTACTTGTTTGAAAACTGTAAATTACAATGTTTATTTTCCTGCTCATTAGACATTTTTAAAGGGTACAAATAATAAGCATTATTTTTTTTTCACAGTACAATTACTATTGCTGGGTAAAATGTCTGGCTGAATAAAATACAGCTATGGAATCATCAACATAGAAGAGACGCAATCAGATGAATGATACAACGCAAGTGAAAGGCTGAAGGAAAACTAAGTACATAGCTCACTTGTATATAGCTCACTTGTTTACATACCTGTACATAGATCACTTGCATATAATGCAATTGAATCACTCACACCCCTCTCACCACACTCATACAGATGTTTCCACTACATGTTTTCACACTATAGCCCCCCTCCTGATTGTTAGATATGCTAACCGCTTTGATTTAATGATAAAGCGGTATATTAAATCAGACTAAATAAATAAATAAGAGATGCTTTCTGGGGTTCATCTACTACTCTATCATTTGTATAGCACTACAGGGCATACACAGCATATTACAGAGACATGTAAGAGACCATCCCTGCTCATAAGAGCTTACAGTCTAGCCAAGATAGACAACACAACAACCGGGGACTAGAATGGTAAGGAAACACATAGGAGGTGAACAGGAGTCTAAGTGGATCAGGATCCAAAAGCAGCCTCAAAGAAGTGAGTTTTCAGCCTGGATTTGACCAGGGCACAGATGGAGACTGACATGCTGAATCAGGTAGTTTGTTGCAGGAATAAGAAGCAGCAAGATAGAAAGATCTAAGTCTAGAGTTGGCAGTGGAAGAGAAGGGCACAGATAGAAGAGATCTGCCAGAAGAAAGAAGTTCCCGTGGAGAGGTGTAGGGAGAGATAAGAAAGAAAAGGGTAGTGAGGAGCAGCTTAATGAAAGCACTTATAGGTAAGTAGTAAGTTTAAATGGATGTGACAACGGATAGGGAGCCAATGAAGTGATTTTAGAAGAGGAGTGACATGAGCATGGCGACACTGGTGAAATATAAGCCGTGCAGCTGAGTTTTGAATAAACTGAAGTGGGAAGAGGGCAGGAGTAGCCTAGTGGTTGGGGCAAGGCACTTCAGGCCGGAAGGTCGGAGGTTCAAATCCCACTAGAGGACAGCAACTTTGGGCCGGAAGGACTGGGGTTTCTAGTCCCACAGATGCTCCTTGTGGTCTTGGGCAAGCCACTTAACCCTCCATTGCCCATGTTCCCTGTAAGTATTAGTGTATGTGTCTCATATCCCCGCGTGTTAAATGTATCCCCCAATTGTGTTGTGACCGCTTTGATTGAAGGATAAGGCGGTATACAAAACTGAATAAATAAATAAATAAATAAATAAATAAATTCACAGGAAGGCTAGCAAAGAGGAGGTTCCAATAGCCTAGACCAGGGGTGGGCAATTCCGGTCCTGGAGGGCCGCAGACCAGTCAGGTTTCCATGATGTCCCTAATGAATATTCATGAGATCTATTTGCATCCACTGCCTTCCACTGTATGGAAATAGTTCCATGAATATTCATTAGAGACATCATGAAAACCTGACTAGTCTGCGGTCCTCCAGGACCGGAAGTGCCCACCCTTGGCCTAGACAAAAGGTGACTAGAGAATAGATAAGTGTCTTAGTAGTGTGTTCAGAAAGGAAGAGATTAATTTTGCCAATAGTAAAAAAAAAAAAAAAAAAAAAGGTAACAGATTTTAGCTACCTTTTGGATATCTGTGGAGGAGGAGGACCAAAAATAACCCCAAGATTGCAAGCTGAGGAAACAGGGAGGAGTGTTATCCAGAGAAATAGAGAAAGAAGGAAGGAGGAGGTAGGCTTGGGGGAAAAATGAAAAGCTCAGTATTGGCTATGTTCAATTTCAAATGGCAATGAGACATCCAGCACTAATATCAGATAAGCAGGCAGACATCTAGACCTGGATTCCTGGAGAGATTTCAGGTGCCAAGACGTAGATACGGGAGTCATCAGTGTAGAGACGCTACTGAAAACCATGAGAGAAGATGAATGCCCATGGGACTGAGTGTAGAGAAGAGAAAAGGAGAGATCCCAAGACAGAACCCTGGGGTACACCAACTGAAAGCAGGATAGAAGTAGAGGATGATCCACCAGAACATACACTAAAACTGCAGTGGGAGAGATAAGAAGAAAAACAGGACACAAAAGAATCCATAAATCCAATAATCATTCATTTAATTTTCTCTTTTTGTATCAAGGGGAAGGCGAGTTACCGATGCTATTAAGGTTCTGACTTATTCAGCAATTACATGGCCCTGAAGACTCATACCAGCTTATTGTAACAAAAATTAATAGTTTCAGAAAGCACAGTTACTTACCTGTAACAGGTGATCTCTGGGAACAGCAGGAATAAGTCTTCACATATGGGTACGTCGGTACCGACGCAGCCTGCGTGGGAACGCTCCCCAGCTTCCCAAAAAGGAAAGCTTTTGGAAGCATCCCACAGCGCCTGCGCGCTGCCTTCCCGCCTTTCCTAACCAACTCTCCTCAGTTCGAGTTTAAAGCTGAGACAATAGAGAGAGGAAAGGAAAGGAAAGATAGAAAAGAGATACAACTCCTAGGGGAGGTGGGTGGGTTGCGAAGACTTATTCCTGCTGTTCCCAGAGATCACCTGTTACAGGTAAGTAACTGTGCTATCTCCAGGAACAAGCAGGAATGAGTCTTCACATATGGGGACTCCCTAGCTGAGATGCCTGGGAGATCCCCAAGGATATGAGACCATGAAGGGGGTCTGCGTCCTCCTATGGATCTCAGGCATCCATCCAGGGAAGGAGGGCAGGAGTTGTTTAAGAATGGAACAGGTGTCTGAGGACAGCCTGACCAAACAAGGCATCCCGGCGGGAATCCTTGTCCAAGCAGTAATGGGCTGTGAAGGTATGAACAGAGGCCCAGGTGGCTGCTCGACAGATCTGGTTGATGGACACAGAATTTAGATGAGCCATAGAGGTGGCCATGGCCCTCACATTATGAGCTGTGACATGGTTCTCCAGAGAAAGGTTCTTACTCTGGTAGGCGAAAGAAATACACTGAGCAATCCAATTGGACAGTGTTCTCTTAGAGACTGAAAGTCCCAAGTGAGAGGGATCAAAAGCAACAAAAAGCTGGGAAGACGTTCTATGTTGCTGTGTCCTATGTATGTAAAAAGCAAGAGCTCTTTTACAATCCAGAGTATGAAGATTCCTCTCTGCACTGGATGCATGAGGAGCTGAAAAAAAGACAGGTAAATATACTTCTTGATTAAGATGAAAAGGTGAGACCACTTTAGGCATAAAGTGTGGATTTGTCCTACCTTGCCATGATGGAACCTTGTATAAGGTGGATTAGCCACTAAGGCCTGTAGAGTTCACTGATGCGGCGAGCAGAAGTGACTGCAATGAGGAAAATAACCTTCCAGGAAAGAAATTTCAAGGAGGTAGTGGCTAAGGGTTCAAAAGGTGGCTTCATGAGCTGACCAAGAACCAAATTTAAGTCCCATGCCACCGGAGGAAGCCTAATGGGAGGTTTAGTTGAAGTTAGGCCTCTCATGAATCTTGAAATAAGAGGATGAGAGGAGATAGGTTGTCCATTGATGGGCTTAAGGGATGCTGCAATAGCACTCAAATGGACTCTTACTGAATTTGTTTTAAGTCCTGCATTGGAGAGATACAGGAGATAGTCTAACAAAGAAGTTAAAGGTAGTGCTAGAGGGTCAAGACCCTTCTCAGCACACCAAATGGAAAATCTTTTCCACTTAAAAGCATAGGAACGCCTGGTGGAAGGTTTCCTGGAGGCATGGAGGATATCCTTGACATGCTGCGAAAGATTCCAGTTTTGAAGGTCTAGGCCTTCAGTAACCAAGCTCTGAGGTGAAGGGGACTTGGGGTTTGGGTGCCACAAAGTCCCTTCCTCTTGAGACAGAAGGTCTGGAGCAGCTCCCAAGTCCAGGGAGGGGGCTTGGGAGAGATGCAGAAGTAGAGGGTACCACACTTGGCGTGGCCAGCGTGGAGCTATGAGGATCATAGATCCTTGATCCCTCTGGAGTTTGAACAGAGTCTTGGGAATCAAGGGAATGGGTGGAAAGGCATACAGGAAGCCCCGACCCCAATGGAGGAAGGCATCCTTGGCCTGAACCCCCTGACACGGAATTCTGGAACAGAACCGGGGAAGTTTGGCATTCCACGGACTTGCAAAGAGGTCTATGTCCGGGGTTCCCCATTCTTGAAAGATTCTGAGTACCTGATCCATGTGCAGGGACCATTCGTGTGGAAGCAGAACTCGACTGAGTCTGTCTGCCCAAGAGTTTTGGATTCCTGGGAGATATACTGCCAGGAGATGGATTTGATGCTGTCTGGCGAAGGCCCATAATCTTAGAGCTTCGTTGCAAAGCGACAGAGAGCCAGTTCCTCCTTGTTTATGTAAAACATGGCTACCTGATTGTCCGTATGAATAAGGACTGTCTTGTAGCTGAGGAGGGTATGAAAGACCTTGAGAGCTAGAAACACTGCTCGAAGCTCCAAGTGGTTGATATGAAGAGAGGTCTCCTGAGGGGACCAATTGCCTTGGGTGGAGAGGTCTTGTAGATGAGCTCCCCAACCTGTTTGAGAGGCATCTGTTGTGAGGGTTGCTTGGGGTAACAACTGTTGGAAGGGGGACCCCAGCAACAGATTTTGAGTGGACATCCACCATTGGAGAGACCAAAAGAGACGTTTGGAGGTTGCTATTTGGTCTGAGAGAGCTCCTGAGGCTTGACTCCACTGGGTGGACAAAGTCCATTGAGCTGCTCTCATGTGTAGGCAAGCATAGGGTACCACATGTACTGTGGAAGCCATGTGGCCTAGCAGTTGTAGCATCTCCCTGGCAGTTAAGTGGCTCTTTGACTGAATCTGGGAGGCTAGCTGCACTAGACGTTGGCAACGGGCCTGAGGAAGGTAGGCCCTTGCAGTGGTGGTATCCAACCAGGCCCCTATGAATTCCAGGGACTGAGTAGGGATGAGCTGGGACTTTGGGAGGTTTACTACCAGTCCCAGATACTGCAGAATGCGCCTTGTGCGGTCCAGGGAAATCTGGGCCTCTGATTGAGATGGAGCTCGGATGAGCCAGTCGTCCAGATATGGGAAGACAAATATTCCCAGAGTGCGTAGAAATGCAGCAACTATTGCCATGCATTTGGTGAACACTCTCGGAGCAGAGGCCAGACCAAAAGGAAGGACTCTGTATTGGTAATGTTTTCCCTGGAAAAGAAAACGTAGGAATTTTCTGTGAGTTGGATGGATGAGTACATGTGTGTACGCATCCCTGAGATCTAGAGAACAAAGCCAATCCTGACTTTGAAGGTATGGAAGGAGAGTGCCCAGAGAAAGCATCTTGAACTTCTCCTTGCATAGAAATTTGTTCAATTCTCTGAGATCTAGAATGGGTCTGTATCCCCCCTGTCTTCTTTGGGATGAGAAAATAGGGGGAGTAGAACCCTGACCCTTGCTGAAGAAGAGGAACTTCTTCTGTTGCCCCTTGGGCAAGAAGGGTAGATATCTCCTGACCTAAAAGGTCGAGAAGAGATGTGGGAGAATTGAAGTGTCTCACCATGGTGTGGGGAGGAAGGTCTGAGAAATGAAGTTTGTAGCCCTCTCTTATGATGGAAAGGGTCCACTGCTCTGATGTGATTTGCTCCCATCTGGGAGCAAAATGAGCTAACCTTCCTGGAATGGTGAGAGGTTCTGGCTGTGTTAAAGCCAGAAAGGCTAAGTTCTCTAGCATCAAGTCAAAAACCCTGAGGGGGTTGGGACTGCTGAGTTACAGCAGCCCCTTTAGACTTAGGCCTGGCTTGCTTAGGTTGCTGACGCTTAGCAGTAAAGCGACCTGTAGAAGATTGTTGGCCAGAAGTGGAAGGAAACCTGCCCTTTTTGAAAAAAGACTTTTTAAAAGTCTTTTTCTTGGCAGGAATGGAGGTAGACCTTGAAAGTCTATCCAGAGCAGAATTCTCTGCATCCATTTGAGTGGCTTTAATTTGCCACTCTTTGCCAAACAGATTTTCACCTTTACAGGGCAGATTTCCTAAACCATCCTGAACCCAGGGTTCTAAATCAGAAGCCTGGAGCCAAGCAATTCTGCGAGCAGCTATGGCAATGCCTGAGGCTCTACTGGCACCTTCAAAGGAGTCAAAGGCTGCCCTGTTTGAAAACTTGGAGATGTCCTGAGTATGCTTAAGGCACATGCGGAATGCTTCCCTTTTATCCTCTGGAATAAAAGGGAGGTAAGTGTGCAGCTTTTCTGCCACTTCCTTCAGAAACATACCCACATGAAGGCTATATGAGTTGATTCTGGCAATAAGCATACTGGCTTGGAAGATTTTTCTACCAAAAGCATCCAAGGTCCTGCATTCTCTTCCTGGAGGAGCAGAAGAGTGTCTTTTTGTACTCTTTATCCTCTTCATAGCTGACTGCACCACAATGGAATGGTGAGGAAGCTGAGTTTTCTGGAACCCAGGACAAGGAGGGACACGATACATAGTGTCCAACCTGCGAGAATGAGGAGAGAGAGTAAGAGGAGTCTCCCATAAATCAATCATGTGTTCATGAAGAATCTCATGAATTGGTAAGGTGACTGCCTCTTTAGGAGCTCTAGAGTATCCTAAAATATCTAATTTTTTTGCTCTAGCCTCTGATTCAGAGGTTACTGAAATAGAGAGTCCTTTAGCTACTTCTCTTATGAAGTCTTGAAATGACAAGTCCTCTGGAGGAGACATTCTTCTTTTTGGAGAAGTCTCCTCAGGAAGGGCTATGGATATTTCGGGAGACTCATCTGATGTATCAGAATTATCAGAGGAATCGAAGTATCGCCTGTCAGGGTGCTCTTCTAACGCTCGATACGCGTATAGAGCGGTATCGACATCAGGCGTCCGCTGTACCGGATCGGTACCGAGAAGTAGCCCTGGACAAGGAACCGCAGCAGTCGGTATCCTGGTCGATGTCGATGCCCTCGGTACCGGCATCGGCGCTGGTATCGGAGCCGATACCGACAACGGAGCTCGTTGCGGTACCGCCGGCGTCACAGCTTGAATGAAGGCTGAAATAACCTGCTGCATGGACAGAACATTCTAATCCATCGATGCCTTGAATGCCTGGAGGTCGGTACCGGTAGATTGTGCCGGTACCCCAGAGCATTCTAACAGGTGATCGGTCGAGACCATGCCATCGATGTCAACCTGTAACCCCATAGGAGGAGCTTTGGAAGCCGGAGCTTCCCGCCGGGGTTGTTTGGCTCGTGCAGGATCCTCGAGGGCAAGCCCGGAGGCATCTCGATGCTTAGAGGGAGATCTACCCTTCGAGGACCTGCTAGCTTTATGTTTGGTTACCTGAGATCCTTCAGGAGAAGATCACCTGGAAGATGTCGATGCTACTGCCGGTGCCTCAGCAGGAAACAGCACATGGAGCTTAGCTGCTCGGTTCTGTAACCCCCGTTTAGACATTAGGGAGCAGGACGGACAATCCGGAATGGAGTGTTCAGGACCCAAACATTTAAGACACCATTCATGGGTATCTGTAACAGAAATAGTACCGCTACACTTAGTGCATTTTTTGAACCCAGAGGTTGGTTTTTCCATGAGGGAAATTTTCTTGTGGGCCCTGAGGCCTTAAGAAGAAAAATACACCAAGTGAGTAAAAAATATCGAAATTTTTTATTTTTATTTTTTTTTTAAAGAACGAAAGAAAAGACCGACGGTACCGTTCCGGAGTCGGGGAAGGCAGACACGTGACCAAAGAAATGAAATAAAATAAAATAAAGAACTTCTTCAGCGGTGACAGGGCTCGACCTGCTGGCTCCGCGGAAAAGAAGAACTGAGGAGAATTGGTTAGGAAAGGCGGGAAGGCAGCGAGCAGGCGCTGTGGGATGCTCCCAAAAGCTTTCCTTTTTGGGAAGCTGGGGAGCGTTCCCGCGCAGGCTCCGTTGGTACCGACGTACCCATATGTGAAGACTCATTCCTGCTTGTTCCTGGAGATAGCCAGTTACTACAATTGTGGTCAACATTATTGGCAACCTTGCAGTTCAACCCCTTAATGTCCAATATCTGTGAAAAAAAGTGGCCAGTAACATGGCTTTGGACTATATAGGCATACATATATGACACACAAAAAAATCTAATAAATCAAGACCAATTAAAAACAGGAAATACTATGAATTAGAATAAAAAATAGGACATTGCCAGGACATGATTATTCAAAAATAATATATTTGTCCAAATATCAAAAAGAAGAACGGAGAATCTTACAAATAAAAAAAAATCATTCTACACATAATCACAAAAGGTGCAGTAAACTTCTTAACAGAAGAAAAAGGATCTCAGAACCAATGAGCGTTCAAGGTCCAGATCTCAAATAAAAGCCTAGGACTCAGCTCAGGAACATCAAGGATCAAAGAAACTCCCAAACAGGCTTCACCAATTGAATAAATACTGCAGGATTTATGGAATGAGCAAGGTCTACTTGGTTTTACTATGTTTAAGTAAAATATAAAAAAATAAGTGTTTTGACATGTGGGAAGATATACTTGAGGAATAAGTATTATAGTAAAGGTTGTTTGGGAGTTTTTTGGATTCTTGATGTTCCTAAGCTGAGTCCCAGGCTTTTAATTGAGATCTGGACCTGAACGCTCATTGTTTCTGAGATCATTTTTCCTCCTGTTAGGAAGAACGAGTGTACTGCACCTTTCGTGACTGTATGAAGAATGAAGTTTTTTTTTTATTAGGACATGACTATCGGCACTCTTATAAACAATTCAAATCAGTTTGAACAGAAGAACTACATTCCCACTGCAGTAAAATTAGATGCACCTGTGATCAATTGTCAGTATTCACATGACTTAAAATCAATCAATGAATAATGGCTCTAATGTTAAAAATAACCACATGCGAAATTTGCCACCTAGTGTCAGAAAGCTAAATGTAGGTCGAAAGATATGGGTCCTCCAGAAGGACAATGTCCCAGAACATATATCTAAAAGTACAAAAGAATGATTAAAAAGGAAAAAATGGAGAGAAAACTTTGGAAAGAGCTGAAGTCTGCCATTGGTAAAAGGAATCCTGGAAACATTCATGAGCTGAACAAATCACAGTTGAAGAGTGGGAGAAACTCCCAACAGATGAAACTTACATATGGCTACAAGTAACGCTTGGAGGCTCTCATCACTGCCAAGAGTTGTGCAAACAAAGTTTAGTGAAGGGTGCCATTAATCCTTTCCAGCTCATATTTTTTTTCACAGAAATTACTACGACCAAGTTGCATAGACACCTATTTTTTGTTGCATACATTTGAACATACAGTACAATTAAAATATGACGATATTCAGTTAGAATATTTCCAATTATTTCTCAAGATATTATACACAACATACCTAAAATTCAAGGTGTCAATAATGTTGACCACAACTGTTTACAAAGGCAATATCATTTCCTTTTACCTGCTGGCCATTCTTCTTCCTATAAACCCAAGCATCCTTATGGCTTTTGCCATTGCCTTTTCTACCAGTTTGGTCACTTTAAGACTGTCAGATAAAATCAACATCAAATCCTACTCTTATGTGCACAGCTCTTCATCCCCTATAAAGTATCACACCCTTGGGTTTCTGCAGCCCAGATTCATGACTCTGAAATTTTTTATATTAAATCTTAGATGGCTTACACTAAGACCGTTCTTCAAGCTTCACAGAACCCTCTTTATGCTATGCACACCATCATCTATCATACTGCAGATTGCCATTACAACTTCAAGAGACTCTCTACAAAGCTAAGATTTCTAAGTTTACTATTTTGGCTGGTTTTTTATATAAAGTTTCCTTGCCTATTGCTTACCTGTTTTATTTTCTTATAATATTTCTTAGGCACTGTAATATGTTAGGGTAACTGCACCCAGGGAGGGGGACAAACACAAAAGAACCCCCCCCCCCCCCCAAAAAAAAAAAAAATTGTTCCTCCTATCTTTCTGTCTTTAGCACATTTCAATCTGTTCGCAGCCACCTTGATCTACAGTATAGTGAGGAAAAACCTACATTTTGGTGATAAGATTAGGAAGCTTTAGCTTTCCTAAATTCCTTGCATAGCCTTTTATAAATCAGAAAACTAAGTGCACCCTCATTTCATATAAGGTCTACTGGTCAAGGAAATAAATTCCCTCCAACCCTACCCCTCACACCACCCACCCCAGGATTGCATTGCCTATATAGTTGTCATATAGATTGACATCTGTCCTCAATTAGGTGTAACAACCACCTTTTCTCCTTCTCCGAGAACTGCTTTATAACTATCTTAATCAGCATGTTGTCTATTCAATGCAAGAGCTGCAATGCCTTCATTTTAAGAAGAATCAATTGGAGCCTAAGTACTTGCTCTATATGTCTCAAGTTATCTGCTATGCATAAAAAATTGATTCTATAAAGGGAAGAATTAGCTGCAATTAAACAGATTTCATCCAGAGTACACACTGGCAAAAATCCACCACTGCTCCCACAAAGACTCAAACAGCTGAGGATCACATTGGACTATGGAAAGTTGCGACCTGTAACATGGAAACACCCACTCCATCAAGAGATATCCCTACATAATGCCTTCTCTGCCTTGGAAAATGAGATTGCCCAATTAGTGGAAAACGAAGTGCCCCTAAATGAGAAGGTTAATACCCAATCTACTTATAATGCACCAAACATGAAGAAAAAAAAAATCACAAAACAGGAAACTACTACTATTACTACTACTAATACCATATCTCGCAGAGGCACCAATTTTAGAACACAGTTCAAAGGAGAGAAGATGGTCAAAAGCCTTCCAGGCTCTTCAACCAGCCGGAATATGAACCAAGTTGTTGGCACAGCTAGTGCAGAAAGTGAATACTCTAAAATTGATGTTATCATCCAATAGGTACAAATGATCTGGATAGAAACAGTGCCTCTACAGTTCAAAGGGACTTCCAGATTATGGGAGAAAAACTCAAACCCACTGCTAACACTATAGCATTCTCAGAAGTTCTACCTGTTCTTGGTAAGGGGGCAGAAACGCTGAATCGCATAATCAACTTTAATACATGGCTCCAAAAATTGCGCAAACAAGGAAAGCGTAGTTACTCACCTGTAACAGGTGTTCTCCAGGAGCAGCAGGAATCAGTCCTCACTTATGGGTGACGTCGGCGCCGACGGAGCCCTCGCGGAGCAATTTTCCCCAGCTTTCAAAGAAAGCCTTTGGGAATTGCAGCGCGCATGCGCGGTCGTCTTCCCGCCCGAGGGTGCCATCTTAGCCAGTCAGATGACATAGCTAAAAAAGACAGCATAAAAATTTGCAAAAAGAACATAAGCAGACGATTGCAACTCCAAGGGGAGGAGGGAGGGTAGTGAGGACTGATTCCTGCTGCTCCTGGAGAACACCTGTTACAGGTGAGTAACTACGCTTTCTCCAGGACCAAGCAGGAAGTCAGTCCTCACTTATGGGACTCCCAAGCTCAAGGCTACCGGAGACCCTAAGCACAAAAATGAGCTCCCTCTAGCTCAGCAGCACAGAAGGATAGAATCTTCGCTGAATTATCACCCACCGGTAGCCCACATCCGGGATGGAGGGTAGGAGTTGCTCAGACCTCAAAGAGATTACGGAGGACTGCCTGTCCGAAAGCACTGTCCCTACGGGACTCCCTCTCGAGACAGTAATGGACCGCAAAAGTCTGGCTCGAAGACCAAGTAGCAGCCCGGCAGATGTCTGCCAGCGGAACAGAGCGGAGGTAAGCCACTGACGTGGCCTTTGCCCGAACGCAATGAGCCGTGACTCTACTTTCTAAGGAGAGTCCGGCTGCCCCATAAGCCCAAGAGATACAGTCCGCCACCCAGATGGACAGAGTACGCTTGGAGACCGGGAGCCCCAATCTATTGGGGTCAAAAGACACAAAAAGCTGAGCAGCTTTACGGTGCTCCCGCGTACGGTCAAGGTAGAAGTTCAGAGCCCTTCTACAGTCCAGGGTATGGAGGACCGTCTCAGCTCGGCTGGAGTGTGGTCTGGGAAAGAAGGTTGGAAGTACCACCTCCTGATTGATGTGAAAAGGGGAGACCACTTTAGGTAGAAATTTCGGATGAGTCCGTAGGACCACCCTATTCTTGTAGAACCTAGTGTAAGGGGGATCAGACACGAGGGCCTGCAATTCACTTACGCGTCTAGCGGAAGTGAGGGCTATCAAGAACAGAGTTTTCCAAGACAGAAAACGGAGAGAACAGGTAGCCATAGGTTCAAAAGGCGGACAGGTGATCCGCTGCAAAACCACATTCAGGTCCCAGTCAGGCGCTGGCGGGCGCAGAGGTGGTTTAAGTAGAAGGAGACCTCGGAGAAACCTCGCTACGAGAGGGTCATTGGAGAGAGGTCTGCCGTCCACCGGCACATGATGTGCTGAAAGAGCACTGAGGTGAACTTTGACGGAGTTGGACTTAAGTCCCAGATTAGAGAGGTGCAGCAAGTACTGCAAGATCACCGACACCGGGCAGGAGAAGGGATCCTGAGACTGTTGGGTACACCAGACTGCAAAGCGACGCCATTTAAGGGCGTAGCATTTGCGGGTAGAAGGCCGTCGCGAAGCCAAGACGACCTCCTCCACCTCCGCCGGCAGGACAAGGGGAGCAAGGACTACCCTCTCAGCAGCCAGGCCATGAGGCTGAGAGACCTGAGGTTGGGGTGCAGGAGGGACCCCTGATCCTGAGTGAGGAGATCCGGTTGTACCCCCAGAGGGATTGGATCCTCCACCGCCAGTTGCAGCAGGAGCGGAAACCACGGCTGCCTGGGCCACCAGGATCATGAAGGCTTTGTCTCGGAGAACCTTGAAAAGAGTCCGAGAGACTAGCGGGATGGGAGGGAAAGCGTACAGAAGGCTCCCCGACCACGAGATCAGAAAGGCGTCCGCCGCAACCCGAAGGGGGTGTGGCTGACGAGAGCAGAAGCGAGGAAGCTGCCGGTTGTGAGGACTGGCAAAGAGATCCACCGTGGGGAGACCCCACTTGAGGAAGAGCTTCTGAACTACCAAGGGATCCAGACGCCACTCGTGCGGCTGGAGGACCCTGCTGAGTTTGTCTGCAAGGCAATTTTCTTGGCCCGGGAGATAAACTGCCTTGAGGAGAATGCCGTGACTGACGGCCCAAGAGCAGAGCTGCTGTGCCTCCCGGCAGAGGAGGAAGGAGCCCATGCCCCCCTGCTTGTTCACGTAGAACATGGCAACTTGATTGTCCGTCTGGACAAGGACGGACTGTTGGGAAGTCAGGTGGGAGAAGGCCTTGAGAGCTAGGCGGATCGCCCTGAGCTCCAGGAAGTTGATCTGCTGAGCCGACTCCCACGTGGTCCAGAGGCCCTGAGTACGTGCCTCTTGGCAATGTGCTCCCCAGCCCAGGAGGGATGCATCGGTGGTCAGCACCCGGGTCGGCTGAGGTGACTGGAAAGGCATTCCGAATATCAGGTTCGGCTGCCGGAGCCACCACCGGAGAGACGAGACCAGCGGCTCGGAAACGCGCACTAGGTCTGCTAGGCCACCCGTGGCTTGTCGCCACTGCTGGCGGAGACACCATTGAGCAGACCGCATATTCAGGCGGGCATTGGGGGTCACATGGACGGTGGAAGCCATATGGCCGAGCAGTCTCAGGAAGCGCCTGGCGGAGACCAGGGGCTGGCAGCGAAAGCGGTCGGCTAGGTCCATGAGCCGTTGAGCCCTGTCGAGCGGTAGGTACGCTCGCGCCTGCGGAGTGTGCAGCCTTGCGCCGATGAACTTGAGATCCTGTGAGGGGAGCAAAGTGGACTTTGCGAAGTTTATAACAAAGCCCAAGTGCTGCAGCAGAGTCACCGTGCGGCACGTGGCGTTGGTGACCTCCTGAGCGGACGCTGCTCTGATGAGCCAGTGGAGGTACGGAAAGACAGAGTCCGTGAAGCCGGAGATGGGCCGCCACGACCGCGAGACATTTTGTGAAGACTCGCGGTGCGGAGGACAGGCCAAAGGGCAGTACTCTGTACTGGTAATGATTTCCTGCCACCACAAACCGTAGGTATTGGCGGTGGCTTGGGTGGATGAGGATGTGCGTGTAGGCATCCTTTAGATCCAAGGAGCATAGCCAATCTCCCTGCTGGAGGTAGGGCAGAAGGATTCCAAGGGTAAGCATTTTGAACTTCTCCCGCACAAGGAACTTGTTGAGGTTGCGCAAGTCCAGGATGGGTCTGAGGCCCCCTGTTCTCTTTGGTATCAGAAAATACCTTGAATAAAAGCCTTGACCTCTCAGGTGGTGTGGCACCGGTTCCACCGCCTGTTCCTGCAGAAGACCTGCTAACTCCTGAAGGAGCAACTCCCTGTGCAGAGGGGGGCGCGGAGGTTCTCCCGGAAAATAGGAGGGAGGGACCTGATGGAAGTGGAGAAGGTAGCCTTCTCGCACGACCTGAAGCACCCAGGCATCTGCGGTGATCCTGGACCACCTGTGGGCGAAGTGAACCAGCGGGGGGGGAGAGGCTATGCTGAGCGAGTCAAAAGCCCCCACCCTGCTGAGCAGGGGCTGGTGGTGCAGGCTTGGGGGCTTGCTGCCTACGGGACCCGTTACCCCGTCCCTTGGCCTGCTGGCCCTGTTGGGGAGCTGCAGGGGCCTGATAATGGGGGTATTGTTTGTAGGCAGCCGCCTTCCTCGGGTAAAAGGACTTTTTCCCCCAAGCCCTTCTTTTTCTGGGAAGGGGCGGAGGTCTTCCTAGAAAGCCTGGTCCTGGTGAGAGTCTCAGTCTCAATTTGTGCAGCCTTTTCCGCCATGGGCTTGCCAAAGAGGTTTTCGCCTCGGCAGGGGACATCGACCAACTTGTCCTGTACCCAGGGCTCAAGGTCTGACGACTGAAGCCAAGCCTGTCGGCGGGCACCGATGCCGGCTGCGGCCACTCGAGCCGAGGCTTCAAAGCCATCATAGGCTGCTCGGGACATGAACTTTGAGCATTCCCGAATGCCCGTGGACAAGGCTAGGAACCTCCGCAAGGGCTCCTCGGAGAGACCAGCGGAGAATCCGGCTAGCTCTTTAGCCAGATCCCGGAGATACATGCCCATGTATAGCTGGTAAGTCTGGACACGACATGCGAGCATAGAGCCCTGGAAGCACTTCTTGCCAAGGCCATCCAGGTTACGGGCCTCCCTTCCAGGAGGCACCGAGGAGTGCATCTTCTGGCTCTTAAGACGATGCATGGCCGATTCCACTACCATGGAATGGTGCGGCAGCTGTGCCTTTTGAAAGCCAGGGCTCTTGCGGACCCGATAGATAGAATCGACCCGCTTGCTCAGGACCGGCGAGGAGGCCGGACTCTCCCACATGCGGAAGAGTAGTCGTTCCAGCATAGGAGGAACCGGCACAGTAAAGTGTTCCCTCGCGGGAGAGTCATACTGGAGGGCGTCGAGCTCTTCGGCTCGAGGCTCCTCCTCGGGATCCGCAGGGAAGGCCAAAGCCTTGGCCATATCCCTAACGAAGTCCGAGAACCGGGCATCCTCCGGGGGGGACTGCTTCCGAGGCTCGGACTCCGGTGAGTCCGATGGGACACACCGAGTCCGGAAAGAATCAGGTGACTCTTCCTCCTCAGACTCCCAGACCGACTCCGACGAGGACTCGGTGGGGTCGGCCCGGGCAGGGTGCGGCGCCAGCCGCCCCGACGCCGAGGGAGTCGGAGTCGGCGTCGGCGACCTCGGTCCCGAACGGGAGGCCGAGGGTGACCTCGACCGAGGATCGACTCGAGTTCTCATCGACTCGAGGATCGGCTCGGTCTCCGGGGTCGACTTGGACGTCGACGTCCCGGCGGTCGGTGCAGCGGCGCCAGCGAAGCCAGCGAGCAGTGCCCTCTGCTGGTCCATGAAGGCAGACAGTCTGCTCTCCAAGGCCGTCAACCTGAGTCCGAGCTCAGGTGACCCAGCAGCCCCCGACTCGGGCCCCGACGGCGTCGGGCCCGACGTCGGCTGTCGCGGAGGCGAGTCCAGAAGGACCACAGGACTTACCCGGGCAGGCATCTCCGACTCCAGGCGAGGTCGCTTCGGGATGTGTTCCTTCTCCAAGGACCCGGGGCGGCTGTCGGGGCTATGCGACCTGGCCCTCGCGGAACCAGGAGCGTCCACCGACGCCGCCCTCGCGGGTTTTTCCTTCCGACGATGGTCCCCGGAGGGAGAACCCCGGTCGGAGGAGCTCCGGCGACGGTCCGAGCTGGAGCCTTTCGACGCGGAGGCCTCCGACGAGGTCCGGGTACGGCTGGGGTCAGCGAAGATTCTCTCACGCTGATGCCGCCGACTTCTCAACGCCTTTGAGGACAGTTTGCTGCAGGGCCCACAGATCAGTTCCTCATGATCCGGGCCCAGGCAGCGGAGGCAAAAGTCGTGTGTGTCGGTTAGTGACATATTTCGGTCACACCGACCACACCGCTTAAACCCACTGGCAGCCATCGGGGGATAAAGGGCCCCTGCGAGGTCAAAGGACCGGGCTGCCAGGGAAACCGAAAAACGAAAGCTGACTAAGTCAGAAAAACCGAAAAAAGTAAGAGGACTCGAGACCGGCGTCGCGAGTCCGGCGGGAAAACGATCGGCGTCGAACCGAAAGAAAAAAGGATAAAATAAAGAAGAAAATCAACTTTTTCGCGGGGACAAGACGGGGACGTCTGTAGGGCTCCGCGGAAAAAAGAAGACTGGCTAAGATGGCACCCTCGGGCGGGAAGACGACCGCGCATGCGCGCTGCAATTCCCAAAGGCTTTCTTTGAAAGCTGGGGAAAATTGCTCCGCGAGGGCTCCGTCGGCGCCGACGTCACCCATAAGTGAGGACTGACTTCCTGCTTGGTCCTGGAGAAGATTAAGATATATTGGCGACTGGGGAAACAGATGGAACAACAAGAGGCTATACTGTGTGGATGGACTACATCTCTCTGTTGCAGGGAAAAGGATCTTAAGTGAAAAATTCAGGCATTACGTAAACAGGCATATAATCTAGGGAAAGGGGGTGACAGATGGTGAACAAGTAGTTCAGGATATCATGCCCAGCAAAAACATAACATCGTAAATAGACACACTATTAACCTACACACCAATGAAAAGCGAGAAGAGGCATGCAGAACAAAATCCCTGCAATATACAGGCAAACCAGTCAACAAATGTTGGAAAGAAATGAGCACAAATGCACGCAGCCCAGTCAACAAAGTTCCTGCCTTGGAAGTCCTAATGTGGAAATGGACTTTGACATTATAGCCATTACAGAAACATGGTTTAATGAGTTGCATGAATGGGATATAACCATAGCTGGCTAGAGAAAGAGAAGGCAGAAAAAAGGAGAAGTAGCCCTATATTTCAAAAGCAAAATTAAAGATGATCAAATGCAGGAGAGACTTGGGAAAAAAAACAAGTGCTGTGGATTGTGCTGGAAATAGGAGATGGCCATTCATACTGGTGTAGTCTACAGACCTACAACTCAAACCGAAGAAATGGATACAGACTTGATTATTAAAATTGCAAAGGTAGCCATGAAGGCGGAAGTGATCGTATTCGGTGACTTTAATCTACCCAATGTGGATTGGAGTATTCCTTCTGAAAGTAAGAGTAGTTACTCACCTGTAACAGGTGTTCTCCAGGAGCAGCAGGAATCAGTCCTCACATATGGGTGACGTCGGCGCCAATGGAGCCCTCGTGCGGAGCATTTCCCCAGCTTTCAAAGAAAACCTTTGGGAATGCAGCGCGCATGCACGGTCCCCTTCCCACCCAAGGGTGCCATCTTGCTCAGTCTGATGACATAGCTAAAAGACAGCAAAAACACAAAATGAATCATATGACTGCAACTCCAAGGGGAGGAGGGATGGTCATGAGGACTGATTACTACTGCTCCTGGAGAACACCTGTTACAGGTGAGTAACTACTTTTTCTCCAGGACCAAGCAGGAAGGCAGTCCTCACATATGGGACTCCACCAGCTTTAGGCTACTGGGAACCCAAGCTGAAAAATAAGCTCCCTCTAGAACGTCAGCATCCGTGAAAGAATCCTTTCTGAGAACACTCCTGTACGGTAGCCCAACACAAGGTCCGGAGGGTAGGAGTTGCCTAAACCTCAAAGAGATTACGGAGTACCGCCTGTCCGAAAGCACTGTCCCTACGGGACTCCCTCTCAAGGCAGTAGTGGGCTGCAAAAGTCTGGCTTGAAGACCAAGTAGCAGCCCGGCAGATGTCTGCTAACGGAACAGAGCGGAGGTGAGCTGACAAGGCCTTCGCTCTGACACGGTGGGCCGTGACTCGACCCTGCAAGGAGGGGCCGGCTGCCCTGTACGCCCAGGTGATACAATCCGCTACCCAAAGGGACAACGTACACTTGGAGACAGGCAACCCCATTTTATTAGGGTCAAAAGATATGAAGAGCTGAGGAGCCCTTCGATGCCCCTGCGTACGGTCAATGTAAAAGGACAACGCCCTTCTACAGTCCAGGGTATGCAGGACTGTTTCAGCCCGGGTGGCATGCAGCCAGGAGAAGAATGTTGGAAGAACCACCTCCTGATTAAGGTGGAAGGAGGAGACAACCTTCGGAAGGAACTTAGGGTGAGTCCGTAAGACCACCCTGTTCTTTTTTTTTTTTAAACTTTATTTTAATCATCACCAACAAAAACAATAAGCAAACCACTCACAACCTCCGGGGGGGTGGGCTCTCATCCCCACCCGGAATACATACAGGAGATGAATACAATTTTTTTAATACAGTTTCCCTCCCCATCTCCTCCCCCCCATTCCCCCCCTAGGTCGCACCCCCGCCCCATCACCCCCCCCCCCCGCCGCCCCACAACCACCAACCTTGCACTATTACCCCCCTGCCCCCCACTCTACCACCCCTCTAGGAGCCAATGTGTAAAAGCTCATTGCGACATCGGGCTCCCAGGTTATCGATGTACGGGCTCCATACCAGGAGGAAGGAAGTCCAAAGCTTAACACTGCCCCGCGCCCGCCACCGCTCCACAAACATGAGCTGATGAAAACAATTGCGCCATTCCATGAACGTGGGGGGACGCTGCTCCCGCCAAAGACGTAATATAGGGCCTTTACCCACCAGACAGGCTTTCCGCATTAACAAACGGTCTGTGCGCCGGGCAGGGTAAGGGGGGTCCATCCTGTCCAAAACCACAAAAGCTCCCGTCCATCGCAACCGCTGCTGCAATAAGCCGCTGACATACGCACCAATTCGGGCCCAATATGCTTGGACATGTGGGCAAGCCCACCACATATGCAACAAATTGGCTAATGGTGTCAGACAGCGCGGGCAGCGACCGTCCTCCGTCAAATGACTACGTAGGGCTCTGCGGGGAGAAAAATGAGCTCGGGTAATGCATTTGAATTGCACCTCCCACCACCGCGCCCCCTCCACTAACGCAGCAATCCGGCGCAGAGTGGTATGAATGGTGTCAGGGAAAACCTCCCACCCCAGCTCAGCCCCCCACGCCGCTTCCACTCCCCGGTAATCGGCATGTTGACGGATATTATCCAGGCGAGCCCTCAGACCTGCAATCGTAGGAGGCTTAGACCACCCTGTTCTTATAGAACCGTGTGTATGGTCTATCAGAAACCAGAGCTTGTAGTTCACTCACACGCCTGGCCGAGGTAAGAGCCACTAAGAACAACGCCTTCCAGGAAAGGAAGCATGACAGGTAGCCACTTACTCAAATGGTGGGCAAGTAAGTTGGTGCAAGACCACATTCAAATCCCACTCAGTGGCTATTGGACGGATCGGAGGCTTGAGCAAAAGCAGGCCTCTGAGGAAGCGGGACACCAAGGGGTGACCCGACAGAGATTGGCCCTCTACCTGTGAGTGATGTGCCGATAGAGCACTGAGGTGGACCCGAACAGTGTTGGATTTAAGGCCTAAGTCCGACAGGTGAAGCAGATACTGCAGCACCACTGGTACCAAGCATGAAAAAGGATCCTCTTGGCGCTGAGCACAACAGGTGGAGAACCTACGCCACTTGAGGGCATAAGATTTCCGGGTGGATTGCCTCCTAGAGACCAAAACCACCTCTTCCACTTCCTTAGGTAGAAGTAAGGAGGCTAGAAATACCCTTTCAGCAGCCAGGCCAACAGATTGAGGGAACTGAGGTTGGGGTGCAGGAGAGATCCCTGATCATGAGATAGGAGATCGGGCTGCACCCCCAGAGGGATTGGTGTCCACTGCCAACTGCAGAAGGAGTGGAAACCATGGTTGCCTCGGCCATCTGGGGGCTACAAGAATCACTGAGGCCTTGTCCTGAAGAACCTTGAAGAAGGTTCGGGCCACTAGAGGCGTGGGAGGAAACGTAAACAGTAGGCCCGTGGACCAAGAGATTAGAAACGCATCTGCTGCTATTCGGAGAGGATGCAGTTGCCTGAAACAGAACCTGGGTAGCTGATGGTTCAGTGGACTCGCAAAGAGATCAATGGTTGGAAGACTCCATCTTAGAAAGATCCCTTGGACCACCAGAGGATTCAAATGCCATTAGTGAGGCTGTAGAATCCTGCTCAATCTCTCTGCCAGGGAATTTTTCTGGCCAGGCAGGTACACTGCTTTGAGAAACATGTTGTGTTTGATTGCCAAGGGGCACAGGGCCTGTGCCTCCTGACATAGACGTTTGGAGCCTGTGCCCCCTTGCTCGTTCACGTAGAACATTGCCACTTGATTGTCTGTCTGAACTAAGACAGAATGGTGAGAGAGGACATGAGAGAAAGTCTGTAGAGCTAAGAGGATAGCTCGCAACTCCAACAGATTGATCTGCTGTGTGGACTCCCAAGGAGACCAGAGGCCCTGAGTGCAAGCCCCTTGGCAATGTGCACCCCAGCCCTGAAGGGAAGCATCGGTTGTCAGCACCTGTGTGTGTGGAGGCGCCTGAAAAGGCACCCCCTGGACCAGGTTTGGGAGATGCAGCCACCCACCGTAGGGAGGCTGTCAGCAGTTTGGACGTCCTTATCTTGTCTTTCAAGTCGCCTGTGGCTTGCACCCACTGAGCTCTGAGGCACCACTGAGCAGGTCGCATGTGCAGACGGGCATTCGGAGTTACATGGACTATGGATGCCATGTGACCCAAGAGTCTTAGGACCTTTCTGGTGGAGACTAGAGAACTCTGTGGAACTGTTTGGACAAAGCCATCAGTCTGTGGGCCCTGTTCTCGGGCAAATAAGCCTTCGCCTGGAGAGTATCCAATCTTGCCCCTATGAACTCCATGCCCTGTGAGGGGAGCAAAGTGGACTTTGCGAAGTTTATTACGAAGCCTAGATGCTGGAGAAGAGAAACAGTGCAAAAGGTGGCCTGTCTGGCCTCTTGTGGAGGCTGACCTCTGATGAGCCAGTTGTCCAGGTATGGAAAGACAAAGATGCCCAGGTTTCTGAGATAGGCCGCCACCACCACCAGGCACTTGGTGAAAACCCTGGGGGTGGAGGTGAAGCCAAATGGAAGTACTCTGTATTGGAAATGACTTCCTCTCACTACAAATCTGAGATATTGTCTGTGGTCTGAATGAATGTGGATGTGAGCATAAGCATCCTTCAGGTCTAAGGAGCATAGCCAATCTCCCTGCTGGAGGTAGGGCAGCAGTATTCCAAGGGTAAGCATCCTGAACTTTTCCCTCTCCAGGAACTTGTTGAGATTTTGCAAATCTAGGATGGGCCTGAGGCCTCCAGTCCTTTTTGGTACCAGAAAGTACCTGGAATAGAAGCCTCGCCCTCTCAGGTGGTGAGGCACCGGTTCCACCGCCTGCTCCTTTAGAAGACTTGCCAACTCCTGAAGGAGGAGGTTCCTGTGCAGAGGGAGTCTTGGAGGCTCCCCTGGAAAATAGGAAGGGGGGGGAGAACTGGTTGAAGTGGAGCAAATAGCCTTTTTGGACTATGCTCAGTACCCAGGTATCCCCTGTTATGGCTGACCACCTGTGGGCGTACAGTGTCAGCCAGCCTCCTGTGCTGAGGGGAGCCAGCTGCGGAGGAGAGGCTATGCAGTGGGAGTCAAAGAGCTGATGGCTTGGGGGGTTTCTGCCTACGGGGCCTATGTCCCTGCCCCCCTTGGTCTGCTGACCCTGATGGGGAGATGTAGAGGCCTGAAACAGAGGGTAGGATTTGTAGGCAGTAACCTTCCTCGGGTAAAAGGGCTTTTTCCCGAGCCCTTCTTCTTCTGAGAAGGAGCAGAAGTTTTCCTGGACAGCCTTGTCCTGGTGAGAGCCTCAGACCCGAGTTCGGCAGCCTTTTCAGCCATGGGTTTGCCAAAAAGGTTCTCACCTCGGCAAGGGACATCGAAAAACTTGTCCTGTACCCATGGCTCAAGGTCCGATGACTGTAGCCAGGCCTGACGGCGTGCACCGATGCCGGCCGCAGCTACTCGGGCCGAAGCCTCGAAGCCATCATAGGCTGCTCGAGAGAGAAACTTTGAGCACTCTTGAATCCCTGATGACAAAGCCTTAAACCTCTGCAAAGGTTCCTCAGAGAAGCCAGCTGAGAACCTGGCAATCTCCTTTGCCAGGTCTTGGAGGTACATGCCCATGTGCAGCTGATAAGTCTGGACAGGGCAAGCCAGCATAGAGCCCTGGAAGCACTTTCTACCGAGGGTATCCAGGTTCCGGGCCTCCCTGCCGGGGGGCACCAAGGAGTGCATCTTCTGACTCTTCAGACGATGCATGGCCGATTCCACAACCAAGGAGTGGTGCGGTAGCTATGCCTTCTGGAACCCAGGGCTCTTACGGACTCAATAAATGGAATCGACCCATTTGCTGAGAACCGGCACCGAGGCCGGTGCCTCCCACATGCGGAAGAGCAGCCATTCCAGCATCGGAGGAACCGGAACAGTAATGGCCTCCTTAGACGAAGAGGTCCAACTAAGAGCAACCAACCACGTCAGGCACAAAACACAGTAGGGGAACGTGATGTGTTCAAGGAAGAACAAACAATCATCTAATATTGAAAAGAGGCGTTTTTATTCACAAACCAAAAAGTTGGTGCCCACCCGACACAGGCCGTGTTTCGTTTAACAAAACTTCATCAGGGGTATAGGGCAACTAGAAACAAAAACATTCAATTATTACACTCAAATATATAATAAAACATATATTGAAGTAGGAATACGTTTATTGGAGAGCCTAGTGGATAAATGTTGTTCAAGAATCAAAAGAGCCTCTGCTTGTGGGACATTGGTATAAAGAGATTCGACATCCATAGTCACTAAGATAACATCTGAATCTAAATTTTGAAATGTACTTAAAATCTCTATAACATGAGCCGAATCCCTTATATAGGACCACATGGACGTAATGAAAGGTCGTAAAAAAATGTCCAAAAATTTGGATAAGGGCTCCAAAAGGGACCCAATAGCAGCAACAATAGGCCTACCAGGGGGTGACTCAAGACATTTGTGAATCTTTGGGAGAATGTAGATGGTGGGTGTAACAGGTGCTGTAACAGTGAGAAACTCTTTCTCTTTCTTGGTTATGTATCCTATTTCAAAAACAGTTTGGACCAAATTGTCTATCTTTTTTAATTCAATTGTGGGGTCATCTGTTAACCGTTCATAGAAAGCACGATCCTTTAATTGTCTTTCTATTTCATTAATATAAGTTTGTTTGTTCATAACTACAACGGCACCCCCTTTATCCGCTGGCTTAATGATTATAGTATTGTTCTTTTGTAAAGATGTAATAGCCTCTCTTTCCTCTTTAGAGAGATTACTATATGGAGCAGTAGACTTAGAGCATACCCGATGAACTTGTCCTAATACTGTTTTTTCAAAGGCAAGAATAAGCGGATCAACGGGTGCTGGAGGATACCAAGTAGACTTTTTACAAACCACCGAACAGTCTGACGGATAACCTGATTGTCCATTAAAATGATGTTTAATCCGAATTTTACGGAAAAATTTGTACAAATCTAAATTAATTTCAAACCTGTCCGGATTCCTAGAGGGGACAAAGGACAACCCCTTATTCAGCAGGGACTCTTCCCCTGGTGACAGCTGATAGTCTGAAATATTAATAACATTGGAAACGGTGCAAGATACATCTCGTTTAATTAAACTTAATTCCAAAAGTTCCTGCCGCGCCCTCGCCGCGTCCTCTCACGGCAGGGGCCTGATAATGCGACCGATCCTGATATTGGTGCTGATTCTGGTTGTGAAACCGGGGTGGATCTTGTCCTTTCTCCCGCCACCTTTCTTGTCCCCACGGCGGAGGGGCCGGGAATTGGACACGGTCCTGCCGAAAATTTTGATGCACAGGAGGGGTCAGGTCACGGGACCGTCCCTGACCACCCTCCTTCCAAAACTTATCCATATCAAAAAGGGGTTTTTTGGGGGGGAGGTCCACCTTAGCAGGTGATCTCTTAGTAGAAAACAAAGAGGATGAAGGGTCAAACCCTTCAACAGATGCGCTCCTACTTCTCTTCTTCTTAGGTTCAGGGGAAAGGGGTTCCAAAGCAACACTTTCCTTACGATCAAAAAGTGAAGGTTTTTTCTTAATCCAAATCCTATCACTATCTAACTTCTTGCTCCAATGATAAACATAACCAACTTTATAGTCTTCTTCGTCTCTCTTAAATTTATCAACTTTTTTATCTTTGATTTCTTTCTTAAAAAATTGAATATTACGTTCATAGTCACTATGTATTTTGTCAAAATTCTTATCTAAATCTTTAAGACTCCCTAGTTTCACATCTAAATCACTCTTAAAAAGCTCCGCCTTCTTATTAGCTGTAGAAATCAATAAAATCATTAGGTCAAGGGAACATTTATTTAAAATAGCGTTCCAACACTTAATAAAACCCTCCTCATTACGGTATAGGCCAGGGGCTTTATTTACTCTCAGGCCTCTAGGAATAATTTTAGCTCTACAACATTCTAAGAGGTATGACGCATGGACATCTTCTCTGACCATCTTCTGTGTTAACAACACAACTTCTTCCCATTGACTAGAAATATCATCATCATCTTCTACATCATGGTCTATGGTTGGCTACAGTGGTCAGTTATATTGTTGTATTGTAATGTTGAATTTTTTGTTTTTAGTATAGTTACAAAGAGGATACTTCCACAGCATTAACCAATAAGGTATTCTTTAATGTATTTTTGGAGACAATAGTCATCACAACGGGATGGTTCTTTAATTTAGAATACCTTTTGGTATATATCACAACTGCTTTTCATTTTATCTGTGAGATAACATTTTTACATCATTATATGTGTGTTTCTCTTCTCTTCTTCCTTTGGTTCATGGTAAATGTCTCAGCTCATTTTTTTGTTCTAGTTTTCCTTCCCCCCCCCCTCCCCTTCCCCCCTCCCCCCCTCCCTTCCTCCCCCTCCATCTTCCCCTTTCCCTCTTCCCCCCTCCCCTTCCCCCCCCTCCCTTCCCTCTTCCCTCTTCCTCCCCTTTTTCCCCTTCCCTCCCCCCCCTTCCCCCTTGGGTATTAGTATATAAATGTTCATTGATAAGGTGATTCAGTGGTTATGATTTTATTATTTATTTATTATTGCTTATGGTATGATGTATTATGCACTCTGTTGCTCCTGTCTTCGTTTTTATTTGAAATTTTATTTATATAGCGTTCCAACCCAGTTTTTGATATTTCTATATAAATGTTTTTACATTGTGACTGATTATGTTCAAATTTCTTCTTGTCTTTAATATATGGTTTAATATCTTTTTTTAAGTATATCTTGTTATAAGTGATTTATTATGATTTTGATTGTTCCTCCCTTTTTTTAATATATGTTTTAATTTATGTTTCAATATATGTTTTATTATATATTTGAGTGTAATAATTGAATGTTTTTGTTTCTAGTTGCCCTATACCCCTGATGAAGTTTTGTTAAACGAAACACGGCCTGTGTCAGGTGGGCACCAACTTTTTGGTTTGTGAATAAAAACGCCTCTTTTCAATATTAGATGATTGTTTGTTCTTCCTTGAACACATCACGTTCCTCTCCTTAGACGAAGAGTCATACTGGAGGACCTCGAGATCCTCGGCTCGAGGCTCCTCCTCGGGATCTGCGGGGAAGACCAAGGGTTTGGCCATGTCCCTTACGAAGTCAGAGAACCGGGTATCCTCCGGTGGGGACCGTCTCCAAGGCTCGGACTCCGGTGAGTCTGAAGAGACGCACCGGGTCCGGAAAGTGTCCGGAAAGTGTCCGGGGACTCCTCGTACTCCGTCTCTCACTCGGACCCCTCCAAGGAGGAATCGAGCAGCTCAGGCCGGGCGGGCATCGATGCCATCTGCCCCGACGCCGAGGGCACCGGCATCGACGACCTCAGCCCCGAGCGGGAGGCAGAGGGGGACCTTGGCCAAGGATCGACTCGAAACCGCATTGACTCGAGGATCGGCTCGGCCTCCGGGGTCGACTTGGATGTCGAGGTCCCGGTGGTCGGGGCAGATGCACCGGTGAAACCGGCGATCAGTACCCACTGCTGCTCCATGAAGGCAGCCAAGCTGCTCTCCAAGGCCGTCAACCTGAGATTCAGCTCAGGAGACTCAGCAGCCCCCGACTCGGGCCCCGACGGCGGCTCCCCCGGAGGGGAGTCTACGAAGACAACAGCACTCACGTGATTCGGGGACTCTGGCTCCACTCGAGACAACTTGGCAGGCCTCTCCGACTCCGAGGACCCGGGACGGCGGTCGGGGCTATGCGACCTGGCCCTCAAGGGGCCAAGAACGTCCACCGACGCCGCCCTCACGGGTTTCTTCTTCCTTCTGTGTTCCCGAGAAGGAGACCCCCTTTCAAAGGAGCCTCGACAGTGCTCGGGGTCGGACTCCCGAGATGTCGAGGCCTCTGACGAGGTCCGGGCACGGCCGGACGCGGCGTCAGAAAAAAGTCTTTCAAGCAGATGCTGATGGCTCCTCGGCTCCTTAGAGGACATTTTGCCACACGGGACACAGACCACCGGGTCATAATCGGGCCCGAGGCACCGGAGGCAGCAGTCATGTGTCGGTGAGAGACATCAGCTTCTTGTACCGATCACACTTCTTGAACCCGCTGGCAGCCATCAAGGGAAAAAGGACCCCTGAAAGGTCAAAAGACCGGGCTGCCAGTGAAAAAGAGAAAAAAGCGGGAACGCTAGTCACGAAGGACAAACCAAAAAACTAGCTCCAGGCTCGATACCGGTGTACCGGGCCCAGGCGGGAAGAGGAACCGGCATTCATCCGGGCAAAAAACACGAATCCAACGCAGGAAAAATCAACTTTTTACCGGGTAATGACACACGTCCGTCGGGCTCCACGGAAAAAAGAAAACTGAGCAAGATGGCACCCTTGGGCGGGAAGGGGACCGCGCATGCGCGCTGCATTCCCAAAGGCTTTCTTTGAAAGCTGGGGAAATGCTCCGCACGAGGGCTCCGTCGGCACCAATGTCACCCATATGTGAGGACTGATTTCCTGCTTGGTCCTGGAGAAGAAAGCCTTACCTCGGTGGCAGGAAAAGTAATGGAGGAAGAGATAAATGGAACTCATTCAGATGAAAGGAAGGTGATTAGTGGCATGGCCCAGGGATCGGTACTGGGACCGGTACTGTTCAATGTATTTGTAAGTGATATTGCTGAAGGACTGAATGGAAAAGTCTGCCTTTTTATTTATTTATTTATTTATTTAACAAGTTTTCTATACCGCCTTCTCCTTCAATCAAAGCGGTTACAAGAAATACAAAGGTTATAGGCAAGGGAAACAAACACAGTATAAACATAACAGCACAGTGGTAATAAAGGAAAAATAACAAGGGTTAACAATAAGGCAGATTAATTATAATAAATACAATATATGATATTTAGTCAATTGTTGATCCATATTGTTCAATGAAAAGTGTAGTTTTTAATTGCTTACGAAAGTCTTTTAAATCATCCAGTGAGCGTAAATCAGGAGGGAGAGAGTTCCAAATTAAAGGGGCGGCCAAAGAAATTGCTCTTTGTGAAGTACATTTGCATGATTTAGAGTAGTTTTTTGGGGTGCTGAGGGTGTTAGAAGTGGATAACCTTCTTGGTCTTTTGCTGGTATCATGGAGTAAGAGGGCATGGAGGCTGATTGCAGAACTGTTGTGTTTCATTTTGAATATATTTATAATTTATACTTTATGCAGATGACACAAAACTTTGCAACACAGTGCACATTTCTGAAGGAATGAACAACATGAGGAAAGATCTAAAAACACTGGAAGAATGGTCTAATGTTTGGCAGTTAAGATTTAAAATGAAGAAGTGCAGTATTATGTACTTGGGATGCAGAAATCCAAGGAAACTGTATGCAATAGGGGGCAAGAAGTTAGTGTGCACAGACCAGGAAAAGGACCTTGGAGTGAATGTTTCTCAGTATCTCAAGATGGCAAAACAGTGTGACAAGGTAGTGGCCAAAGCCAGAAGGATGCTGGGTTGCATACAGAAAGGAATTACCAGCAGAAAGGAGGAGGTACAGATGCACTGTACAAGTCACTAGCGAAGCGTCACTTGGAATATTGTGTTCAGTTTTGGAGACCATACCTCGCAAAGGATATAAAAAGACTGGAAACGGTTCAGAGAAAGGTGACCAAAATGATTTGGAGCCTGTGCCAGAAGACATATGAGAAGAGACTTGAATACCTAAATATGTATACAACAGAGGAGAAGAGGGACAGGGGAGGTATGTTACAGACCTTTAAATACTTAAAGAGTATTAATTAACAAACAAATCTTTTTCAAAGACAGGGAAGCTGTAAAACTAGAGGGCATAACATGAACCTGCAAGGGGGTAAACTGAAAAGCAATGTCACAAAATACTTTTTCACGGAATGGGTGGTGGATGCTTGGAATGCACTACCGATGGAAGTGGTGGGGACAAATGCACTGACTGAATTCAAACTGGTATAGGACAGACATAGTGGATCACTTTAAAGCAACAGGGTAAAATCAAAATAAACTTAACTATCTCTTATATCTCAACAAATAGAGATAACCTGCATGGAGCGGTGGGTACACCCCTACACAAAGGAATGTGGAGTGGTGACCTGCATGGAAAGGCAGATGCACCTACTGTTGCTGAGAAGACTAGATGGACCATGCTGGTCTTTATCTGCCATCATCGACTATGAGCGTAGTTACTCATCTGCAACAGGCGTTTTCCAAGGACAGTAGGAATCAGGCCTCACTTATGGGTGACATCAGCACCGACGGAGCCCGCGCAGAGCAATTTCCCAGCTTTCAAAGAAAGACTTTGGGACTGCTGCCACGCATGCGTGGTCCTCTTCCTGCCCAAAGGTGCCATCTTGCTCAGTCAGGTCCCATAGCTAGAGCCCTACTAAGCAGATGGCAAGGGAAGAACAAAAATAGCAACTCTTCATGGGAGGTGGGAGGGTATTGAGGACTGATTCCTGCTGTCCCTGGAGAACACCTGCTACAGGTAACTACGCTTTCTCCAGGAACAAGCAGGAAGTCAGCATTCACTTATGGGACTTCACAGCTACAGGTTACCGAACCTGTAACCCAAAAATGCCTCAGCGAGGCCATGAGCAGAAGTCAATGCCCGAAGTATTCCTAGTCTTTGGGTCCCCGGGGCGAAGCTCTCGTAGCCGTCGAAGAAGAGTCAGAGAGCAGGAGCTGCTTATACCCCGAACAGATTACGGAGGACAGCCTGGCTGAAGGCTCTATCTTAGTGGGACTCCCTCTCCAGACAGTAGTGCACAGCGAAAGTGTTCACTGAAGATCAGGTCGCAGCTCGGCAGATGTCCGACAGAGGCACTGAGCGCAGAGAAGCCACCGAAGCTGCCTTGGCCAGGACGCTGTGTGCAGTGACTCCCGATCCAACACGTCGCCCACCTTCACCTGGGCGAAGGTGATGCAGTCGCCACCCAGATGGAGAGGATACATTTGGTGACTGCCTGCCCCAGGCGATTGGGATCGTAGGCAACAAAGAGCTGACCAGACTTACGGTGAGCCTGGGTGTGCTGGATGTAGAAGGCAAGAGCCCTCTTGCAGTCAAGTGTATGTAACACTGCCGAGGCCTGGTCGGTATGAGGTCTCGAGAAGAAGGTTGTTAAGAGTATCTCCTGATTTAGAAGGAAATCCGAGACAACCTTCGGTAGGAACTTGAGGGTCCCATAGAACCTGATGTGGGGAGCCTCAGCCATGAGGGCCTGAAGTTCACTGACTTGGCGAGGTGAAGTCAAAGCCACCAGGAAGATCACCATCCAGGAGAGATGCCCGCCCCAGATCCAGCACCCGATCGGCGGCATCGAGGGAGAGCGGGCAGGTAAGCTCCTCCCGCTCCCCTCCGACGAGGCCAATCGAGCCTTGCAACATGCCACTTATTCTCTTCACCATCTGCCTCGCGGGCCCTTTGGCATGGCCCTTAGGTTCGGGACCGTGGCACAGGGCACCCAACCCAGGAAACAGTCCTGATCGCACACTCCACCACTCTCTGAGCCCCGATCGGCGGCAGAGAGAGGAGCAGAGGGCTGCAACCCCTCCCGCTCTCCAACCGGAGGCCAACCTGGACCCAACACCAGCACAACACCAACTTTACAAAGGAAGTGACCTGAACCCATCTACCCTCGACAATCTATCCAAATCCGTGCCACTCTAACTGGTAATCAGCATGCCGATAGACTCCTGTAGACTCCATTGCTGAAACCTCACTGCTTCAATTAACTCATCCTTCATAGCCGCTAGACTCCTGTAAACTCCATAGCTAAATGTAGATTAACATACGCTGCATTGCTACCTCATTACTGCTTGTAGTCTTCATTGCTGCTTGTAAAATAACATACTGCATAGCCTGTTGATTTCATTGCTGCTTGTAGAATCACAATTGCTGTACTGCTACCTCACTGCTTGCAAGATAACATTGCTGCATAGGCCGTCTCTGTTCCTTCCATGGCTCCACATCACATTATCTTCCTTTTCCTCATACTTCCCGTTTCCCCTCCTACCAGCACCCTCACCCCCTCACTTCTCATCCCCCCTCTACTACCCTTACTTTCCCCTCTATCCTGTCCTCTATCCTATCATCAGCTCTTGAGCTTCATCACTCTCTCCCTCTCATCCAACCATCTCCTCTCTCTCTAAGGCAACCTCGCCCTCATTTCTGCCACACTGTCTCCTCCCTACCCCGTACTCTGCTACTCCTCCTCCTTCTCTCATCCAGAAACATCAACCCCAATCCTGGCCCCCCTGGCTTTTTGTCTCACTCTGAGAAGAAGACTTCATGCAACATGTCTAAGCCTTATCCACATCCCTCTCCTTTCCCCTTCCGATCCTGCCTCAGCCTCATTCCAAGATTTCAACCCCAATCCTGGCCCCCTAGCTTTCTGTCTCGTTCTGAGAAGAAGTCCTCACACAATATGTCTAATCTTATCCACATGCCTCTTTTCCCCTTCCACTCTCCCCTTCTTATGTGCCTTGTGGAACGCACACTCTGTCTCTAATAAACTCGCTTTTACTCATGACCTCTTCATCTCTAATGCTCTACACCTTCTTGCTGTGACTGAGACCTGGCTCCTCCCAGATGATACCGCATCTACTGCAGCCCTCTGCCATGGGGGTTATCAGTTCTCCCACACGCCTCGTCCCACTGGCCGTGGTGGTGGTGTTGGGTTTCTACTTTCTCCCTCCTGCCAATTCCAACCTCTCCTCCCGCCTCAGTCTCACTCCTTCCGCCTCTTCACCCCGCTTCCTCTCCGTGTTGCTGTTATTTATCACCCCCCCCCCCAAGTCCTCTTCTACCTTTCTCACCAACTTCGACTCCTGACTATTTCTTTCTGAACTCCTCTTCCCCCACTCTTATTCTTGGGGACTTTAACATTCATGTCAATAACCCCCACGACCCTCATGCTTTAAAGTTCCTCTCCCTTGCCTCCTCGTTTGACCTCCAACTTTGTTCCACACTGCCCCCACTCACTAGCATGGCCACTGCATGGACCTGATTTTCTTCTCTTGCTGTTTACCATCGAACTTCTGTAACTCAGTTCTCCCCATATCTGACCATCACCTTTCAAGCTTTAATCTTCATCACCTGCTGCCTCAGCCGCGTCCTGCCTCCTCTAAACTATTTAGAAACCTTCATGCTATTGATCCGCTATTTCTTCACCCCTTTCCTCCACCCTGTCATCTATGTCCACTGACGAGGCAGCAACTTCCTATAACACTGCACTCTCCTTGGCTCTGGATGCACTCGCTCCCCCCATCCCACGTCCTGTGAGACGTTCTGCACCCCAGCTCTGGCTTTCATTCACTACCCGCCATCTACGCTCCTGTGCCCGTTCTCCTGAGCGAGCTTGGCTCAAATCCCGCTCCCATGCAGACCTCCTACAATTCAAATTCATGCTTGTCTCTTTTCAGTCAGCCATAGCTCTTGCCAAACAGGACTACTATGTCCAGCTGACCAACTCCCTTGCCTCTGATCCTCGCCGTCTCTTTACTACTCTCAACTCCCTCCTCAAAGTGCCCCCCACCTCCGATCCCACCCCCCCCTTTCTGCCCAAACCCTGGCCGACTATTTCCATGATAAAATCCACAAAATCACCCTCCAATTCCCCACAAAATCAACTACCTCCCCTCCTCTTCACTCCCAACCCTCCCCCCTACCCTCTCCGTTTCTTGTGATCCCTGTTGACGAAACTGCACACCTTCTTTCTTCCTCCAAACTCACCACCTGCTCCTCTGACCCTATCCCCACCGGCCTCCTATGCCCCATCTTCTCCACCGTTGTCCCTTCCATCTCCCATATTCTCAACCTATCACTCTCCACTGCAACAGTCCCTGCTGATTTCAAACATGCTGTGGTGACACCTCTCCTCAAGAAACCCGCTCTCGATCCCACATGTCCTTCTAATCATCGACCCATCTCTCTCCGTCCCTTCACTTCCAAACTACTCAAACGTGCGGTTCACCGCCGCTGCCTTGACTTCCTCTCCTCATACACTCCTGAATCCCTCCCTTACAGTCCGGCTTTTGTCCTCTACACTCAGTCTCCAAGCTGCAGGAGGAGGTGCACAACCCAGAGGTGGAGGACTGAACTGGAGGAACAATAAGGAAATGGCTCTTGCCAAAGTCTCCAGCGAATTATTCCTGGCAAAATCCAAGGGCCTTTACTCCGTCCTCATCCTTCTTGACCTCTCTGCTGCCTTCAACACTGTCGACCACACCCTTCTCCATGATACCCTGTCCTCACTTGGCTTCTCGGGCTCTGTGCTATCCTGGTTCTCCTCCTATCTCTTCCACCGCTCCTTGTGTGTGTGTTCTGGTGGCTCCTCCTCATCTGCTACCCCACTCCCAGTCGGTGTACCCCAAGAATCTGTTCTGGGTACGTTCCCTCTTCTCTCTCTATACCCAGTCCCTTGGTGCGCTTATCTCTTCCCATGGCTTTCACTACCATCTGTACACCAATGACTCTCAGATCTACCCTCTCTATGCCCATAATCTCCCCGGCAATCCAGACCCGGATCTCTGCCTGCCTCTCTGACGTCGCTACTTGGATGTCTCATTGCCGCTTGAAGTTGAACATGGCCAAGACTGAACTTCTTATCTTTCCCCCTACAACCTCCCCTCCCTCTTCCTACCTTCTCGATCTCTGTGGATAACTCCGTCATCCTTCCTGTTTCTTCGGCCTGCAATCTGGGGGTAGTCTTAGACTCCTCTCTCTCAACACACACATCCAGCTTGTAGCCAAGACCTGCCGTTTCTTTCTCTAAAACATTAGCAAAATCCGCCCCTTCCTTTCTGAACACACTACTCAAATGCTTATCCACTCCTAAGTCACCTCCCACCTCGACTACTGTAACCTGCTCCTTGCTGGTCTCCCTCTAAGTCATCTCTCTCCCCTTCAATCTGTTCAACACTCTGCTGCGCGACTAATTTTCTGCCAGCCTCATCATGCCCATATGACACCTCTTTTCAGGTCACTTCACTGGCTCCCTATCCACTTCTGCATACAATTCAAACTTTTCCTGCTGACCTATAAATGCATTCACTCTGCGGCTCCTCAGTACCTTTCATATCCGCTCTTCCAACAAACTGCTTCTATCTATGCCCCGCACTCCCACTGCTAAGTCCAGACTTCGCTCCTTTCACCTTGCTGCACCTTACACCTGGAACAAACTACCTGTGTCTGTACACCAAGCACCTTCTCTAACCCTCTTCAAGTCCAAGCTGAAAGCCCATCTCTTTGCTGCTGCTTTTGGATCATGACTCACCTAATCTCCTTTCCTCCCCCTTGTTTCACCCCTGCCTACACCTTCGGTGTTTGTGTGTTTTGTCTTGAATAGATTGTAAGCTCTGATGAGCAGGGACTGTCTCTTACATGTCTGTACTGTATAGCGCTGCGTACGACTGGTAGCGCTATATAAATGCTGAGGAGGAGTAGTAGTAGTGCAGAAGCGAGCATGTCGCCATCAGCTTGAAGGGTGATCGTGTAAGCTGTATGAGCACCACGTTGGGGTTCAAAGACTATTTTTAAACAATACTGACACCTGATATAAACTCTCGACCTTTGTGGCTGTTCCTTTTAATTTTTATGAGAACATAAGATATGCCATACTGGGTCAGACCAAGGATCCATCAAGCTCTATATCCTGTTTGCAACAGCACCCAATCCAGGCCACAAGTACTGTCAGGTTCCCAAAAATGTAAACAGATTCCATGCTGATTATCCCATGGGTAAGAAGTGGATTTCCATGGTCTTCTTTAAGAATGTTTTATGGACTTTTCCTCCAGAAACTTGTCTAAACCTATTTTAAACACAGCTACACTAACAGTTTTTACTACATTATCTGGTAATGAATTCCAGAGTTTAATTATCCACTGAGTGAAAAAATATTTTCTCCAATTAGTCTTAAATGTGGTAACATTGTAGCTTCCTTGTGTGTCCTCTAGTCTTTCTACTTTTTGAAGGAGTAAACAACCAAGCTACATTTACTTGTTAAACTCCATGCATTATTTAGAGAACTCTAATCCTATCTCCTCTCAGCCATCTTTTTCCAAGATAAAGAGACCTAGCCTTTTAAGCTTCTCCTCATAAAGGTATCCTTCCATCCCTTTTATCGTTTTGGTGGCTATTCTTTGTACCCTTTCTAATTCCACTATATCTTTTTTAATCTATGGCAACCGGAAATTGCACACAATATTCAAGTTGTGGTCATACCAAGGAACAATATAGAGGGATTATTATATCCTTGTTTTTATTATCTATTCCATTCCTTATGATTACTGGCATTTTATTTGTTTCTTGGCCACCAATACACACTAGATAGAGGGTTTAAACATATTATCCATTACGACCCTTATATCCTTTTCTGGGTGATGGTTTCTAATATGGAACTTTACATTTAACCATAGTTTGGGTTTTCTTCCCTAAAAGTATAACTTTGCACTTGTCCATATTAAATGTCATCTGCCATTTGGACACCCAGTCTTCCCAGTTTATCAAGGACCTCTTGCAATTTTGCACAATTCTCTGATGTTTTAAAAATTTTAATAATTTTGTCTCATCTGCAAATTTGATAATATCACTCGTTATTCCGATTTATGAATATATTAAAAAAGCAGCAGGCCCAGCACAGATCTCTAGGGTATCCCACTATTCACCTTTCTCCATTCAGAAAATTAGCTACTAAGCCCTACTTTGTTTTCAATATTTTAACTAGTTTCTAGTCCACAATAGTACCCTGCCTCCTATCCCTTGACTTTTTCATTTCTCCAAGATTCTCTCATGACTGATCTTCTCAAAGACTTTCTTAAAATGCAGATCACTACCTGGAGGACAGGTTCTTGCTACAGGGTCACTTCCTGTCACAACAAGGCGATACTCTCCTTTCACGTGACCTCTCTCCTACATGGCAACAGAGAGAGCAGAGTTACTTACCTGTAACAGGTGATCTCCGGAACAGCAGGAATTAGTCTTCACATATGGGAGACGTCGCCGACGGAGCCCGCACGGGAATGCTCCCCAGCATCCAATCAGAAAGCCTTTGGGAGCATCCCCCGCGGTGGCTTCCCGCCCTTCCTACTGCCTCTCCCCAGTTGAGTTTCATAGCTGAGCCAGAAGGAGAGGAGAGGAAGGAATAGAGAGAAAGAGATACAACTCCTAGGGGAGGTGGGCGGGTTGTGAGGACTAATTCCTGCTGTTCCGGAGATCACCTGCTACAGGTAAGTAACTGTGCTATCTCCAGGAACAAGCAGGAATGAGTCTTCACATATGGGGACTCCCTAGCTGAGGATGCCCAGGGGAGATCCCGTAAACCCGGCCCAGGACGGGATGGCATTTGCCCAACCTGAATCCCTGGCATCCCCCGAGGGATGGAGGGTAGGAGTTGAGAAGAGAGGAACAGCAAAACCCAAAGACTACAGGGAGAGTAGTCATTAGAATGCATGGAAGCATCATTAAGTTATTAATGAATTAATGACTACCTTAGTACCATGTAGAGCTTAGCTACTGAGTTGTAGGAAGTAGGACTGTGATGGAGGTACTGTAGACACAGTAGTGAGGTCTTCAAAGGAACTTCACCGCAGCGAGGAGGAAGTTCCAGATACGGAAGGCTAGAAGATCCAGGAGTCAGCTGGGTCAGGAGAAGGACGGCAGGTCTTCAAGAAAGCTTTATGCAAAGCTGAGCACTCCCTTAGGAGCAGAGTCCATAACTCAGAGGACTAACAGTAGAAGACTGGCCGATCTGGATAGCCTATTCCGGAGAAGAGTAGGGGTGTACCCCGGAGCAGAAGGAGTACACAGCCTGCCCTAGCTAAGAGATAGGGAGACAAGGGTCTGAACCTCCGGGAGGAGGGCATAACTGAAAATAGAAGCTGTTGACTTCACAGCAGTAGAGTACAACCAGTCTGAGGGCCGATCTAAGGAATAGGGAAGCGGACTGGCCGGACCCCGGAGGGGGGGGGGGGGCGTGAGTACCGGCCATTGGAAAAAAATAGGCGGCAGAACACAGGCACTGTGGGCATCCCCCAAAACGCGCCTATCGAGCAGGCGATATCTGGCATATCTAGGCCGTCGGGCATGGAGAACGCCCCACCCCGGCACTAATGCAGGTACGTTGAGGAACCTACCTTCATGAGCATAACACTGGTAAGGCGGACCTGCCAGTGATCCACAGAACGTCCACCTGGGGAGGTGGCGTCAAGATCCATCCGGGAGAGGGATCTATTCCGGTGGAACACGGGCAGATCGGCGAACAGTAGCGTGAAGGACAGAGGATAGCATCAGTCCGGAAGAACACACCAGGGGGCTCGAGGCCCTATAGGTGTCCCCAGGACCTGCACGCAGAAACTCGCCCCCCGCACTAATCGAGGGACATGAGGGCATAGTCCCTGGTAAGCATTAGGGAACTATAGCGGCTGGAAGGAAAATTCCGGTACGGAAGCAATCAGCAGGGGATACTGCCGAGAAGGGTTCGGGGACATACCTAAGGGTAAGCCAGCTGACCGTGGGCCAGAGCTATCATGGAGTAGAGGTGGTCTCCCTCTACCAACTGAAGGAGAGTACCTGAACCCCTGGATAAGCCCCCGAACCATTTGCCCTACTGAACGAGCCCCAGAGTAGAGCTCAATTGTAAACTTCTGGTAAGAAGGTAAATTGCAGGCAGCCGCCCACCGGAGCCTAAAACTGCTTGGTATGAGAGTTCTGGTGCGGCCCCGGGGACTTCAACCCAGGGCGAGGGGTCCCTTGCTTGGGCGCACCTGGCGGTTGGGCGTAGGGGTGACATTTCCTCTTCCTAGGGAAGGAGGGCCTGGTGAGGCGCGCACCACCGCCGGGGGGAAGTCGGGCCCTAGGATGGCTTCTAACGCTGGGAAGGTTAGCGAAGCACTGTGCGACCTGACGTAAGGCTTCGCTATTGAAGAGGTGATCTCCGTCACAGGGAGAATTACCCAGGTTATGCTGTGCCCGTCTACACAACTCAGACGCCTGCAACCATGCTGTACGGCGTGCTCTAATGGCAACAGCAGAGCATCTGCTGACCGACAGGAAGGAGTCTAGAGAAGCACGAGAAAGGAACCCAGAGATATTCCTGCAGTGATAAAGAAGCAAGGAATATTCAAAGGCCTTGGTTGCAGACATGAAGGGAGACGACAGAGATAATCTCTCGGTGACCTCCCGGAGCGACAGACTCATATAAAAAATATATGAAATAATTCTGGACGCCAGCATAGACGTTTGGAAGGTTTGACGTCCTAGGGTATCTAGCGTCTTCGAGGCGCGGCCTGGAGGGCGAGAAGAATGCTTTTCCTTGCTTCCGGCCTTCCTCAGCGCCGATTCCACCACAATGGAACGATGTGGAAGCTGGTGCTGCCGAAACCCCGGGGAGGGAGGCACACGATACAGAGCATGCATCGCAGTCGACGGTGCCGGAACCCTCAAAGGCGACCGCCAAGCCCCCAGCAGGAGATCTTGCAGGGAGGGATGCAGAGGAAGCATCACGGCGGCCCGTTCCGCAGGGCCTGGAGTTAGGTCCGGGATAGGGATGGCCAGCATGTCCGCCATGTCAAGGAGGAAATTCTGAAAAGACGGCTCTCCCGGAGGGGCTATGCCGTGGGAGGCGGCGGCGGGAGAGGCCGCCAGGGCACCGAGAAGCCTCTCGGGCTGATGACTGCTGGGCAGAGGAGGGGACCCACAGCCCCGAACGTGGGTGGTCAACAAGGCATCGTCGGCTCCTGGAATTGATTCCAAGCTAGGCATCGAAGGGGTCGATGGCGCCAACGGAGCCGCCGGAATCGGCCTCGGCCCCGAACCCGGGGGCGGCGCTGCCCCCGGCAACTGAAGCAGTTCTGTGGCGGCCGGAGGGCAGTGGCCAACGATCTCCGCTCTGCGTCGCGGGAGGGGACAGGGGCCGATCACGGGACGTGTCGTGGCCAAGTCTTCGAGGCTGGATACCGATTCCAGGCTGAGCGTTGAACCGAGCAATGAAATCGACTCCCTTCTAGAGGGCCCCGGCGGGGGCGGCCCCGCCGGCGGTGCTGATCCCGGGGAGCGGATCGGAACCGCGCCGATCGGCGTCGCGAGCATCAAGGGCCCCAAGGACGAAGCTCGGTGGAGAGGGGCCCATCCGATGCCAGCACCGATGTCGGGCGGCGGGCACTGCCAGATGCCGGGCCCCCTCTCGAGCCCGCCTGACCCGGAGGGAAATCCTTCCGGGACATACGACCTGTCCCCGAGGGTACCCAAGTCACCCGATGAGAAGCCCCTGCGGGAAGGGAAGTGCCAAACTCCTGCGCTGACGCCGGGGTACCGTTGCGGGCGGCGCTGATCCAGGCAAAATCGAAGCGATCGAAGACCCCGGGGCCCCCTTTCTCGGAAAGGGCGGGGTCCTCGACGGCCGCGACGATGCCGGGGGGTCGCCCGTCTGGGGCTGATCGACATACCCCGAGGCTCCCGGGGAAGGCCGACGGCGGTCCCTGGTGCTCGACGCCCCTGCAGTCTCCGGCGATGCGGTGCCGCGCAAACCCGGTACCACCCTCGCGCAGGGCTGGGATACCGGCAACCCAGCGCGGGTCGAGGCGACCAGCCACGAGGCCAGATGACCATCCCCGGCGAAGACTGGAACCACCGACGCCGACACGCCCGAAGCAGGTACCACCTCCGCGCATGGCCTGAACGTAGGGCCGCCAGACGGTGTTGAGTCGGTCGGCCCTAGAGCTGCCGAGGGCAGCGGCAGGTGATCCCCGGTGGGGAGCGGGTCATTCGACCCCGACGGGTCGGCACCGCCGGGAGCGGATACCACCCCCATAGGAACGCCATACCGGCAGGAGTCGGTTGGCCCTGGAGGCGCCGAGGACCGCGGCTGACAGCCCCAGGGTGAGGAGCGGAACGCTCGACGCCGGCGTCGAGGGGTCGGCACAGCCTGTAGCGGATACCACCCCCGCGCATGGCAGAGATGACGGAACGCCAGGCTGGACCGAATCGATCGGCCCCAGACGATCCTCGGTGAGTAGCGGGACGCTCGACACCGATGCCGGGGGGTCTGTACCGCTCAAAGCGAGTACCACCCTCGAGCACGGCTTGGACATAGGGAGGTCAGACTCAGTCGAGTCGATCGACCCCGGAGGCGCCGAGGACACCAGCTGACGATCCCTGGCGAAGAGTGGAACACTCGACGCCGGCGCCGATGCCGGGGAATCGGCACCGCTCGAAGCGGGTACCTCCCTCGAGCACGGCTCGGGAATGTTCTGTGAGGAGCGAACCCCAGGAACATCCCGAAACCCCGTAAATGCTTTGGAGCCCGAGGACTCCAGCCGGGGTATAGTAGCCAAGGGGGACTTGAGGGGTTGGCCGGAGACGTCGCCATGCCGCGCATGAGACTCGCCCCTTAAGACTTGGCTAGTCTTAACAGACTGTTGCGTGGTTACCTGATCCTGGAGAGAAGAAAAACCCGATGACCGCGCCTTGGGCGTGAAAACGTCATCGAGGGATACCCGAAAAAGGGAAGGTCTTCTTCCGACACTGTAGCCCGGAGTACCCGGGGGGAAAGGGTCAGGCCCCAAACAAGAGAGGCACCAGGCATTGGAGTCCATGTGGAAAACTAAGTCCCCGCAGTGAGGGCACTTCTGGGGCTCCATGGTGTAAGCCCGGTAGGCCTCGGCGCCCAGAGGGAAAAAAGGTCACGCTAGGCGATGAAAAATAAGAAAACAAAAGGGCACAGGGGTGCCGCTGTCGGTGGGAAGAGCCGCGACTACAGAAACAAGAAAAGAAAAGGTAAAAAGTTCTGCTGTGGCAGGAGGGACGTCCTGCCTGCTACGCGGAAAACGAAAAACTGGGGAGAGGCAGTAGGAAGGGCGGGAAGCCACCGCGCAGGCGCGGGGGATGCTCCCAAAGGCTTTCTGATTGGATGCTGGGGAGCATTCCCGTGCGGGCTCCATCGGCGACGTCTCCCATATGTGAAGACTCATTCCTGCTTGTTCCTGGAGATACTGCCATACTGGAGGTGGAACTTCAGTACTACAGCCCTGAAGGTCTCATCTATAAACCTCTGTCTTCATTAGCTCCTTCAAGTCTGCTACTCTAGCCTCCAGAGATCGGGCTCACTTACCAAGAACAAAGAGCTTCTTGCACACGCAAGACCTCTCATCAACTGGGAGACTATTGTACATTTGACACTCAATGCAAAAGACTGGATAGTCCCCATCTCGCTGCTGGACTGCTGTCTGTGCCTTAGTTTTAAGGTTTTATTTGGCTATTTAAGTTGTTTACCTAAAGTTGCTGGGGATACTTGCACTAATACAACTATACCTAATAAGTTTAAGGGGCTTTGTTCACCTCTAGATTAATTAATTTCAGGGCCTTAATTAAGCTATTCCTATGAGGATAACCAGCTGAACCTGAATGTGAAATAAACCACCTCTTTCCCTTAAATGGGTTTAAGAGCCTACAAAGCTAAGGTTATGCATGGGATGGGTGGGAGTCAGGGTGGGTGAGAAGAAAAGAACACTTAGTTAAAGCTAGCTTGCTACAGAGGCCTGACCTATGCTTCTCAGGTAATCTCTTAATTTCCTGGGTGATCCACACAGCCCCTGATTTGATAGAGGGAGCCTTCCAAATTGCCCCTATGACCTGTCACTTGGCTTTAACACCTATTAAACCCCTCTCTTAAAGGTCTCTAGAAATAATTTATTTCTGCTTGAAGAACATTTATTCTATATGTTATGCTGAGCTATACTATGATTTCATTTAAATGAAAACCTCTCTGGTGATATTAAGTCTTTAAATTTAAATAAAAGCTCTCTGGTGATACTAAGCCCAATTGACTTCCGCTCGGGGTCAGACTCCCGAGATATCGAGGCCTCTGACGAAGTCCGGGCCCGGCCGGACGCAGACTCCAAAAAAATTCTTTCACGTAGATGCTGACGGCTCTAAAGCGCCTTCGACGACATCTTGCCACACGGGCCACAGACCAGAGGGTCATGGTCGGGCCCGAGGCAGCAGTCGTGTTTATCGGTGAGAGACATAAGTTTTACACCAATCAAATTTTTTTAACCCGCTGGCAGCCATCAGGGGAATAAGGGCCCCTACAAGGTCAAAAGACCGGGCTGCCAGTGAAAATAACAGAAAAAGCGCAAAAGCTAGTCACAAAGACCAAAAACCGAAAAAGAAGTTCCGGACTCGATACCAGTGTACCAAGTCCAAGAGGGAAGGGGAACCAGCGTCAAACTGGAAAAAGAGCTGCAAAAATTGCAGGAAAAAAAATCAACTTTTTCCTGGGTGACACGAACTATGCCCATTGGGCTCTGTGGAAAAAGAAAGACTGAGCAAGATGGCACCACTGGGCGGGAAGGGGACAGCGCATGCACTCTGCATTACCAAAGGCTTTCCTTGAAAGTTGGTGAAGTGCTCCACACAAGGGCTCCATTGGTGCCGTCATCACCCATATGTGAGAACCGACTTCCTGCTTGGTTTTGGAGAAACAGAAATATGACGACAGAAAAAGACCACATGGCCTATCTAGTCTGTCCTTCCATAACAACAGTCCACTTTTAACCTTCAGAGATCCTCTGTGTTTGTCCCATGCTTTTTTGAATTCAGTTACTGTCCTCATCTCTACCACCTCCACTGGCAGACTATTCCAAGGATCCACCACTCTTTCCGTAAAGAAATATTTCAACAAATCACTCCTGAATCTATCCCCCTTCACCCTCATCCCATGTCCCCTTGTATCAGAACTTACTTTCAATTGAAAGAGGTTCTCCCCTGAACATTTATGCCACGGAGATATTTAAACATCTCAATCATATCACCTCTATCCCGCCTTTCCTCTAAGTCTGCAACATTTTTAAACGCCATGGTGTACGATACCACATCTACGCCGACGATATTATGTTTTACCTACCATTCAAAATCCCACACCCACCAATTCAACAAATAATAAACTGCTTTAATGACCTAACAGCTTGGCTCAAAGACCACAACCTTTATATCAACTTCGCAAAAACAGATATTCTCTATGTCACAAGAAACCAAACATATACACCACCAAACACCATCACACTAAATAACCATGAAATTAAAACAAAAAAAGAAATAAAATATCTAGGTGTAATACTTGATGACAAACTCAATATGGACGCACATATAAAAAACCTGACAAAAACTATACATTTCAAAATTAAGATCCTGAAACAATTACGCCCATTAATTCATCTACATGATTTCATATCGATAATACAAGCAATAATTACCCCGCACTTCGACTTCGCAAACTTAATTCTACAGGGTATCACACAAAAAAACATTTAAAAAATCCAATTAACTCAAAATATAGCGGCAAGAATTATAATGAAAATAAATCTAAGAGAGCACATTACACCTATCCTTGCTAAACTCCACTGGCTGCCTATTCATGAACGAATACACTACAAAATACTAGTTACCACCTTCAAACTAATAAATAACCTTGCCCCATCAGTACTCAATAACCTAATTTGCACAGAATCAAACAAGAGATTTCAAAGAAGTAGGAATACAAATACAATATGTTTATGTTTATGTTTATTTCACTTGATAAAACCGCCTTTCATGGGCAAGCAAAGCGGTGTACAATAAAAACCAATAAAAACTTTGTTTTTAAAAAGGCCGAGGCCAGTGAAAAGGAAAAGAAATACACTTTCTGGACAGAAAAGCAATAGAAGTATATCAATACCAAAAGATTATAAAAAAGCCAGAAAACTAACCAATAACAGGGCCTTCTCACACTACACACCAGCGCTTTGGAATAACCTACCTGATAACATTCGCCTACTAACCGATATCAAAGAATTTAGGAAAAAATTAAAAACACATCTATTTACCTTACATTATACACCCCTGGTTGGCCAAACCACACAAATTGACACAGGATAAAAACTTGTAAGATATACACCTGCTCGATCATATAAGCACATAATATGATATCATAAGGTGATTCTCATGTGATTCAATCCATAAGTAAAAAAAAAAAAAAAAATTTTGTAAATATGTATAAAGTTGATGCATTTGTATAAAGTTCTGATACATCCACCTAATCAAGATGGATGACATCACTGTTAGAATTCTTAATTATACTGTTAAATGTAAAAAGTTAACCTCTGTTCCATGTAAAACGTCTAGGACATGTACTTTCATGTACCTTAACAACTTTTCTGTTCAATGTAAACCGCACTTGATACCTGGGAAAGAGCGGTATATAAATGTGTTCTAAATAAAAATAAAATAAATATTAAGATCCTTAAGTCAGTCCTCATATGCTTTATAATGAAGACCATTTTAGTAGCCACCCTCTGCACTGACTTCATCCTGTTCACATCCTTTTGAAGGTGCCATCTCCAGAATTGCACACTACTCCAAATGAGGTTGCCCCAAAGACTTTTACAGAGGCACTATCACCTCCTTTTTTCTGCTAGCCATTCCTCTCCGTACGCACCCAAGCATCCTTCTAGCTTTTGCCGTTGCCTTTTCTACCTGTTTAGCTACTTTAAGATCATCAGACACAACCACGTCCAGGTTCTGCTCTTCTTTAGTGGACAAAAGTACTTCACCCCCTATACCAGCGATGGCGAACCTATGGCACGCGTGCCAGCTGTGGCACGCGAAGGCCTTGCAGCTGGCACGCGGGCCCATTTTAAGACTATGTTCCTTCAAAAAGATTAAAAAAAAATTAAAACGCTCAAGTTTGTTCCACTGCCGAGGCCGCTTCTTGGCAGTGGCAGATTCACCCTCTCTAGCGGCGGCGGCGGCGGCGGTGGCGGTTGCGGTTGCGGCTGATCTTCAATTTAAATAAAAACCAAGCCGGTGCACAGCCTTCAGTCTCTGTGAAGGAGCCCATGCAGATGCATTCCGCCCCAAAAAGGAAGTTAATGTAACTTCCTTTGGGGGCGGGACACATCTGCACGGTGGCTCCTCAGAGGCAGAAAGGCTCTGCACTGGCTTGGTTTTTATTTAAACTGAAGATCACTCGCACGGAACAAGAGTGTCTGCTGCTCCTCTGGTTCTCCCCCCCCCCCCTCCTATCCTTTGGATGGGACTTGGGGCCACTCACAGGATGTTCCTTGGGAGAAAAAAGCACCCAGGCACAAGTGGAAAAACAAGGACTAACAGGCAATCCAGCACACAGTCATCCAAGGAAAAAAAAGGCACTCTCTTTAGCTTTAACCACAAACACTCAGCCACACCAGCTCCCCCCAAAAAACAGAGGCAAACTGGCTTGTAGATGGCATGACTAACTCTTCTATGATCAAATACTTGCCACTCCAGCCAAATCCATCAAAGGCCCTCAAGTTCTGGTGAGGAAAGTGCATGCAGGCAATAGCATCCTTCACATTCTGTATCTCCCAGTTTTAGACTGTAAGCTCAAAGAGCATGTCCCTGTGCAGACAAGTTCATCAGTAACACTCCAGGGGGGCTGGGGAAGGAGGCAGCCAGCACCACTCAAAAAACAGCTTGCAGCAGTCAAGTCTCTCCTAGCGGGCCTTAACTGGTCACCGCATGCTGCTCCCATCCCGGCTTCCATGACTGCACTGAACTCTGCTCCAGTGCATGACAAACAGGACCCGCCATTGCACTGGAGCCCAGAAGCCAGATATTGCTTGTTTCAATCCATGCTGTGGTCATGCTGCTGTTCCTGTTCTTGGTCACTCAAGCTCCCCAAGATGTCAGAAAGGCCGTGCCAAACCCTATTTTCGTGCCAGAGCACCATCAGAGGTGAGTGGAATTCCCATTTTTCCAGGGCAAGGATAATGCACGCATATTTTTATATTTTACACTATATTGGGGAACTGCATCTCTTATTTATTTGATGTTGCACTGCATGTGGACTCTGGCTTCTTGGGGTTTCAATTTAAATTTTGTCTACATAATTTTATTTTTACTTTGATGGACTCCTTATGTGAGTTTTGGAAGTTTGTGCTGATATGGTATGGTATGGTAGGTTTGCTCTTTGTTGTAGGGTTTTGTATTAGTTCACAATATGCCTGGTACTTGAGAATAGTGCTTGTTGTTGTTGTTGTTGTTAGTGAGATGATCAGAATCAGATTTTTTTTCTTTTTTTAAATATTGAGTTCTGTGGGTGAATGTCCTGGTTCTGGCTCTGCACCTACTGTGGATGCAAAATATATGTTGAAAAAGAAAAAGCAAGAACCATAACGCAGTTTATAACAAAATAAAAATCAGTTATAATTTAGTTTTATAAACTGTGCTGTTGATTCTTGCTCTCTTTTAGCTCCTTGGTGTGCAAATAGGACCTACCTAGCCCTGTGCAAGCGGTGCAGTCGCACAGGGCGCAAAGGCTTAGGGGACACATTTTGGCTGTATGCTGTTGCCCTGCTGCCGCTGGCAGGACAATAGAAGGCAGCCAAATTGTGCCCCCAAGCCTTTTCGCAGCACTTTAAGCAGGTCTGGTCCCTCCCTCCTCTGATGCAATGTCAGAGCAGGTAGGGACAGATCTGCTTAAAGTGCCAGCGCCTTTCAGATGGGGCGCATGCCCCCATCCTCCTCCCCATACCTCCATCCAGCACTGCTTGCTCTTTCCCTGCTGCCGGTGCCGCCGTGAAAAAAAAACAGAGGGCGGCAGCAGCAGGGAAAGAGCAAGCCGTGCTGGATGGAGGTATGGGGAGGAGGGGGGGGAGGCGCGTGCCCAAGCTGCAAGTCGCACAGGACAGCTTTATAAAGAGTTTTTAGATACTAAAATCTTGTTAAGGTTTAATTGACGTGCTGGCACTTTGAGGAAATTCTTTGGTTTTGTGCGGCAGTTTGGGCACTCGGGCTCAAAAAGGTTAGCCATCACTGCCCTATACTATATTGCTCCCTTGGATTGCTGCAGCCCAAATGCATGACTTTACATTTTTTAACATTAAATCCCAGCTGCCAGATTCTAGACCATTCTTCAAGCTTAGCTAGATCCTTCCTCATGTTATCTACACCTTCCTCGGTGTCTACTCTATTGCAGATTTTGGTATCATCCGCAAAAAGGCAAACCTTACCTGACAGCCCTTCCGCTATATCACTAACAAAGATGTTAAAAATAATAGGATCAAGGACAGATTCCTGAGGCACACCACTGGTAACATCCTTCTCCTCAGAGTGAGCCCCATTTACCTGTACACTTTGTCGCCTCCCACCCAACCAATTACTTTAGGGTCCATCCCTAGGGTGCTCAGTTTGTTTATAAGTCGCCTGTGAGGAACAGTGTCAAAGGCTAAATACACCACATCTAGGGCTCTCCCTCTGTCCAACTCCCTGGTCACCCAGTCAAAGAAATCAATCAGATTTGTCTGACAAGACCTGCCTCTGGTGAATCCATGCTGTCTCTGATCCTGTAAACCGCTGGACTCCAGAAACCTCACTATGTCTGCGTATGTCTTCAATTAACTCTCTGTCTACCTCTTCCTCTTGTGAGGGAGATCTGTATATCACGCCAATGCAAATAGGACCAAACCTGATCAAGGAAGTCTGACCGTTCTGAAAAAAGTAAAGGTCTGGGGGGCAACTTCTCCAAATGGATTAGTTTTGCGCATACAATGACAGTTGTGAACCTCACTTCTAAGTCAGAGTACAGGGAGCATGATCTCAGTCTCTCAAATTTACTGCTAAGGCTCTTGGCAAAGACAGCCTCCTTCTGGAGTTCATAGGATGTAACGTGTAAGGGTAATTTATCAAGGTGTGCTTGGAAATTAAATCAAGCCTGTGGCACCCAACAGGATAGGAAATAACTATCTTTCTGCCATGTTTTCTTGGTCTCTGACTGTATTTCTTAGTACTTGAAGATTTTCTAACTCTCAACATAATCCACAGAATAGTCGCTTGGAAATGATACCTCTATAAACATTGCCATTCTGGGGGTGTTTTCCATTTCCACTACGTCTGGCTTCTTCACATTTAGCTACTTATAGGTTGGAATGGGAGTATCCCAGATCATAACCTATTCATTCTCCATAATTCTTTTAGGATCATGATCTCAATGATTTTCAAAGCACAGTGATGATTACAGAGTTTAAAATAAATGAGATGTCCTACTTTATTGTGCCTTTTGCTATATAAATTTTCTGCCATCAGAACTTTGCAGCCAGCTATGAGCTGAACCACTGTTTCCAGCTTTTTCTCAGAGAATCTACATAAATCTGTTTTGCTAGTATTTTCCCTGTTCCCTGTAAACCATCTTGTCCATAATCCGCTGTTCTGTGCTGCAACTATCAACCTCTCATCCTTTGGTTTCAGTTCACCTCTCCTTAACCATTCATGTGTATGGTTTTGATTAACAAAGGGTTATTAGAGTGACACTTTGTATTTCCCACTGAACTTGTGTATTTGCCACTTATTTTTTCCTTGTCTGCTGACCTAATTCTTTGAAGATTTTTTTCCCTTGTTTAACAAATTATATTGTTTCCTTCCCTATGTGTGCTTGTGGATTCATGGTCTTCCTGAGACAGAGTAGTTACTCACCTCTAACAGGGGTTCTCCAGGAGCAGCAGGAATCAGTCCTCACTTATGGGTGACGTCGGCGCCGACAGAGCCCTTGCGGAGCAATTTCCCCAGCTTTCAAAGAAAGCCTTTGGGAATTGCAGCACACATGCACGGTCCCCGTCCCGCCCAAGGGTGCCATCTTGCTCAGTCTGATGACATAGCGAAAAGACAGCAAAAAAGGTTAGCAAAAACAATGGATAAGAATGTCTGCAACTCCGAGGGGAGGAGGGAGGGTTGTGAGGACTGATTCCTGCTGCTTGCTCCTGGAGAACACCTGTTACAGGTGAGTAACTACTCTTTCTCCAGGACCAAGCAGGAAGTCAGTCCTCACTTATGGGACTCCCAAGCTTAAGGCTACCGGAGACCTCAAGCCGAAAAAATGAGCTCCCTCTAGCTCAGCAGTACAGAAGGAAGGAATCTTCTCTGAATACGCTCCCGGCCGGTAGCCCAACACCAGGGCCGGAGGGTAGGAGTTGCCTAAACCTCAAAGAGATTGTGGAGGACTGCCTGTCCGAAAGCACTGTCCCTGCGGGACTCCCTCTCCAGGCAGTAATGAGCCGCAAAGGTCTGGCTTGAAGACCAAGTAGCGGCCCGGCAGATGTCTGCCAACGGAAAAGAGCGGAGATGAGCCACTGACGCAGCCTTCGCCCTGACATGGTGAGCCGTGACTCGACTCTCTAAGGAGAGGCCGGCTGCCCCATAACCCCAGGCGATACAGTCAGCTACCCAGATGGACAAAGTACGCTTGGAGACAGGCACCCCCAACCTATTGGGGTCAAAAGAAACGAAAAGCTGAACAGCCTTTCTATGCTCCTGCGTACGGTCAAGGTAGAAGGATAAGGCCCTCCTACAGTCCAGGGTATGCAGAACCGTCTCAGCCCGGCAGGTATGCGGTCTGGGAAAGAAGGTTGGAAGAACCACCTCTTGGTTGAGATGAAAAGGGGAAACCACTTTTGGAAGAAACTTAGGGTGAGTCCTTAAGACCACCCTATTCGGGTAGAACCTAATGTAAGGAGGCTCAGACACTAGGGCTTGTAGTTCACTAACGCGCCTAGCAGAGGTAAGGGCTACCAAGAAGAGAGTTTTCCAGGAAAGGAAACGAAGAGGGGAGGTAGCCATAGGTTCAAAAGGCGGACAGGTAATCCGCTGCAAGACCACATTAGATTCCCAGTCAGGGGCTGGTGGGTGCAAGGGAGGCTTAAGCAGAAGGAGGCCTCTGAGAAAACACGCCACCAAGGGGTGTGCGGAAAGAGGTCAGCAGTCCACCGGCGAGTGATGTGCGGAGAGAGCACTGAGGTGGACCCTTACAGAGTTGGACTTGATGCCGAGATTGGAAAGGTGAAGCAAGTATTGCAGTACCACCGATACCAAGCAGAAGGGGTTCTCAGACTGCTGAGAACACCACACGGAGAAGCGACGCCATTTAAGGGCGTAAGACTTCCGGGTGGATGGTAGCCTAGACGCTAGGACGACATCTTCCACCTCCGGAGGTAGGAGTAACGGAGCTAGGACTACCCTTTCAGCAGCGAGGCCATCAGGTGAAGGGCTCGGAGGTTGGGGTGCAGGAGAGTGCCTTGATCCTGAGTCAGGAGATCGGGCTGAAACCCCAGAGGAAGGAGAGTGTCCACTGCCAGTTGTAGCAAGAGCAGGAACCAGGGCTGTCTCGGCCACCTGGGCACTACCAGGATTACTGAGGCCCTGTCCCGGAGAACTTTGAAAAGCGTCCGGGACACGAGTGGCGTGGGAGGGAAGACATACAGTAGGCCCGTGGACCATGGGATGAGGAAAGCATCCGCCGCTACTCTGAGCGGGTGCGGATGCCTGAAGCAGAACCTGGGAAGTTGCCGGTTCAGAGGACTGGCAAAAAGATCCATGGAGGGGAGGCCCCATCGGAGGAAGATCCGCTGAACCACCAACGGGTCTAACCTCCACTCGTGTGGCTACAGAATCCTGCTCAGTTTGTCGGCCAGGTAATTTTCCTGTCCTGGCAGGTAAACCGCTTTGAGGAGGATGCCATGGTCGACTGCCCAAGAGCACAGTCTCCGAGCCTCCTGACATAGGAGGAGGGAGCCGGTGCCCTCCTGTTTGTTAACATAGAACATGGCAACCTGATTGTCCGTCTGGACTAGTACAGACTGATGAGAGGTGAGGTGAGAGACGGTCCGTAGAGCTAGGCCGATCGCCCTGAGCTCCTGGAAGTTTATCTGTTGAGCAGCCTCCCAAGGGGTCCAAAGGCCTTCAGTGCATGTCCCCTGGCAATGTGCTCCCCATCCCAGGAGAGAGGCATCTGACGTCAGCACTTGGGAAGGCGGAGGAGACTGAAAAGTCATGCCGATTACCAGATTGGGCAGATGAAGCCACCATTGCAGAGAGGAGACCAGGCGGTCGGAGATCTGTACTAAGTCCACAAGGCTCCCTGTGGCTTGATGCCATTGACTGCGAAGGCTCCACTGAGCAGGCCTCATATGTAGACGGGCATTCGGAGTGACATGGACCGTGGAAGCCATATGGCCGAGCAGCTTCAGGAATTGAATGGCCGAGACCAGGGAAGTGCTGTGAAACCTGCTGGCCAGAGCTCTGAGCCGGTTGGCCCGTTCCAGAGGCAAGAAGGCACAAGCTTGCAGTGTCCAACCGTGCTCCTATGAATTCAAGATCCTGAGAGGGGAGCAAAGTGGACTTTGCGAAGTTTATGACAAAACCCAAGTGCTGAAGCAGAGCCACAGTGCGATGAGTGGCCTAAGTGACCTCCAGGGAAGACTGTGCCCGGATGAGCCAGTCGTCCAGGTAGGGAAAGAAAAAGAGGCCTTGAAGCCTCAGGAAGGCTGCCACCACTGCCAGGCAATTGGTGAATACCCTGGGAGCGGAGCACAGGCCAAAGGGCAGTACCCTGTATTGATAATGATTTCCTGCCACAACAAATCGTAGATATTGTCTGTGGTCCGGATGGATAAGGATGTGAGTATAAGCATCCTTTAGATCCAAGGAGCATAGCCAATCTCCCTGCTGGAGGTAGGGCAGCAGGATTCCAAGGGTAAGCATCTTGAACTTTTCCCTTTGCAGGAACTTGTTGAGGTTGTGCAAGTCTAGGATGGGTCTGAGGCCTCCTGTTCTTTTTGGTATCAGAAAGTACCTGGAATAAAAGCCGTGACCTCTCAGGTGGTGGGGCACCGGTTCCACAGCCTGTTCCTGAAGAAGACTTGTCAACTCCTGAAGGAGTAAGTCCCTGTGCAGAGGGGGTCTTGGAGGCTCCCCTGGAAAATAGGAGGGAGGTACTTGGTGAAAATGCAAAAGGTAGCCCTCTTGAACTACCTGAAGCACCCAGGTATCTGATGTTATGGCTGACCACCTGTGGGCAAAGTGGGCCAGCCGGCCTCCCGTGCTGAGAGAAGCCAGCGGGGGGAAAGAGGCTATGCTTACGGAGTCAAAAACCTCCACCCTGCTGAGCAGGGGCCGGTGTAGTGGGCTTGGGGGCCTTCTGCCGACGGGACCCATTACCCTGTCCCTTAGCCTGCTGACCCTGATGGGGAGCTGCTGAGGCTTGATATTGTGGGTGGTGTTGTTTATAGGCAGACACCTTCCTCGGGTAAAGCACAGTTACTTACCTGTAACAGGTGATCTCAGGGAACAGCAGGAATTAGTCTTCACATGTGGGTACGTCGGCGCCGATGGAGCCCGCACGGGAATGCTCCCCAGCATCCAATCAGAAAGCCTTTGGGAGCATCCCTCGCGCCTGCACGGTGACTTCCCGCCTTTCCCACTGCCTCTCCCCAGTTGAGGTTCATAGCTGAGACAGAAGGAGAGGAAGAGGAAAGGAAAATAGAGAGATACAACTCCTAGGGGAGGTGGGAGGGTTGTGAAGAATAATTCCTGCTGTTCCCTGAGATCCCCTGTTACAGGTAAGTAACTGTGCTATCTCCAGGAACAAGCAGGAATGAGTCTTCACATGTGGGGACTCCCTAGCTGAGGGTGCCATGGGAGATCCCATAAAATGCGTATCCCTGGACAGGACGGCATTTTCCCAACCTGGATCCCCGGCATCCCCCGAGGGATGGGGGGTAGGAGTTGAGGAGAGAAGAGTTGCAGAGGAACAACAAAATCTAAAGACTACATGTGGGGAGATGAGTCTTTAGCGTGCATGTCAGGTATCATTAAAGCATTTAATGAACTAGTACCATATAGAGCTTACCTACTGGATTGTAGGAAACAGAACTGTGATGGAAGGTACTGTAGACGCAGTAGCGGAATCTTCAAGGGAACTTCACAGCAGTGAGGAAGAAGTTCCAAATCTGGAATGGGCAGGTGACCCAGGTGTCAACTGGAACAGGAGAAGAACGGACTGTCTTCAATGGAAAGCTTTATGTGAAAAAGCTGAGAACTCTTTTAGGCACAGAGTTATTAACATTGAGGATTAAAAGAAGACGACTGACCGATCTGGAATTAGCCCAGTCCGGAACACTGAAGATGTACACTGTCTTCCCTAGCCAATAAGAAATAGGAAGACAGTGAAGTTTGATACCTCATAGATAAGGAGGTGTATAACAAAATAGAAGCTGTTGACGCCACAGCAATAATTGTGAGTATAACCGGACCCAGTAACCGAGCCGTATGATAATAGGCAAGCAGACTGTCTGGACCCGACAGTTAGGGAGATAGTGGGTAATACACAGGGTGCTATGACCATCTCCCAAAAAGAACATACCCATATATATATATATATATATATATATATATATATATATATATATATATATTAAAACTATATACATATCAATACAGATATGAATATATATGTCTAGACAAGTGTGACATATATAACTATATACAGATATAGATGGGCATGGTTTATGCCCACCCAGGGTACAAAAAACATGTATGCATAGGACACATACATACATGAAAACAATACTGCCTGCAACTGGGCCACAGAAGAAACATCCACATGGGAAATGTGATGCGAAAAACTTCATCTAACAGTAGGGGGCGAAAACCACCCGAAGAGTATAGAGAATCTATTTTTCTGTGGTACAGGGATGCAGATCAGTGGAATTAGCAGTATAGTTGCGTGAAGAACAGAGGACAATATCAGTCAGGGGAGAGAACGTCAGGAGCACTTTAGGCTGCTGATGCGTCCCAAGGACAGAAAACGCATAGACCAAGATACCAGGATGACCCCGCCAAGGGACTCATGGGTATCATGTACAGTAAAAAAAGTATGCGATGTCCAAGTGGAGCAGAGACATAATGCCAAGCTGTAAGGAAAAAAGGAAGCATCATGGTTGCTTTTTCTGCAGGACCTTACATAAGAACATAAGATATGCCATACTGGGTCAGACCAAGGTCCATCAAGCCCAGTATTCTGTTTCCAACAGTGGCCAATCTAGGTCATATGTACCTAGCAGTTTCCCCAAGAGACACAAGTTCCACAATGCTTGTACTGGGTCAAGCATTGATATCTTCGGTCACTTCTTAATAATGGTTTATGGACCTTTCCTCCAGGAACTTGTCCAAACCTTTTTTAAACCCAGCTACACTAACAGCCTTTACTACATCCTCCGGTAACAAATTCCAGAGTTTGATTACACATTGAGTGAAAAAATATTTTCTTCTATTAGTCTTAAATAGTTTACCCCTGTAGCTTCATTGCATGTCCCCTAGTCTTTCTATATTCTGATAAGGTAAACAATCGATCTACGTTTACCCGTTCCACTCCGTTCATTAATTTATAGACTTCTATCATATCTCCCCTCAGCCGTCTCTTTTCCAGGTTAAAGTGCCCTGACCTTTTTAGCCTTTCTTCATAGGAGTATCCTTCCATCCCATTTACCATTTTGTTGGCTCTTCTCTGTACCTTTTCTAAAATCGCTATATCCTTTTTAAGATACGGCGACCAGAATTGCACACAATATTCAAGGTGCGGTCTCACAATGGAACGATATAGAGGCATTATAATATCTTTTGTTTTATTTTCCATTCCTTTCCTTATCATACCTAGCATTCTATTTGCTCTCTTGGCCGCCGCTGCACACTGGGCCGAGGGTTTTAACATGGTATCCACAATGACGCCTAAATCTTTTTCCTGGGTGGTGGTTCCTAATGTGGAACCTTCCATCGTGTAACCATAGTTTGGGTTGTTCTTCCCTAGGTGCATAACCTTGCACTTGTCCACATTAAATTTCATCTGCCATTTTGATGCCCAGTCTTCCAATATCTCCAGGAACAAGCAGGAATAAGTCATCACATATGGGTACGTCGGTACCGACGGAGCCCGCGCGGGAAAGCTCCCCAGCTTTTCAGATTAAAAGCTTTTGGGGCCTCCCACTGCACATGCGCGCTGCCTTCCCGCCTTCCTGACCAGCTCTCGTCAGTTTCTTTTTTTCCGCGGAGCCAGCAGGTCGTGTTCCTGTCACCGCTGAAGAAATTGTTAATTTTATTGTTTTCTTTAGACCGCGTACCTGCCTTCCCCAGTCTGAAACCGGTACTGCCGGTCTCTCTTTCTTTCTTTTGAAAAAAAAAAATATATATATTTTTCTTTTCTTCAGCACAGCTTGGTACTTTGTTAGGCCTTCAGGCCTACACAAATTCTCCTCATGGAGAAGCCAGTTCCTGGTTTTAAAAAGTGTACCAAGTGCAGTGCTGTCATTCCTCTTACAGACACCCATGAATGGTGTCTTAAATGTTTAGGACCTGACCATTCCATACCGGACTGCCCATCCTGCTCCCAGATGTCGAAACGTGGATTGCAGAACCGGGCCAACAAGTTCCATGTGCTGTTTCCTTCAGAAGCATCACAGTCATCCAGGTCTTCCTCTCCGGATGGATCTCAGGTAACCAAAAACTCCAGTGGGCAAATCCTCTAAAAGCAAATCTCTTTCTAAAGATCGAGAGGCTCTCAATTCTGAGTTCGAGGATTCTGCCCAGGCCAAAAAACCCCGGCGGGAGGTTCCGGCCTCCAAAGCAATCATGGGGTCACAGGTTGACATCGATGGCGCGGCCTCGACAGATCACCTGTTGTACTGCTCTGGGGTACCGGCCCATACCGGTACCGACATCCAGGCAGCAGTGGCGTCTATGGGCAATACTGTCCAAGTCATGCAGCAGGCCATTCTGGCTTTTATTAATGCTGCTATGCCCTCGGTACCGCAGCCAGCGGTACCGGGTCCGGTTCCGGTAATGGCTTCCATACCGGAACCGAGGCCATCGTCTTCCAAACGCAGATCGGTTCTGCATGCCGGATCTGGGCTTTTGCCCTGTACCGATCCCATACCCGGTACGCCCGATGTCGATACTGAACGGTATGCGTATCGTGCGTTGGAAGCACATAGAGGATACTCTGTTTCTTCAGAGGATTTTAACTCCTCTGATGATTCTGATGAGTTCTCCCTTGATCTTCCAGAGGAGCCTTCTTCTCCTAACAGGAGAATGTCTCCACCAGAGGATTTGTCCTTTCAGGACTTCATCATAGAAATGGCTAAAGGTCTTTCTATTGCTTCATCCTCTGAAAAGGAACCCAGATCAAAGAAACTGGATATTTTAGGATACTCTAAGTCTCCTAAAGAGGCAGTCACCCTGCCTATCCATGAAATCCTTCAAGAACACTTGATGGACTTATGGGAGGCTCCTCTAACATTGTCTCCTTCTTCTCGCAGATTGGACACCATGTACCGTGTCCCCCCTTCTCCTGGTTTCCAAAAAACCCAGTTGCCTCACCATTCTATTGTGGTGAAGTCTGCAATGAAGAAGATAAAGAGTACCAAAAGGCACTCTTCTACTCCTCCAGGGCGAGAATGTAAGACTTTAGACTCTTTTGGCAGGAAAATTTTCCAGGCTACTATGCTTATAGCCAGGATTAATTCCTATAGTCTTTACATGGGCATGTTTCTCAGTGAAATCGCTCTAAAAGTTCGGCATTTTGCCCCCTTTATCCCTGAGGATAAGAGGGAGCAGTTCATTTCCTTAGTGAAACACCTTTTGGATATTTCAAAGTTCTCCAACAGGGCAGCTTTTGATTCCTTTGAGGGTGCTGGTAGGGCTTCGGGCATTGCTATAGCAGCCCGACGTCTTGCTTGGCTCCAGGCTTCTGATCTAGAACATTGGGTCCTAGATGGCTTACGAAATCTGCCCTGTACAGGTGAGAACTTATTTGGTGAGGAGTGGCAAATTAAGGCCACTCAAATGGATGCAGAAAATGCCACCTTAGATAGACTTTCTAAGTCTACCTCCACTCCTGCCAAGAAGAAGTCTTTTAAGAGGCCTTATTATAAGAAGTCCAGATTTTCCACAAATACTGGCCAACAATCCTCTCAGCCTCGTTTTGCTGCTAAACGTCAGCAACCTAAACAGGCAAGGTCAAAGCCTGCGGCGTCTGCTACGCCTCAGCAGGCTCCACCCCCTCAGGGGTTTTGACTTGCCCCTAGAGAACTTAACTTTTCTGGCTCTAGAACAACCAGAGCCCCTCACCATACCCGGAAGGTTAGCTCACTTTGCTCCCAGATGGGAACAAATTACATCAGAGCAATGGACCCTCTCTATCATCAGAGAGGGTTACAAACTCCATTTTTCCGACCTTCCTCCTTATACTATGGTGAGGCAGTTCAATTCTCCCCCATCTCTCCTGGCCCTCTTGGGTCAGGAAGTCTCCTCCCTCCTTGCCCAGGGGGCAATAGAGGAGGTCCCTCTTCTTCAACAGGGGACGGGATTCTACTCCTTATTTTCTAATACCAAAGAAGACAGAGGGCTTCAGACCAATTCTGGATCTGAGAGAATTGAACAAATTTCTTTTCAAGGAGAAATTCAAAATGCTTTCTCTGGGCATTCTCCTTCTATACCTTCAGAGTCAGGATTGGCTTTGTTCTCTAGACCTAAAGGATGCGTATACACACATACTCATCCACCCATCCCACAGAAAATACCTTCGATTTCTGTTTCAGGGAAAACATTTCCAGTACAGAGTACTCCCCTTCGGTCTAGCCTCTGCTCCAAGAGTGTTCACCAAATGCATGGCAGTCGTAGCTGCCTTTCTAAGAGGCCTGGGAATTTTCATATTCCCATACCTGGACGACTGGCTCATCCGAGCTCCCTCTCAGTCCCAGGCCCAAATTTCCCTGGACCACACAAGGCGTCTTCTGCAGTATCTAGGACTGGTAGTAAACCTTCCCAAGTCTCAACTAATCCCTACTCAGTCTTTCGAGTTCATAGGGGCCCAGTTAGACACCATCACTGCAAGGGCCTACCTGCGTCAGGTCAGGGCCCAACGCCTGCTGAGTTTGGCCTCCCAAGCTCAGTCCAGCAGTCATTTGACAGCCCGAGAAATGCTGCGACTTCTGGGTCACATGGCCTCCACGGTACATGTGGTGCCCTACGCTCGTCTGCATATGAGAGCAGCTCAATGGACCTTGGCCACCCAGTGGACTCAAGCATCTGGAGCGCTCTCCGACCAAATACTCACCTCAAGCCGTCTATTTTGGTCCCTCCAATGGTGGACATCCACCAAGAATCTGTTGTTGGGGGCCCCCTTCCAACCTTTGTTGCCCCAAGCAACCCTCACAACAGATGCCTCCCAGACAGGGTGGGGAGCTCATCTTCAGAAACTCTCCACTCAGGGCACTTGGTCTCCACAGGAGGCCACCCTTCATATCAACCTCCTGGAACTGCGAGCAATTTAACTTGCCGTCAAGGTCTTCTATACCCTCCTTGTCAACCTGACTGTCCTAGTTCAGACAGACAATCAGGTAGCCATGTTCTATATAAACAAACAAGGAGGGACAGGCTCTCTGTCCCTTTGCAACGAAGCTCTCAGATTATGGGCCTTCGCCAGAGAGCATCAAATTCACCTTCTTGCAGTGTATCTTCCAGGAGTTCAAAACTCTCGTGCAGACAGACTCAGTCGAGTTCTGCTTCCACACGAATGGTCCCTACATATGGACCAGATATGCAGAATCTTTCAGGAATGGGGGACCCCGGACATAGACCTCTTTGCAAGTCCGTGGAATGCCAAACTTCCCCGGTTCTGTTCCAGAACTCAGTGTCAGGGAGCTCAGGCCCACGATGCCTTCCTCCTGCATTGGGGTCAGGAATTCCTCTATGCCTTTCCACCCATTCCTCTAATATCCAAGACACTGTTCAAGCTCCAGAGGGATCACGGGACTATGATCCTCATAGCTCCCCGCTGGCCACGCCAGGTGTGGTTCCCTCTACTTCTGCATCTCTCCCAGGGATCCTCCCTGGACCTGGGAGCTGCGCCAGACCTTCTGTCTCAGGAGGAGGGGACTTTGTGGCACCCAAACCCCAAATCCCTACATCTCAGAGCTTGGTTACTGAAGGCCTAAGTCTTCAAGACTTTAATCTTTCTCAACCTGTGACAGATATCCTTCATGCCTCTAGGAAACCTTCCACGAGGCGTTCTTATGCTTTCAAATGGAAACGTTTTTCCATTTGGTGTGCTCAGCAGGGTCATGACCCTCTAGCACTTCCTTTGAATTCCCTCTTGGACTATCTCCTGCATCTTTCAAATGCAGGCCTTAAAACAAATTCAGTAAGGGTCCATTTGAGTGCTATTGCAGCATCCTTAAAACCTATAAATGGACAACCTGTCTCCTCTCATCCTCTTGTTGCACGTTTCATGAGAGGCCTGACTCTAACTAAACCTCCCATCCGACCTCCTCCGGTAGCATGGGATTTGAACCTAGTTCTAGGTCAGCTTATGAAGCCACCTTTTGAGCCTTTGGACTCTACCTCCTTCAAATTTCTTTCCTGGAAGGTTGTTTTCCTTATTGCAGTCACTTCGGCTCGCCGCGTCAGTGAACTGCAGGCTTTAGTGGCTCATCCACCTTATACTAGGTTTCATCATGATAAGGTGGTCCTTAGGACGAATCCCCACTTTATGCCCAAAGTGGTCTCGCCTTTTCATCTTAATCAAGAGGTATATCTACCTGTCTTTTTCCCGGCTCCTCATGCATCCAGTGCAGAGAGGAACCTTCATACTCTGGATTGGTAAAGAGCTCTTGCCTTTTACCTCAACAGGACTCAACCACATCAAAAGTCTTCCCAACTTTTCGTGGCTTTTGATCCTTCTCATTTGGGACTTCCAGTACACTTTCCAATTGGATCGCTCAGTGTATTTCTTTTGCTTACCAGAATAAGAACATTTCTCTGGAGGGCCATGTCACAGCTCACAATGTGAGAGCCATGGCCACTTCTATGGCTCATCTTCACTCTGTGTCCATAGATCAGATCTGTCGAGCAGCCACTTGGGCCTCGGTTCATACCTTCACAGCCCATTACTGCTTGGACAAGGACTCCCGCCGGGATGCCTTGTTTGGTCAGGCTGTCCTCAAACACCTGTTCCATACTTAAACAACTCCTGCCCACCTTCCCTGGATGGATGCCTGAGATCCATGCGAAGATGGTTTACTCTTGGAGGGGGATCTCCCAGGCATCTTAGCTAGGGAGTCCCCATATGTGATGACTTATTCCTGCTTGTTCCTGGAGATAGTACAGTTACTTACCTGTAACAGGTGATCTCTGGGAACAACAGGAATTAGTCATCACAACCCACCCACCTCCCCTAGGAGTTGTATCTCTATCTATCTTCCTGTCCTCTCTCTCTATTGTCTCAGCTTTAAACTCGAACTGACGAGAGCTGGTCAGGAAGGCGGGAAGGCAGCACGCATGTGCAGTGGGAGGCCCCAAAAGCTTTTAATCTGAAAAGCTGGGGAGCTTTCCCGCGCGGGCTCCGTCGGTACCGACGTACCCATATGTGATGACTAATTCCTGCTGTTCCCAGAGATCACCTGTTACAGGTAAGTAACTGTGCTTTATCAAGATCCTCTTGCAATTTTTCACAATCCTCTTGGGTTTTAACAACTTTAAATAGTTTTGTGTCATCTGCAAATTTGATAACCTCACTCGTTATTCCACTTTCCAGGTCATTTATGAATATGTCAAAGAGCAGCGGACCCAGCACAGATCCCTGGGGTACACCACTATTCACCTTTCTCCATTGGGAAAATTGGCCATTTAGCCCTACCCTCTGCTTTCTATCTTTTAACCAGTTCCTGATCCACAATAGTACACTGCCTCCTATCCCATGACTCTTTAGTTTTGCCAAAGGTCTCTGATGAGGGACCTTGTCAAAGGCTTTCTGAAAGCGTAGTTACTCACCTGTAACAGGTGTTCTCCAGGAGCAGCAGGAATCAGTCCTCACATATGGGTGACGTCGGCGCCGACAGAGCCCTCGCGGAGCAATTTTCACCAGCTTTCACAGAAAGCCTTTGGGAATTGCAGCGCGCATGCGCGGTCGCCTTCCCGCCCAAGGGTGCCATCTTAGCCAGTCTGATGACATAGCTAAAAGATAGCATAAAAATTTGCAAAAAAACTTAAGCAGATGATTGCAACTCCACGGGGAGGAGGGAGGGTTGTGAGGACTGATTCCTGCTGCTCCTGGAGAACACCTGTTACAGGTGAGTAACTACGCTTTCTCCAGGACCAAGCAGGAAGTCAGTCCTCACATATGGGACTCCCAAGCTTAAGACTACCGGAGACCCCAAGCACAAAAATGAGCTCCCTCTAGCTCAGCGGTACAGAAGGAAGGAATCTTCGCTGAATTATTACCCACCGTTAGCCCCCATCCGGGATGGAGGGAGGAGTTGCTCAAACTTCGAAGAGATTTCGGAGGACTGCCTGTCCGAAAGCACTGTCCCTGCGGGACTCCCTCTCGAGACAGTAATGGACCGCAAAAGTCTGGCTCGAAGACCAAGTAGCGGCCCGGCAGATGTCTGCCAGCGGAACAGAGCGGAGGTAAGCCACTGACGTAGCCTTCGCCCGAACACAATGAGCCGTGACTCGACTTTCTAAGGAGAGTCCGGCTGCCCCATAAGCCCAAGCGATACAGTCAGCAACCCAGATGGACAGAGTACGCTTGGAGACCGGGAGCCCCAATTTATTGGGGTCAAAAGACACAAAAAGCTGAGCAGCTTTACGGTGCTCCCGCGTACGGTCAAGGTAGAAGTTCAATGCCCTTCTATAGTCCAGGGTATGCAGGACTCGTTCAGCTCGGCTGGAGTGAGGCCTGGGAAAGAAGGTTGGAAGTACCACCTCCTGATTGATGTGAAAAGGGGAGACAACTTTTGGAAGAAATTTTGGGTGAGTCCGTAGGACTACCCTATTTTTGTAGAACCGAGTGAAGGGAGGATCAGACACGAGGGCCTGCAATTCACTTACGCGTCTAGCGGAAGTGAGGGCTATCAGGAATAAGGTTTTCCACGAAAGAAAACGCAGAGAACAGGTAGCCATCGGTTCAAAAGGCGGACAGGTGATCCGCTGTAAAACCACATTCAGATCCCAGTCAGGTGCTGGCGGGCGCAGAGGTGGTTTAAGTAGAAGGAGACCTCGGAGAAACCGTGCTACGAGAGGGTCGCTGGAAAGAGGTCTGCCGTCCACCGGCACATGGTGTGCTGAAAGAGCACTGAGGTGGACTTTGACGGAGTTGGACTTAAGTCCCAGATTAGAGAGGTAGAGCAGGTACTGCAAGATCACCGACACCGAGCAGGAGAAGGGATCCTGAGACTGCTGTACACACCAAACGGAAAAGCGACGCCATTTAAGGGCGTAGCATTTGCGGGTAGAAGGGCGCCGAGAAGCTAGGACGACCTCTTCCACCTCTGCCGGCAGGAGAAGGGGAGCAAGGACTACCCTTTCAGCCGCCAGGCCATTAGGTTGAGAGATCTGAGGTTGGGGTGTAGCAGAGACCCCTGATCCTGTGTTAGGAGATCCGGTTGAAACCCCAGAGGGAACGGATCCTCCGCCGCTAATTTTAACAGGAGTGGGAACCACGGCTGTCTGGGCCAGCGAGGAGCCACCAGGATCATGGACAGAACCTTGAACAGAGTTCGAGAGACGAGAGGGATGGGAGGAAAAGCATAGAGAAGGCTTTCCGACCATGAGAGCAGAAAAGCATCCGCCGCTACCCGAAGGGGATGTGGCTGACGAGAGCAGAAGCGAGGAAGTTGCCGGTTGAGAGGACTGGCAAAGAGATCCATCGTGGGGAGGCCCCACTTCAGAAAGAGTTTCTGAACTACCAAGGGATCCAGACGCCACTCGTGCGGCTGGAGTATCCTGCTGAGTTTGTCCGCCAGGCAATTTTCTTGGCCTGGGAGATAAACTGCCTTGAGAAGAATGCCGTGACTGACAGCCCAAGAGCAGAGCTTCTGAGCTTCTCGGCAGAGAAGGAAGGAGCCCGTGCCCCACTGCTTGTTCACGTAGAACATGGCAACTTGATTGTCCGTCTGGACAAGGACGGACTGGTGAGAAGTCAGGTGGGAGAAAGCCTTGAGCGCCAGACGAATAGCTCTGAGCTCCAGGAAGTTGATCTGTTGAGCAGACTCCCACGCGGTCCAGAGACCTTGAGTACATGCCGCCTGGCAATGAGCTCCCCAACCCAGGAGGGAAGCATCGGTCGTCAGCACTTGAGCCGGCTGAGGCGACTGAAACGGCATTCTGAGCACCAGTTTCGACCGATGAAGCCACCACTGTAGGGAAGAGGCCAGCGGTCTGGAGAGGCTAGTCCGCCGGTGGCTTGCTGCCACTGCTGGCGAAGGCACCATTGAGCCGGCCGCATATTCAGGCGAGCATTGGGGGTCACGTGGACGGTGGAAGCCATATGGCCGAATAGTCTCAGGAAGCGCCTGGCGGAGACCAGGGACTGGCTGCGAAAACGGCCGGCTAGGTCCATGAGCCGTTGAGCCCTGTCGAGAGGCAGGAAAGCTCGAGCCTGTAGAGTGTGCAGTCTTGCGCCGATGAACTCGAGATCCTGTGAGGGGAGCAAAGTGGACTTTGCGAAGTTTATGACAAAGCCCAAGTACTGCAGAAGAGTCACCGTTCGGTGTGTGGCATTGGAGACTGCCGGAGAGGACGACGCTCTGATGAGCCAGTCGTCGAGGTACGGAAAGACATAGAGGCCGTGAAGCCTGAGATAGGCCGCCACCACCGCGAGACATTTTGTGCAGACTCGCGGTGTGGAGGATAGGCCAAAGGGCAGTACTCTGTACTGGTAGTGATTTCCTGTCACCACAAACCTTAGGTACTGGCGGTGGCTTGGGTGGATGAGGATGTGGGTGGATGAGGATGTGCGTGTAGGCATCCTTTAGATCCAAGGAGCATAGCCAATCTCCCTGCTGGAGGTAGGGCAGAAGGATTCCAAGGGTAAGCATCTTGAACTTTTCCCGCACAAGGAACTTGTTGAGGTTGCGCAAGTCCAGGATGGGTCTGAGGCCTCCTGTCCTTTTTGGTATTACGAAATACCTGGAATAAAAGCCTTGACCTCTCAGGTGGTGGGGCACCGGTTCCACAGCCTGGTCCTTTAGAAGACTTGCTAACTCCTGAAGGAGTAAGTCCCTGTGCAGAGGGAGTCGAGGAGGTTCTCCCAGAAAATAAGAGGGAGGGACCTGATGGAAGTGGAGAAGATACCCTTCTCGCACGACTTGAAGCACCCAGGCATCTGAAGTGATGTTGGACCACCTGTGGGCGAAGTGAACCAGCCGGCCTCCGGTGCTGGGAGGAACCAGCTGAGGGGGAGAGGCTATGCTGAGGAAGTCAAAAACCCCCACCCTGCTGAGCAGGGGCTGGTGGTGCAGACTTGGGGGCTTGCTGCCTACGGGACCCGTTACCCCATCCCTTGGCCTGCTAACCCTGTTGGGGAGCTGGAGGGGCCTGATATTGGGGGTAGTGTTTATAGGCAGCCGCCTTTCTCGGGTAAAAGGACTTCTTTCCCGAGCCCTTCTTTTTCTGGGAAGGGGCGGAGGTCTTCCTAGAAAGCCTGGTCCTGGTGAGAGTCTCCGTCTCGATTTGTGCAGCCTTTTCAGCCATGGGCTTGCCAAAGAGGTTCTCACCTCTGCAGGGGACATCGACCAACTTGTCCTGCACCCAAGGTTCAAGGTCAGACGACTGAAGCCAAGCCTGTCGGCGGGCACCGATGCCAGCTGCGGCCACACGAGCCGATGCTTCAAAGCCATCATAGGCTGCTCGGGACATGAATTTGGAGCATTCCCGTATACCAGTTGTTAAGGCTAGGAACCTCCGCAAAGGTTCCTCGGACAGTCCAGCGGAGAATCCGGCTAGCTCTTTAGCCAGGTCTCGGAGATACATGCCCATGTATAGCTGGTAGGTCTGGACACGACAAGCCAGCATAGAGCCCTGGAAACACTTCTTACCAAGGCCATCCAGCTTACGGGCCTCCCTGCCAGGAGGCACCGAGGAGTGCATTTTCTGGCTCTTAAGCCTATGCATGGCCGATTCCACTACCATGGAATGGTGTGGCAGCTGTGCTTTTTGGAAGCCAGGACTCTTGCGGACTCGATAGATGGAATCGACCCGCTTGCTCAATACCGGCGACGAGGCCGGACTCTCCCACATGCGGAAGAGTAGTCGTTCCAGCATGGGAGGCACCGGTACAGTAAAGTGCTCCCGGGCGGGAGAGTCGTACTGAAGGGCGTCGAGCTCTTCGGCTCGAGGCTCCTCCTCGGGATCCGCAGGGAAGGCCAAAGCCTTGGCCATATCCCTGACGAAGTCCGAGAACCGGGCATCCTCCGGAGGGGACTGTTTCCGAGGTTCGGACTCAGGCGAGTCCGAGGGGACACACCGAGTCCGAAAGGAATCAGGTGATTCCTCCTCTTCAGACTCCCAGACCGACTCCGAGGAGGAATCAGTGGGGTCGCTCGGGCAGGCGGAGGCGTCGGCCGCCCCGACGCCAAGGGAGTCGGCGGTGACGACCTCGGTCCCGAACGAGAGGCCGAGGGTGACCTCGACCGAGGATCGACTCGAGTTCGCATGGACTCGAGGATCGGCTCGGTCTCCGGGGTCGACTTAGACGTCGACGTCCCGGCGGTCGGGGCAGCGGCGCCAGCGAGGCTAGCGATCAGTGCCCGCTGCTGGTCCATGAAGGCAGATAGTCTGCTCTCCAAGGCCGTCAACCTGAGTCCGACCTCAGGTGACCCAGCAGCCCCCGACTCGGGCCCCGACGGCGTCGGGCCCGACGTCGGACCTCTCGGAGGCGAGTCCAGAAGGACTACAGGACTTACCCGAGCAGGCAACTCCGAATCCAGGCGAGGTCGCTTCGGGAGGTGCTCCTTCTCCAAAGACCAGGGACGGCTGTCGGGGCTATGCGACCTGGCCCTCGCGGAGCCAGGAGCGTCCACCGACGCCGCCCTCGCGGGTTTTGTCTTCCGTCGATGGTCTCCGGAGGGAGAAACCCTGTTGGAGGAGCTTCGGCGATGGTCAGAGCTGGAGCCTCTGGATGCCGAGGCCTCCGACGAGGTCCGGGTACGGCTGGGGTCAGCGAAGATTCTATCCCGCTGATGCCGCCGACTCCTCAATGCTTTGGAGGACATTTTGCCACAGGCTCCACAGATCATTTCTTCATGATCCGGGCCCAGGCAACGGAGGCAATTATCGTGTGTGTCAGTGAGTGACATATTTCTGTCACACTGACCACACCGCTTGAAACCACTGGCAGCCATCGGGGGAAAAAGGGCCCCTGCAAAGTCAAAGGACTGGGCTGCCAGCGAAAAAACCGAAAACGAAACTGACGAAAAATCAGAAAAACCGAAAAATAAGAGAAGGACTCGCAACGGCGTCGCGAGTCCGGGCAGGAAAACGACCGGCGTCGAACCGAATTGAAAAATGAGAAAAACTCACGAAAATCAACTTTTTTAGCCGGGACACGACGGGTACGTCTGTAGGGCTCCGCGGAAAAAAGAAGACTGGCTAAGATGGCACCCTTGGGCGGGAAGGCAACCGCGCATGCGCGCTGCAATTCCCAAAGGCTTTCTGTGAAAGCTGGGGAAAATTGCTCCGCGAGGGCTCCGTCGGCGCCGACGTCACCCATATGTGAGGACTGACTTACTGCTTGGTCCTGGAGAAAGTCCAGATACACAATATCAACCGACTCACCTTTGTCCACCTGTTTATTCACTCCTTCAAAAAAACATAACAGATTAGTAAGACAAGATCTTCCTTGTCTAAAGCCATGTTGGCTGTCTCCCATTAGGTTGTGACTATCTACATGCTGAGTAATTTTATTCTTTATGATGGTTTCTACCATTTTTCCCGGTACTGACATCAGGTTCACCGTTCTGTAATTTCCCGGATCACCCCTGGAACCCTTTTTAAAAATTGGTGTTACATTGGCGATCCTACAATCTTCAGGTATTAGAGATGATTTTAATGATAGTTCACAGATTACTGATAGCAGGTCTGCAATCTCATATTTCAGTTCTTTCAACACCCTTGGATGTATACCATCCGGCCCAGGTGATTTGCTACTCTTCAGGTTATCTAATAGTTGTAAGACATCTTCCCGATGTATCGATATTTCCTTCAATTCTTCCGCACCTTTAAATACCACTTCAGTCATGGGTAACATCCCTACATCTTCCTCAGTAAAGACCGAAGCAAAGAATTCATTCAGTCTCTCCGCTATTGCCTTGTCGCCTCTTAGTGCTCCTTTAACCCCTTTATCATCTAATGGACCAACTGACTCTCTCACAGGTTTTTTGCTACGAATGTACTTGAAAAGGTCTTTATTTTGCATTTTTGCTTCCGCAGCAAGCTTCTTCTCAAATTCTCTCTTTGCCTGCCTTATCAATGCCTTGCATTTGATTTGCCAGTGCTTGTGCTGTTTCCAGGTTTCGTCGTTTGGCTCTTTTTTCCATTTCCTGAAAGATGCTTTTTTTGGCAACAACAGCCTCTCTGACCTCACCTTTAAACCATGCTGGCAGTTTTTTGGACTTCCTTCCACTTTTCTTAAAACGTGGAATACAGCTGGTCTGGGCTTCCAAGATAGTATTTTTCAACAACACCCAAGCTTGATGTACGTCTTTAACCTTCGCAACTGCTCCTTTTAGTTTTTTCTTAACTGTTTTCCTCATTTTATTATAGTCTCCCTTTCGAAAGTTAAAAGGTAGTACTGTGGATTTCCTTACTATCCCTCCTCCACTAAAATCAAAGGCGATCATGCTATGATCACTATTGCCAAGTGGCCCCAACACCCTTATCTCTTGCACTAGATCTGGTGTTCCACTAAGGACTAGGTCTAATATGGCTTCCCCTCTGGTCGGTTCATGAACCAGCTGCTTGGTTAAGAGTAAGGCCAGGAATAGGAATGGCAAGAAAGTCTGCCATGTCAAGGAGAAATTCCTGAAAAGAAGGAACTCCCAGAGGAACTATTCCTGGGTAAGCTGAGTTTGAATGACCAGCTTGAACACCAGAAGACCTACCGGACTGGTGCACCAAAGGAATCCTACTAGATGGAGAATGATACCGACAGTTCCGATACGAGGCAGTTAGTACTGCATCGTCGGTTCCCGGTATCGATTCCAGGCTAGGTATAGAAAGGATCGATGGCACCGATGGAGCTGCAGGCATCGACCTCGATACCGACACCGGCATCGGGGACGGCAATGCCCTCGGAGCCGAAGTGATACCGAGGCAACTAGAGAGCTTTGATACCGACAGCTCCGGTTCGAGGCAGTTAGCACTGCATCGTCGGAACCCGGTATCGATTCCAAGCTAGGCATCGAGAGGATCGAAGGCACCAATGGACTACAGGAGTCGACATCGGTACCGTACTGCGTAGCCGGAAGGGACAAGGATCGGTTCCGAAAACAGTCGGAACCAAGTCATCCAGACTGGATAACGATTCTAGACTGGGGATCGAACCGAGCGAGGTTATCGATGCCCATCTAGAGGGCACCGGCGTCGGTGGTGTTGTAGGCGACGCCGATCTCGGAAGGTTAATCGGAATCGCATCGATCGGCGCCGAAGACGTCAGAAGACGCCACTCGACAAAGAGAGGAACACTCGACGCCGGCGCCGATGTCGGGGCAGATGTACCGCCCGAAGCCGGTACCCCCTCCAAGCATGGCGTAGCAAGAGGAAAAAACATCCGGGGCGTATCGCTCGATGCCGAGCCCCGGTGGAAAGCGGAACACTCGACACCGACGACGATGCCGGGGCATCGGCGTCGCTCGAAGCCGGAACCCACCTCGCGGCTGGCTGGGGCAGAGGAAAGCCAGTCTGGGTCGTATCGATCGAAGGCACTGAGGACCCCAGATGGCGATCCCTAGTGACAACCAGAGCACTCGACACCAGCGTCGATGCCGGGGAATCGGCCCCGTCCGAAGCCGGCAATAACCCAGCGCATGGCTGGGGTGCAGGAAAGCCAGTCTGGGTCGGATCGATCGGCCCCGAAGGTACCGAGGACACCAGGTGACGATCCCTGGTGAAGAGTGGAGCACTCGACACCGATGCCGACGCCAGGGAAGCGGCACCGCTCGAAGCCGGTACCCACTCCGCGTATGGCTGGGATGCAGGAAGACCAGACTGGGTCGAATCGATCGGCCCGAAGGCACCGAGGACACTAGTTGACGATCCTTGGTGAAGAGTGGAACACTCGACGCCAATGCCGGGGAATCGGCACCGCTCGAAGCGGATACCACCCCCGAGCATGGCTCAGGTATGTTCTGTGAGGAACGAACCTCAGGAACAACCTGAAACCCCGTGAATGCTTTGGAGCCCGAAGACTCCCGCCGGGGTTTTATTTCCAAGGGGGTCTTGAGGGGAAGGCCGGAGCCGTCATCATGCTGGGCATGAGACTTACCCCTCAAGAAATGGCTAGTCTTAACAGACTGTTTGCGGGTTACCTGATCCTGGGGAGAAGAATAAACCGATGTCCTCACCTCAGGAGGAAAAACAGCATCGAGGGATACCCGAAAAAGAGAGGGTCTCCTCCCAACCCTAAAGCCCGATGGACCGGGGGAACAAGAGTCAGGACCCAAACAGGATATACACCAAGTGGTGGAGTCTAAAAAGAAGACTAAGTCTCCATAGTGGAGGCACTTCTTAGGGGAAGAAGGCTCCATGCTGGAAAGGCCTGGAAGGCCTCAGAAAGGACTTGAGGAGAAAAAGACCACGAAGTGGTAAGAAAACTAAAACAAGGCACCGGCGGTGCCGGTATCAGCGGGAAAACGGCCGCGATCACAAGAAAACAAAAAAAATAAGGATTTAAGAGAAAATGTTTCTGCGGTGACAGGAGGTACGTCCTGCCGGCTCCGCGGAAAAATGAAAATTGGGGAGAGGCAGTGGGAAAGGCGGGAAGTCACCGCGCAGGCGCGAGGGATGCTCCCAAAGGCTTTCTGATTGGATGCTGGGGAGCATTCCCGTGCGGGCTCCATCGGCGCCGACGTACCCACATGTGAAGACTCATTCCTGCTTGTTCCTGGAGATAAGGGCTTTTTCCCCGAGCCCTTCCTCTTCTGTGAAGGGGCAGAGGTCTTTCTGGACAGGCGAGTCCTGGTTAGAGTCTCGGTCTCGAGTTGTGCAGCCTTTTCAGCCATGGGCTTGCCAAAGAGGTTTTCACCTCTGCAGGGGACATCGACCAACTTGTCCTGCACCCATGGCTCGAGGTCGGATGACTGAAGCCAAGCCTGTCGGCGGGCACTGATGCCGGCCACGGCTACTCGAGCCGATGCTTCGAAGCCATCATAGGCTGCTCGAGAAATAAACTTCGAGCACTCTCGAATACCAGTGGACAAGGGCTGGAACCTCTGCAAAGGTTCCACGGAGAGACCAGCAGAGAACCCGGCAATTTCCTTTGCCAGGTCTCGGAGATACATGCCCATGTAGAGCTGGTATGTCTGGACTCGACAAGCAAGCATAGAGCCCTGGAAGCACTTCCTACCGAGGGCATCCAGGTTCCGGGCCCCTTGCAGGGAGGCACCGAGGAGTGCATCTTTTGACTCTTGAGTCGATGCATGGCCGATTCCACCACCATGGAATGGTGCGGTAGTTGTGCCTTCTGGAACCCGGGGCTCTTGCGGACTCAATACATGGAATCGACCCGCTTGCTTAACACCGGCGTCGATGCCGGGCTCTCTCACCTGCGGAAGAGAAGTCTTTCCAGCATCGGAGGAACCGGTACAGTAAAGGCCTCCTTCGGGTGAGAGTCATACTAGAGGGCCTCGAGCTCTTCGGCTCGAGGCTCCTCCTCGGGATCCGCGGGGAAGGCCAAATCCTTGGCCATATCCCTCACGAAGTCCAAGAACCGGGTATCCTCCGGGGGGGACCGTCTCCAAGGCTCAGACTCGGGCGAGTCGGAGGGGACGCACCGAGTCTGAAAAGAACCGGGTGACTCATCCTTCTCCGTGTCCCAGCCCGACTCCTCCGTGGAGGAATCGAGCGGCTCCGTGCAGGCGGCTGCGGAGGACCTCCGCCCCGACCTCGAGGCCGGTGTCGACGACCTCGGTCCCGAACGGGAGGCCGAGGGAGACCGTGGCCGAGGATCGACTCGAGCCCGCATGGACTCGAGGATCGGCTCGGCCTCCGGGGTCGACATGGACGTTATCGTCCCGGTGGTCGGGGCAGATGCACCGGCGAGGCCAGCGATCAATGCCCGCTGCTGGTCCATGAAGGCAGCGAAACTGCTCTCCAAGGCCGTCAACCTGAGTCCAAGGCTCAGGAGACCCCGACTCGGGCCCCGACGGTGTCGGGCCCGACGTCGGCTCCTTCAGAGGCGAGTCCACGAGGACTACAGTACTCATGTGTCCAGGAGACTCCACTTCGCGACGAGGATGCTTCGAAGGCCTCTCCGACTCCGAAGACCCGGGGCAGCTATCGGGGCTATGCGACCTGGCCCTCGAGGGACCAGGAGCGTCCTCCGACGACGCCCTCGCGGGTTTCTTCTTCCGACGATGTTCCCGGGCGGGAGACCCCCGCTCAGAGGAGCTCCGACGACGCTCGGCGCCGGAGTCACGAGATGTCGAAGCCTCTGACGAGGTCCGGGCCCGGCCAGACGCGGAGTCAGAGAAGATTCGCTCCTTTTGAGACTGCCGACTCCTCAACGCCTTCGAGGACATTTTGGTACACGGACCCCAAATCATCGGGTCATGATTGGGTCCGAGGCAGCGGAGGCAGCAGTCGTGTGTGTCGGTAAGAGACATAAGCCTCGTACACCGATCACACTTTTTAAACCCGCTGGCAGCCATCGGGGTAAAAGGGCCCCTGCGAGGTCAAAAGACCGTGCTGCCAAAGATAAAGAAAAAAGTGGCGGGAACGCCAGTTACGAAGGACAAAAACCGAAAAATAGCGAACGGACTCGACACCGGAGTATCGAGGCCGGGCGGGAAAAGGACACGGCGTCGAACCAAGAAAAACAGAACAAAAAATCAACTTTTTCAGCGGTGATCACAAACTACGTCTGTAGGGCTCCATGGAAAAAAGAAGACTGAGCAAGATGGCACCCTTGGGCGGAAAGGGGACCGCACATGCGCGCTGCAATTCCCAAAGGCTTTCTTTGAAAGCTGGGGAAATTGCTTTGCAAGGGCTCCGTCGGCACCGACGTCACCCATAAGTGAGGACTGACTTCCTGCTTGGTCCTGGAGAAAGCTGCACTACTGTTTCTCCAAATGCTGTAACAAGATTTGGGTGGAAACTTGCAGTTGCATCTCCAGAATGCTGCCATGGTATACAACAGCCAGAAAGTCATTCCCCATTACAGTACTTCAGCTTTGTTTTTTAATTCACTTTGGAGACTTGTCCACAAAATAAAAGTGTGAAAGGTTAAAGTAGTCGTAGCAAACTTACCTACTACTACTACTACTATTTAGCATTTATATAGCTAAGATTCACCCAGTATCTGAGCCATTCGCACTAGGCAAAGGAATTTGTGAATGGGGAGATTCAATGTTATTGGAATCTGTCAATTTGATTGTGGCAAAAAGTGAATGCAGGCATAAGAGGACCACAGTACCTTGAAATTGATCCAGAGGGTCTGTATTGTTTATCAATTTTTTTTTTACTGTGTATATGTGTGTAGATATATATATATATATATATATCCATCCTGTATAAAAACATTTCTTCTTTTTGGTTGGAGCAAAAAGGGCTAGAAATTCAGAATCTCAAGGAGAGGGTAAAAATGCCTGAACCTCAAAAGAAAAACAGTCATTATGATAATGTCACTCTGCCTTGAAAATGTTTAATTAGAAGGAGAGAGAGAGCAAAGCCATTTTTTTTTTGCCAGATAAAGATGACAAAGTCTGATTGGTTAGAAAAGATACCTTTGAGAGTCTATGTTATCTAACCTCTAAAAATGAACGACTGGAAACACTTTTCTCTACATAGTTTTCCTAGTTTTCAAAGTATTAACAGATTAAAGAGGCGGTGCAGCCCTGCATTATAAGGAAGACAGCTCCTGAAGTTGAAGTCGCCGTCAGTGAACCTTGTTTCACCAAGCGGCTCAGCTTTGTAACTCTTTTCATCATTCCTTCTACTCCAGTGGTGTACTAAGACCTCCTGGAGGAGGAGGAATAATTGCAGCACAGTTAACAAGCACAGAAACCGTTTGAGCAGAAGGCTTCAGCATATATGGTGTCGGTGAAGAGATTTAAAGTGACAATGAAAAATATGTCTATTCTCTTTTAAATCAGTGTTAGTATCCCTGAATTGGTAGAAGCACTGATGGTGAGTCCTGGAATCAAACTGGTGAGTTTGGCAGACAATGAAATAAGCCTGAACAGTGTCAGGAGAGCAGAAAGCCATTACTGTGTCTGGCAGCATAGCAGAAAAAAAAAAGCAATAGAGAGTGGCAGGAAGTACAAGACAACCTGTGCATTCTGAATCCTTGAAAAAAAAAATCTACTGTGCAACAGATCAGTGTGCCTGAATCTTCCCTGCTTGTCATTAAAATACCCAGAGGAACTTTAATGTCATTTTAGTAGGATTACAATTCATCAACAGTGAACAAGTCTAATGCAAATCTTATCGCAACGTATAACTGGCATATAGACTTGCAACATACAAAAATTCGTAACATCCCAAACCTAGCTTCTGTAGCATACCCATTATACCTGTAGAAGTGACCCCCATCTGTGGAATAAGCTGTTCATCTCTGCAGTTCTCGCGTCCTGGAACTAATCTCTGGTATCTTGATGGGTGAGGGTTACCATCAACATCCACCAAGAACGGCGGGGGCATGAGATGTGGAGCTTGCTGTGTCTGCTCATCTAAGACAAAGTTGTTGGCATCACGGATAAGAGGTCGATAATCACTGTGAAAGAACATCTGATCTGCTATCTGTGACACGAGAGAAGACAATTAAATACAGTTAATTTCCTGACATGATAAAGATGCAATATCTATTTTTATTACAAATGCTTCTATCCCACCTAGCCTAAAATTCTATAATGGCTATCAAATAAAACAAATATGAGCATGAAGACAAAGCTTATACAAGCTGAGCTATAAACTAGAAAATAAATATTAATCAGGTTAATATTCAAAAGCACTTTCAAGTTCAGCATCTCATGCAAACCACGTGTCCTCAATTTTTTTAATTTTGTGCCGAATAGATAAATAAATTTGGCCAGAAAACCAGAAGTCCAGCCAAAATGTATACATTTAGATGAAGTCCGGGGCATTCTGGGATGGCACCAAACTTTAAAGATAGTGGCACTATTAAGCCACTATCTGGATCAATTTATTCATTTAGCTGACCTGAACAAACAGACAGAACGAGCAGATATTCAGCGGTGGCAGCTAATGCAGATTCAGCAGCTAGCCATTGCTGCTGAAACTTAAACATTATATATATATATAATTGTTATTTAATTATTTATTTAGCAGTATTCAGGTTGATTTACATTATAATAGCAACAACTATATGTTTAACAGGGAATTAAACTTGGAGATCTATACATATAACATATATGAACTTAAATTAACTATTATACAGTAGGATAATAAAGTGGAACATGCTGAGGTCATATCTGGGCCCCAGAAGTGAATATCTTAGTTCCCAGATCGCCAGGAAGCTAAGCAGACAGCATTGATATTCAGCCACTGTCACGTTAGCTTACACAGCAAAAGTTAAGCAAGCTTTTGCTGCGCCTTACTTTCACCACTGCCAAAATCAGGAAGCGGCTCAAAATCGCTGCTGCCTGGTTATTGCCAGGTGCCATCCCTGGGACACCCATCGGAGCATGCAGCGACGACACCAGAGGATAAGGGGATAAACACGGGGAATAATCCCTTTGAATAGCAAGCCCTCAACTTATCCATTTAAACTCCGGACAACTTATTCAGCAGTCCTACACAAACAAACAGGGTTGCCAACTATCAGGCATAAATACAAGCAGATAAATCATATGCATATTCACTGAAAGAGAAACGATACAGAATTCAGCATCACAAATCCCTGTTGTAGAAGTCCTGAGTCCAAGAATTTACTAAAATAGGCAAAACATGTTAAAACTAATGACATGTATTCCTAGAGTGTCAGACATCCAAAGAAGAGCCAAATACAATTTATAATTAGCACATTTAACAGCTATCTCTTAGGAGGACTATCAAGTAACTCATTTTGAGTCTTGATATGTATGGCATCTTCTAAAAAGGGGAAGAGAGAGAAGGTCCCGACATGAGGGTGGAAGGGTTTAGGCTTCTGAAAGTTGGTCAAAAATGAATTAAGTTAGTCCAAGGAAATGATTTCAGCTTTTTCTTTTTTGTTTGATTTCTATTTACTAAACATTTTTCTATACTTTCAAGTGAAGTAACACAGCAATAGCACTACTTTACCAAGCTTGTAAAATTTTTAAAAAGGGTTCCAGGGGTGATCCGGGAAACTACAGACCGGTGAGCCTGACGTCAGTACCGGGAAAAATGGTAGAAACCATCATAAAGAATAAAATTACTCAGCATGTAGATAGTCACAACCTAATGGGAGACAGCCAACATGGCTTTAGACAAGAAAGATCTTGTCTTACTAATCTGTTATGTTTTTTTGAAGGAGTGAATAAACAGGTGGACAAAGGTGAGTCGGTTGATATTGTGTATCTGGACTTTCAGAAAGCCTTTGACAAGGTCCCTCATCAGAGACTTTTGGCAAAACTAAAGAGTCATGGGATAGGAGGCAGTGTACTATTGTGGAACAGGAACTGGTTAAAAGACAGAAAGCAGAGGGTAGGGCGAAATGGCCAATTTTCCCAATGGAGAAAGGTGAATAGTGGTGTACCCCAGGGATCTGTGCTGGGTCCGCTGCTTTTTGACATATTCATAAATGACCTGGAAAGTGGAATAACGAGTGAGGTTATCAAATTTGCAGATGACACAAAACTATTTAAAGTTGTTAAAACCCAAGAGGATTGTGAAAAATTGCAAGAGAATCTTGATAAATTGGAAGACTGGGCATCAAAATGGCAGATGAAATTTAATGTGGACAAGTGCAAGGTTATGCACCTAGGGAAGAACAACCCAAACTATGGTTACACGATGCAAGGTTCCACATTAGGAACCACCACCCAGAAAAAAGATTTAGGCGTCATTGTTGATACCATGTTAAAACCCTCGACCCAGTGTGCAGCGGCGGCCAAGAGAGCAAATAGAATGCTAGGTATGATAAGGAAAGGAATGGAAAATAAAACAAAAGATATTATAATGCCTCTATATCGTTCCATGGTGAGACCGCACCTTGAATATTGTGTGTAATTCTGGTCACCGTATCTTAAAAAGGATATAGCGATTTTAGAAAAGGTACAGAGAAGAGCCACCAAAATGGTAAAGGGGATGGAAGGATACTCCTATGAAGAAAGGCTAAAAAGGTTAGGGCTCTTTAACCTAGAAAAGGAGATATGAAAGGGGAGATATGATAGAAGTCTATAAATTAATGAACGGAGTGGAACGGGTAAACGTAGATCGATTGTTTACCTTAGCAGAATATAGAAAGACTAGTGGACATGCAATGAAGCTACAGGGTAAACTATTTAAGACTAATAAAAGAAAATATTTTTTCACTCAACGTGTAATCAAACTCTGGAATTTGTTACCGCAGGAGATAGTAAAGGCTGTTAGTGTAGCTGGGTTTAAAAAAGGTTTGGACAAGTTCCTGGAGGAAAGGTCCATAAACCATTATTAAGAAGTGACCGAAGATATCAATGCTCGACCCAGTACAAGCATTGTGGAACTTGTGTCTCTTGGGGAAACTGCTAGGTACATATGACCTAGATTGGCCACTGTTGGAAACAGAATACTGGGCTTGATGGACCTTGGTCTGACCCAGTATGGCATATCTTATGCTCTTATGTTCTTATGTTCTTGTAACTAGTGAACACTATCCTCCTCAAGACTCATCTTGTTCCTTCTCATTATTCTTAGATTTCACACTTCTGATGTTTTGGATTGTTGGACACAAGTACTAAGAATAAGGAACATAAGTAAACCTCATTCAGACAATGACTTACGGTGATTAATGTTGAAAACAATAGGGGAAAGCATAGTTACTCACCTGTAACAGGTGTTCTCCGAGAACAGAAGGAATCAGTCCTTCACATATGGGTGACACTGGCGCTGACGGAGCGCACGTGGAGCATTTCCCCAGCTTTCAAAGAAAGCCGTCGGGAATGCTACCATGCAACCATGGTTCCCTTCCCGCCCAAGGGTTCCATCTAACTCAATCAGATGAAATACAGTAGCTTAGGCGAAAAAACAACAGATAGAGGAGGCAACTCCCAGAGGAGAAGGGAGGGTTGTGAAGACTGATTCCTGCTGTTCCCGGAGAAAGAGTAGTTACTCACCTGTAACAGGTGTTCTCCAGGAGCAGCAGGAATCAGTCCTCACATATGGGTGACATCGACGTTGATGGAGCCCTTGCGGAGCATTTCCCCAGCTTTCCATGAAAGCCTTTGGGAATGCAGGCACGCATGTGCGGTTCCCTTCCCACCTAAAGGTGCCATCTTGCTCAGTCTCTCTTTTTCCGTGAAGCCCATTGGACGTGTGACCTAGTCCTCCTGGAAAATAGTTGGATTTTTTTGCGATTCCGGTTCTTTTGGGTACCAGGAAATACCTGAAGTAGAATCCTTGACCCTGTAAGTGGGGAGGCACAGGCTCCACCGCCCTGTCCACCAACAGACCTTGGAGCTCCTGAAGGAGAAGATCTGTGTGCAGGGGAGGCCTTTGGAGGTTCCCCTGGAAAGTATGGAGGAGGCAGTTGTTGGAAGTGTAGTAGATAGCCCTTGTGGACTATGCTTAACACCCAACTGTCTCCAGTGATGAGTGGCCACTGGTGGGCAAAAAGGGCGAGACGACCTACTGTGCAGGGTTGGGAGAGCAGGGACGGAGAGGCTATGCCTAAGGAGTCAAAAAACCCCACCCTGCTGAGTGGGAGCAGGGGTCGGAGGCTTGGGGGTCCTCTGCCTACGGGGCCCATTACCCTGCCCCTTGGATTTCTGACCCTGAGGGGCAGCCTGGTACTTTGGGTACTGTTTGTAGGCAGTGCCCTTCCTCGGGTAAAAAGCATAGTTACTCACCTGTAACAGGTGTTCTCCAGGAGCAGCAGGAATCAGTCCTCACTTATGGGTGACGTCGGCGCCGACGGAGCCCTCGCGGAGCAATTTTCCCCAGCTTTCAAAGAAAGCCTTTGGGAATTGCAGCGCGCATGCGCGGTCCTCTTCCCGCCCAAGGGTGCCATCTTAGCCAGTCAGATGACATAGCTAAAAAAGACAGCATAAAAAATTGGCAAAAAGAACATAAGCAGACGATTGCAACTCCAAGGGGAGGAGGGAGGGTAGTGAGGACTGATTCCTGCTGCTCCTGGAGAACACCTGTTACAGGTGAGTAACTACGCTTTCTCCAGGACCAAGCAGGAAGTCAGTCCTCACTTATGGGACTCCCAAGCTCAAGGCTACCGGAGACCCTAAGCACAAAAATGAGCTTCCTCTAGCTCAGCAGCACAGAAGGAAAGAATCTTCGCTGAATTATCACCCACCGGTAGCCCACATCCGGGATGGAGGGTAGGAGTTGCTCAGACCTCAAAGAGATTACGGAGGACTGCCTGTCCGAAAGCACTGTCCCTGCGGGACTCCCTCTCGAGACAGTAATGGACCGCAAAAGTCTGGCTCGAAGACCAAGTAGCGGCCCGGCAGATGTCTGCCAGCGGAACAGAGCGGAGGTAAGCCACTGACGTAGCCTTTGCCCGAACGCAATGAGCCGTGACTCGATTTTCTAAGGAGAGTTCAATGCCCTTCTACAGTCCAGGGTATGGAGGACCGTTTCAGCTCGGCTGGAGTGTGGTCTGGGAAAGAAGGTTGGAAGTACCACCTCCTGATTGATGTGAAAAGGGGGAGACCACTTTTGGAAGAAATTTAGGGTGAGTCCGTAGGACTACCCTATTTTTGTAGAACCGAGTGTAAGGGGGATCAGACACGAGGGCCTGCAATTCACTTACGCGTCTAGCGGAAGTGAGAGCTATCAAGAACAGTGTTTTCCAAGACAGAAAACGGAGAGAACAGGTAGCCTTAGGTTCAAAAGGCGGACAGGTGATCCGCTGCAAAACCACATTCAGGTCCCAGTCAGGCGCTGGCGGGCGCAGAGGTGGTTTAAGTAGAAGGAGACCTCGGAGAAACCTCGCTACGAGAGGGTCGCTGGAGAGAGGTCTACCGTCCACCGGCACATGATGTGCCGAAAGAGCACTGAGGTGAACTTTGACGGAGTTGGACATAAGTCCCAGATTAGAGAGGTGTAGCAAGTACTGCAAGATCACCGACACCGGGCAGGAGAAGGGATCCTGAGACTGTTGGGTACACCAGATGGCAAAGCGACACCATTTAAGGGCGTAGCATTTGCGGGTAGAAGGCCGTCGCGAAGCCAAGACGACCTCCTCCACCTCTGCCGGCAGGAGAAGGAGAGCAAGGACTACCCTCTCAGCAGCCAGGCCATGAGGTTGAGAGACCTGAGGTTGGGGTGTAGTAGAGACCCCTGATCCTGAGTGAGGAGATCCGGTTTTACCCCCAGGGGGAATGGATCCTCCACCGCTAATTGCAGTAGGAGCGGAAACCACGGCTGTCTGGGCCAGCGAGGGGCCACCAGGATCATGAAGGCTTTGTCTCGGAGAACCTTGAAAAGAGTCCGAGAGACTAGCGGGATGGGAGGGAAAGCGTACAGAAGGCTCCCCGACCATGAGAGTAGAAAAGCGTCCGCCGCAACCCGACGGGGGTGTGGCTGACGAGAGCAGAAGCGAGGAAGCTGCCGGTTGTGAGGACTGGCAAAGAGATCCACCGTGGGGAGGCCCCACTTTAGGAAGAGCTTCTGAACTACCAAGGGATCCAGACGCCACTCGTGCGGCTGGAGGATCCTGCTGAGTTTGTCCGCCAGGCAATTCTCTTGGCCCGGGAGATAAACTGCCTTGAGGAGAATGCCGTGACTGACGGCCCAAGAGCAGAGCTTCTGTGCCTCCCGGCAGAGGAGGAAGGAGCCCCTGCCCCCCTGCTTGTTCACGTAGAACATGGCAACTTGATTGTCCGTCTGGACAAGGACGGACTGGTGGGAAGTCAGGTGGGAGAAAGCCTTGAGAGCCAGGCGGATCGCCCTGAGCTCCAGGAAGTTGATCTGCTGAGCAGACTCCCACGTTGTCCAGAGGCCCTGAGTACGTGCCCCTTGGCAATGTGCTCCCCAGCCCAGGAGGGATGCATCCGTGGTCAGCACACGGGTCGGCTGAGGTGACTGGAAAGGCATTCCGAATATCAGGTTCGGCTGCCGAAGCCACCACCGGAGAGACGAGATCAGCGGCTCGGAGACGCGCACTAGGTCTGCTAGGCCGCCTGTGGCTTGTCGCCACTGCTGGCGGAGACACCATTGAGCAGGCCGCATATTCAGGCGGGCATTGGGGGTCACATAGACGGTGGAAGCCATATGGCCGAGCAGTCTCAGGAAGCGCCTGGCGGAGACCAGGGGCTGGCTGCGAAAACGGTTGGCTAGGTCCATGAGCCGTTGAGCCCTGTCGAGCGGTAGGTACGCTCGTGCCTGAGGAGTGTGGAGCCTTGCGCCGATGAACTCGAGATCCTGTGAGGGGAGCAAAGTGGACTTTGCGAAATTTATAACAAAGCCCAAGTACTGCAGAAGAGTCACCGTGCGGCGTGCGGCGTGTGGCGCTGGTGACCTCCGGAGCGGACGCCGCTCTGATGAGCCAGTCGTCGAGGTACGGAAAGACATATAGGCCGTGAAGCCGGAGATGGGCCGCCACCACCGCGAGACATTTTGTGAAGACACGCGGTGCGGAGGACAGGCCAAAGGGCAGTACTCTGTACTGGTAATGATTTCCTGCCACCACAAACCTTAGGTATTGGCGGTGGCTTGGGTGGATGAGGATGTGCGTGTAGGCATCCTTTAGATCCAAGGAGCATAGCCAATCTCCCTGCTGGAGGTAGGGCAGAAGGATTCCAAGGGCAAGCATTTTGAACTTCTCCCGCACAAGGAACTTGTTGAGGTTGCGCAAGTCCAGGATGGGTCTGAGGCCTCCTGTTCTCTTTGGTATTAGAAAATACCTGGAATAAAAGCCCTGACCTCTCAGGTGGTGTGGCACCGGTTCCACCGCCTGTTCCTGTAGAAGACCTGCTAACTCCTGAAGGAGTAATTCCCTGTGCAGAGGGGGTCGGGGAGGTTCTCCCGGAAAATAGGAGGGAGGGACCTGGTGGAAGTGGAGAAGATAGCCTTCTCGCACGACTTGAAGCACCCAGGCATCTGTGGTGATGCTGGACCACCTGTGGGCGAAGTGAACCAGCCGGCCTCCGGTGCTGGGAGGAACCAGCGGGGGGGAGAGGCTATGCTTAGTGAGTCAAAAACCCCCACCCTGCTGAGCAGGGGCTGGTGGTGCAGGCTTGGGGGCTTGCTGCCTACGGGACCCGTTACCCCGTCCCTTGGCCTGCTGGCCCTGTTGGGGAGCTGCAGGGGCCTGATAATGGGGGTATTGTTTGTAGGCAGCCGCCTTCCTCGGGTAAAAGGACTTTTTCCCCGAGCCCTTCTTTTTCTGGGAAGGGGCAGAGGTCTTCCTAGAAAACCTGGTCCTGGTGAGAGTCTCAGTCTCAATTTGTGCAGCCTTTTCAGCCATGGGCTTGCCAAAGAGGTTTTCGCCTCGGCAGGGGACATCGACCAACTTGTCCTGCACCCAGGGCTCAAGGTCTGACGACTGAAGCCAAGCCTGTCGGCGGGCACCGATGCCGGCTGCGGCCACTCGAGCCGATGCTTCAAAGCCATCATAGGCTGCTCGGGACATGAACTTTGAGCATTCCCGAATGCCAGTGGATAAGGCCAGGAACCTCCGCAAGGGTTCCTCGGACAAACCAGCGGAGAATCCGGCTAGCTCTTTAGCCAGATCTCGGAGATACATGCCCATGTATAGCTGGTAAGTCTGGACACGACATGCGAGCATAGAGCCCTGGAAACACTTCTTACCAAGGCCATCCAGGTTACGGGCCTCCCTGCCAGGAGGCACCGAGGAGTGCATCTTCTGGCTCTTAAGACGATGCATGGCCGATTCCACTACCATGGAATGGTGTGGTAGCTGTGCCTTTTGAAAGCCAGGGCTCTTGCGGACTCGATAGATAGAATCGTCCCGCTTGCTCAGGACCGGCGAGGAGGCCGGACTCTCCCACATGCGGAAGAGTAGTCGTTCCAGCATAGGAGGAACCGGTACAGTAAAGTGTTCCCTTGCGGGAGAGTCATACTGGAGGGCGTCGAGCTCTTCGGCTCGAGGCTCCTCCTCGGGGTCCGCAGGGAAGGCCAAAGCCTTGGCCATATCCCTGACGAAGTCCGAGAACCGGGCATCCTCCGGGGGGGACTGCTTCCGAGGCTCGGACTCCGGTGAGTCCGAGGGGACACACCGAGTCCGGAAAGAATCAGGCGACTCTTCCTCTTCAGACTCCCAGACCGACTCCGACGAGGACTCGGTGGGGTCGGCCCGGGTAGGGCGCGGCGCCTGCCGCCCCGACGCCGACGGAGTCGGCGACCTCGGTCCCGAACGGGAGGCCGAGGGTGACCTCGACCGAGGATCGACTCGAGTTCGCATCGACTCGAGGATCGGCTCGGTCTCCGGGGTCGACTTGGACGTCGACGTACCGGCGGTCGGGGCAGCGGCGCCAGCGAGGCCAGCGAGCAGTGCCCGCTGCTGGTCCATGAAGGCAGACAGTCTGCTCTCCAAGGCCGTCAACCTGAGTGCGAGCTCAGGTGACCCAGCAGCCCCTGACTCGGGCCCCAACGGCGTCGGGCCCGACGTCGGCTGTCGCGGAGGCGAGTCCAGAAGGACCACAGGACTTACCCGAGCAGGCATCTCCGACTCCAGGCGAGGTCGCTTCGTGAGGTGCTCCTTCTCCAAGGACCCGGGGCGGCTGTCGGGGCTATGCGACCTGGCCCTCGCGGAACCAGGAGCGTCCACCGACGCCGCCCTCGCGGGTTTCACCTTCCGCCGATGGTCCCCGGAGGGAGAACCCCTGTCGGAGGAACTCCGGCGACGGTCCGAGCTGGAGCCTTTGGACGCGGAGGCCTCCGACGAGGTCCGGGTACGGCTGGGGTCAGCGAAGATACTATCACGCTGATGCCGCCGACTTCTCAACGCTTTGGAGGACATTTTGCCGCAGGGCCCACAGATCAGTTCCTCATGATCTGGGCCCAGGCAGCGGAGGCAAAAGTCGTGTGTGTCAGTTAGTGACATATTTCGGTCACACTGACCACACCGCTTAAAACCACTGGCAGCCATCGGGGGGAAAAAGGGCCCCTGCGAGGTCAAAGGACCGGGCTGCCAGGGAAAAATCGAAAACGAAAGCTGACTAAGTCAGAAAAACCGAAAAAAAGGAAGAGGACTCGTGACCGGCGTCGCGAGTCCGGGCGGGAAAAAGACCGGCGTCGAACCGAAGGAAAATAAAATAAAATAATGAAGAAATATCGACTTTTTCGCGGGGACAAGACGGGGACGTCTGTAGGGCTCCGCGGAAAAAAGAAGACTGGCTAAGATGGCACCCTTGGGCGGGAAGAGGACCGCGCATGCGCGCTGCAATTCCCAAAGGCTTTCTTTGAAAGCTGGGGAAAATTGCTCCGCGAGGGCTCCGTCGGCGCCGACGTCACCCATAAGTGAGGACTGACTTCCTGCTTGGTCCTGGAGAAGGGCTTTTTACCCAAGCCCTTCTTTTTGTGAGAAGGGGCAGAAGTCTTCCTAGACAGCCTTGTCCTCGTGAAGTGCTCGGTTTCGAGCTGTGCGGCCTTCTCAGTCATGGGCTTGCCACAAAGGTTTTCACCTCGGCAAGGGACATCGTCCAACTTGTCCTGAACCCATGGCTCGAGGTCCGATGACTGCAGCCATGCCTGGCGTCGAGCCGCGATGCTGGCTGTCGCAACACGGGCCGAAGCCTCGAAGCCATCATAGGCAGCGCGGGACATAAACTTGGAGCATTCCCGGATCCCCGAGGACAAGGACTTGAACCTCTGCAAGGGTTCCCCGGAGAGACCAGCAGAGAACCCGGCCAGCTCCTTGGCCAGGTCTCGCAAGTACATTCCCATGTACAGCTGGTAAGACTGGACACGGCAAGCAAGCATCGAGCCCTGGAAGCACTTTCTACCAAAACCATTGAGGTTCCGGGCCTCCCTGCCAGGGGGCACCGCGGAGTGCATCTTCTGACTTTTCAGGCAATGCATGGTCAGTTACACCACCATGGAATGATGTGGTAGTTGCGCCTTTTGAAAGCCAGGACTCTTCCAGAGTCGATAGATCGAATCGACCCGCTTGCTTAGAACCGGCGCCGAGGCCGGTGCCTCCCACATCCGGAAGAGGAGCCGTTCCACAGCATCGGAGGAACCGGAACAGTAAAGGCATCCTTCGGAGGAGAGTCATACCGTAGGGCCTCGAGCTACTCGGCTCAACGCTCCTCCTCGGGGTATGCAGGGATAGCCAACGCCGTGGCCAAATCCCGGACGAACTCCGAGAACCGGGTATCCTCCGGGGGGGGACCTACTCCCGGGCTCAGACTGCGGTGAGTCCAACGGGACGCACCGAGTCCGGAAGGTGTCGGGGGACTCCTCGTCCTCCGTCTCCCAGGCGGACTCATCCGATGACGAATCAGGGACCGACCGCGCGGGGCCTGTGAGCAACGGCACCGGCGTTGACGCCCTTGGTCCCGAACGGGAGGTCGAGGGAGACCGCGACCGAGGTCAACCTCGAGCCTTTATGGTCTTGAGTATCGGCTCAGTCTCCGGGGTTGACTTCGATGTCGATGTCTCGGTGGTCGGGGTAGATGCACCAGACAGGCTGGCCATCAGTGCCCGCTGCTGTTCCATGAAGGCAGACAGTCTGCTCTCCAAGGCTGTCAGCCTGAGACCCAGCTCAGGAGACTCAGCAGCCCCCGACTTGGGCCCCGGTGGCGCCGGGCCTGACGTCGGCTCTCTGGGAGGAGAGTCCATGAGGACTACAGGACTTACATGTCCAGCAGACTCTGGCTTCACCCGAGGTACTTTGGGAGGCTTCTCCTCTTCCACGGACCCGGGGCAACGGTCGGGGGTCTGAGACTTAGCTCTCGAGGAGCCAGGGACCTCTTCCGACGACGCCCTCGCGAGCCGCTTCTTCCTCTTTCGTTCCCAGTCGGAGGACCCCCTGTCCGAGGAACCCCGACGGTGCTCGGGATCCGATTCCCGAGATATCGAGGCCTCAGACGAGGTCCGGGCCCGGCCGGAAGCTGAGTCAGAAAAAAGCCTTTCCTTTTGGTGCTGACAACTTCGAAGTGCTTTCGAAGACATTTTTCCACATGGTCCACACGTCTTAGGATCGTGGTCAGGACCGAGGCATCGAAGGTAGCAGTCGTGTGTGTCGGTGAGAGACATTAGCTTCTTGCACCGATCACACTTTTTAAACCCACTGGAAGCCATCGGGGAAAAAAAGAGTCCCCGCGAGGTCAAAGGACCGGCCTTCCAGGGAAAAAGAAAAAAAAGGGCGCGAACGCCAGCCACAAAGGGCAAAAACCAAAAAAAGAAGATCGGGCTTGATACCGGTGTACCGAACCCGGCGGGAGGGGAACCGGCATCGAACCGGAGAAAAAAATAGCGAAGGATCGCCAAAAAATCTAACAATTTTCCGGGAGGACTAGGACACACGTCCAGTGGGCTTCACGGAAAAAGAGAGACTGAGCAAGATGGAACCTTTAGGCGGGATGGCAACCGCGCATGCGTGCCTGCATTCCCAAAGGCTTTCATGGAAAGCTGGGGAAATGCTCTGCAAGGGCTCCATCGACGTCGATGTCACCCATATGTGAGGACTGACTTCCTGCTTGGTCCTGGAGAATATCTGTTACAAGTGAGTAACTATGCTCTCTCCAGGAACAAGCATCCCCGCCTCCAAGTGTCGGGGCGAGAGCTGCCTGGTCACTCTGACTCTGTCCTGGACATGTCCCGTTGCCTGGGACCATTGGTCCCTGAGGCACCACTGTGCTGTTCGCATGTGGAAGCGGGCATCTGGAGTAACATGCACTGTGGAGGCCATGTGCCCGAGGAGGCGCGGCAGATGCCTTGTGGAACGGTGCTGTATATCTTTGGCTAGCACCATGAGCCTGGCTGCCCTGTCTGCAGGTTGGAAGGCCTTTGACTGAAGGGTGTCGATCCTTGCCCAAATGAATTACAGCACTTGTGATGGGCAAAGATTTGACTTGGGGTAGTTGATAACGAAACCCAAGTGTTGCAGGACCTTGGTGGTGTGTGCCGTAGCCTGCAGCACTTCGGGGGCTGTAGTGCCCCTGATGAGCCAGTCATAGAGATAGGGGAAGACAAAAATCCCCTGAAGCCTGAGAAAGGTGGCGACCACTGCCAGGCACTTTGTGACTACCCTGGGGGCCGAGGCTAGGCCGAAGGGAAGCATCCTGTATTGGAAATGATTGCCTCCCACCACAAAGTGTAGGTATTGCCTGTGGTTTGGGTGGATTAGGATGTGCATGTAAGAATCCTTTAGGTCTAAAGAGCACAGCCAGTTTCCCTGATGGAGGTAAGGCAGCAATGTTCCAAGGGAGAGCATCTTGAACTTCTCCCTCATCAGGAATTTGTTGAGGTTGCACAGGTCGAGGATGGGCCTTAGGCCCCCTGTCCTCTTTGGCATGAGGAAGTACCTGGAGTAGAACCTCCTGACCTTGAAGTGGTGGGGCACCGGTTCCACCGCTTGGTCCTCGAGAAGACCTGTCAACTACTTCAGAAGGTGGTCCCAGTGAAGGAGAGACCTGATGGGCTCTCCTGGGAAGTAGTGTGGAGGAACCTGGCTTAGATGGAAAAGGTAACCCTCCATGATCACCTGTAATGCCCAGGAATTGGTAGTGATAGCTCCCCACCTGTGGGCATAAAAAGTGAGGCGACCTCCTGTAGGCTGCTGAGCTCCAGTTGGGAGAGAGGCCATGCTGCAGGAGTCAAAAGCTCCCACCAAGCTGGGCCGGAGCCGGAGCCTGGGGCTTGGGAGCCTTCTGCTTACGTGGGACATGCCCCTATCCCTTGGCCTGCTGCCCTTGCGAGGGAGCTGGGGAGGCCTTGAAAGGGGGGTAGATATGGTAAGCAGTGGACTTTCTCAGGTAAAAGGGCTTTTTACCCGAGCCATTCTTTCGGGAAGGGGCAGTGGTCTTCTTAGAGAGCCTAGTCCTCATCATGAACTCGGTCTCCAGCTCGGCAGCCTTGTCAGTCATGAGTTTGCCGAAGAGGTTTTCCCCTTAACACAGGACACTGAACAACTTGTCCTCTACCCATTGCTCAAGGTCGGACGACTGTAGCCAAGCTTGGTGGAGTGTACTGTTGCCTGCCACAGCTACCTGGACTGCAGACTTGAACCAGTCGTAGGCTGCCCAAGACAAACTTGGAGCATTGACAGACGGCTTTGAACAGGCTCTTGAAGCGCTGCAAAGGCTCCTCGGAGACACCAGCCAAGAACGTGGCGAGCTCCTCCGCCAGGTCTCTCCGGTACATGCCTATGTACAGCTGGTAGGCCTGGATCTGACAATTCAGCATCACACCCTGGTAACACTTCCTGCTGAGGGCATCCAAGGTGAGGGCCTCCCTGCCAGGGGGCACTGAGGAGTGCGTTTTCTGACTCTTCAGTCGACTCATGGCCGACTCCACAACCATGGAATTGTGAGGCAGCTGTGACTTTTGAAACCCAGGACTCTGACAGACTCGGTACACTGAGTCGAGCCGTTTGTTCTGTCCGTTGTATTTTGCTGTATGTTTGCACTGTCCTTTCTCCGTCTTTCCTATTTTACTATGGCGTTCTTTTTCTATAGTTAGGGAGCGTAGTCTTTTTTATTATTGTAAACTGCTTATATGTTTCGACCAAAGCGGTATATCAAATGTGGGACTAAAGATAAAGATAAAGATGGAGCAAAAGTCGTTCCAGGATAGGAGGAATGGGCACCGTGAGGGTTTCCCAAGGGGAAGCCTCGTACTGGAGGATGAGCTCGTCAGCTCGAAGATCCTTCTCGGACTCCGTCGGAAAATCCATGACTTTGGACATATCCCGGACAAAGTAAAAAAAACACATATCCTCCGGTGGGGACCTTCTCCAAGGTTCAAACACCGGGGAATAGGAAGGAACATCACGATGACGACGGGTGTCCGGGAAATCAGTCATCGGTCTCCCATGCGGAGGCCTCCAAAGACGACTCATGAACCTCCACAGGCCTCGAAGGCCCCGGCACCATCTACCCCGATGCGGACAGACTCGCTGGTGATGACCTTGGCCCCAACAAGCGGGAGGCCGAGCGCAACCTCAGCCAAGGATCCACCCGGGCCCACATGGCCTTGAGGATCGGCTCTGCCTCCGTGGACATCTTCGATGTCGAACACCCGGAGGTCGGGGCGGAGGAACTGGACGTGCCGGACATCGGCGCCTGCTGCTGTTCCAAGGCGGCAGTGACACTGAGCTCCAAGGCCGCCATCCTGGACACCAGTCCCAGAGGCTCCACAGCCTGTGGCTCGGACACCAATGCACTTGGGCCCAAAGCTGGCTCCCCGGAGGGGAATCCTCGACTAGGACAGTGTGTACTTGCCTAGGCCGATACGCGACCGGGTCCTTTCAAGGAACCTTGGCTGGACGCTCCCTCTCCGACATCTCGGACAGACGCTCAGGGCTCTGTGACCGGCCCCGGGAGGAGCCTGGCCGATCGGAGCCATCCAGAGCCGCCGCCTTTGAGGGTTTCTTCCTTCTTTTTGGTTCTCTCGAGGGAGACCCTCCCTATCTCCGAGGACCCCCGACGACGCTCAGGATCGGAGTGCTTCTCCCAAGGCATGGAGGCCTCCGACGAGGTCCTGCTCTTGAAGGCATGGGGGAAATCGGGAAAACTTTTATCATGCTGCTGCTGGCAGCTCCTCAAGGCCTTTGAGGACATCTTTTTGCACAGGCCACAGACCGCCGGGTTCTGGTCCGGGCCGAGACACCGGAGGCAGCAGACATACGTATCGGCGAGGGATATAATCTTCCCACACTCATCACACTTTTTAAAACAGCTGGTAGCCATGGGGGGGAAAAAGAACCCCAGCAAGGTCGAAGACCATTTGGGCTGCCAGTGAAGAAAAAAGGGCGCAAAGACGCCCAAAGAAAAATGAAGACAAAGTAAAAAAGAAATCGACCCAATACCTAAGTACTGAGGTCGGGGCAGGAAAGGTACCAGCGCAAGACCGGAAACAAGCCAAAATAAGCTTGAAAAAAATCAACTTTTCCGAGATGGAAGCAGATGTCGTCTGGTGGGCTCCACGGAAAAAAGGAGACTGAGCAAGATGGCACCCTTGGGCAGGAAGGGGACCACGCATGTGTGGTAGCAATTCCCAAAGGCTTTTTTTGAAAGCTGGGGATTTGCTCCACGCGGGCTCCGTCGGCACCAACGTCACCCATATGTGGGGACTGCCTTCCTGCTTGTTCCTGGAGAATATCCTGTATTGTGACACAAAGAATAATTAAGACAAAAAATACTGAAAGCAGGAGTGTGCATATGTATTCAATCTCCCCCCTTCCCCCCCGAGTCAATACGTTGTAGAGACACCTTTTGCTGCAATGACAGCTGCAAGTCTCTTAGGGTATGCCTCTATTAGCTTAGCATATCTAGTCACTGGGATTTTCATCCATTCCTTAAAGCAGAACTGCTCCAACTCCTTCAAGTTAGAAGGGCTACATTGGTGTACAGTAATCTTCAAGTAATGCCACAGATTCTCAATTGGAATAAGTCTGGGCTTTGACTAGGCCATTGCAAAACATTTAAATGTTTCCATTTAAACCAGCTTTAGCAGTATGTTTAGGGTCATTGTCCTGCTGGAAGATGAACCTTCGTCCCAGTTTCAAATCTCTGGCAGACTGAAACAGGTTTTCTTCAAGAACTCTCGTGTATTTAGTGTCATCCATCGTTCCTTCAATCCTGATCAGTTTTCCTGTCCCTGCCGTGAAAAACATCCCCACAGCATGATACTGCCACTACCATGTTTCACTGTGGGAATGATGTTCTTGGGGTGATGGAACTTGTTGGGTTTGCGCCACACATGGCGTTTCCCATGATGGCCAAAAAGTTCAATTTTCATCTCTTCTGACCAGAGAACCTTCTTCCATGTGTTTGGGGGGGTTTGCCACATGCTGTTGTGCAAAGTCCAAACGTGTTTTCTTATTTCTTTCTTTTAAGCAATGGCTTTTTCTGGTCACTCTTCGATAAAGCCCCACTCTGCGGAATGTATGGCTTAAAGTGATCCTATGGACAGATACTCCCATCTCAGCTGTGGATCTTTGCACCTCCTCCTGTGTTATTCTTGGTGTCTTTGTTTCATCTCCGATTAATGCTCTCCTTGCCTGGTCTGTGAGTTTTGGCGGGCAGCCTTCTCTTGTCAGGTTTGTAGTGGTGCCATATTCTTTCTATTATGTTATATTGGATTTAATGGTGCCCCGTGGGATATTCAAAATTTGGGTTTGTTTGTTTTGTTTTGTTTTTTAACCCAACCCTGATCTATACTTCTCCACAACTTTGACACTGACCTGTTTGGAATGCTCCTTGGCTGACCCGTCTTTATGGGTTGGCACTATGGCACTGTGCCAGGGGCCCCGCGCGCTACAGCAGCTGCTTGTTGTAATGTTTTAGTTTTAAAAGTCCTTTTTATGTTTAAGACATTTAAAGTTTAATTTTTTTTTATTATGCTATTTCTTTACTTATTCTAGGTTCAATTTATTTTTTTACATTTTTATTTTACACTCGTAAAGTTTTTTAAAGTTATTTTTAACTGTTTTGGTCCTTCGTTCAGCTTGTTCGGTGTTCCTGAACAGTAGACTGTAGACCGGGAATCAGACTATCATAATCTACTTCCCGCTTAACTTGTAAAGATGCTGACACCTCACCTGACAGCGTAACATTTAATTTAAATAATATTTACAATTCGATTCTTAAGTGTTTGACAGGCTGACAGCTGTTTGTGAATTGTGATGTGGACATATGATTGTCGGCTTTGTCGGTCAGTTTGTCAGTAATTGATTAAAGTTGACTTCAATGATTTGTAACGAAATGATGTCACGAGTGACTTTAGCGAGGAGTCCATGACATTGACAGCTGGGCTCATCATGTGGGATCTGGCCCATCCAGGGCCCCTGCAGGCCACCAGGTGCCTCACACTGGCAAAAGACGGGCCAGCTACTTGGTCTTCATGTTGCTTGCTTAGTGGTGTTGCAAAGTCAGGGGCCTTTCAGAACAGGCATATTTATACAGGCAGCAGGTGACAGATTAAGTGTCACTGACTGCAATGACTGCACACAGGTGTATCCTAATCAACTAATTATGTGATCCTATTTAGGGGTTTCATAGCAAAAGGGATGAATACATATGCACTCACACCTTTTCAGGTTTAACTTGTTTTTTTTTGTTTGTTTTTTTAATATATACAAGGTATTTTATTGTCATTTCATTTCATCAATTTGGACTATATTGTTAGGTCCATTACCTAACATCCAAATGAGCCTTGATTTTCATTCCAGGTTGTATGTAATGTGACAAAACAGGACAAAAACCAAGGGGATGAATACTTTTGCAAGGCACTGCAATCACTTTAAGGCACTGGTAATAATTTAAAAAACTCAACAATGTAAAATTGTAAATATTTTGTGCAGAATTCCGCCATCATAAAGCTTAGTCCACCATGCCACTTTTCTCCCCCTCTCTATACACAACACTCCTCCCCCAGGGTAATTTTCCCTACCATACTATCAACGCTCATGAACCCCCAAACTCTGTGCCCTTCACAGGCTCAACCTCCCAGGTCTCTCTCTCCTATTCTCCAAAAAAGTGCCCAACGCCAAGTCTGTCTTCCACCCTCCAACACTAACTCCCTTAGTTCTCTTCTCCAGTCCAGGCTAAACTTTCCCAAGCTCTCTCTCCTTTACAGGTTCTGGCCAAATTCATCATATTTATTATACTCTCTGCTTTAGGCATTGAGTTCAGTTCAGATTACACAGGTACACTACCAAAAAACTGCCTCCAGTTTTGCAACTGATTTCTATAGATTTTGGGGTGCTGAATCCAGGAAAAATAGCCAAAATGTTCCATCACGTCACGTTTTCTTGCAAAATTAGATTTCTTACCGATATAAGGAATGTTCACATAATTTCTTTTTAGCCGACTGCAGTTTATTTTCTTGGCCCAAAATAGAGGTTGTAATGGTTAACTAACTAGAAACACTCCCTCATGATATTTTAGAGTGTTTTGTATTCATTTTATACATTAACAGGACAATTGGGAGGCGGGGGGCTAAATCCAGTACTCGCGCTGGCGCATGTTCTTTCCTGTTCGCCTTGCCTCGTTCGCTCACTCAAACACGGTGGTTGCGACATGAACGTTCCTGTCAAATTTCAGTTTCTTGCAAGTTCAATATTACCTTTTGTTTGCTCAGTCGTAATCCAGCTTTATTCCGAAGTGGTTCACTACAGTTGTAGTTTGCAGTGCTGTGTATTTGTGATGGCTCACAGAGCCAGAGGTTGCGTCAACTCTCCGGACAGTTTTTGTTTTATTTGTGGGGAATATACCGTGAAAAAGCGGCAGAGGAACATTTCTGCATTTATTAAAAAAGTATATTTCGCCTATTTCGGTTTGAAGTTAGGCGATCAAGACAAACCGTGGGCTCCTCACAAAGTGTGCAAGACATGTGAGGAAGATCTACGCTTATGGATGAAAGGTAAAAAACAAGCATTTCGTTTCGGAATACCTATGATGTGGCGTGAACAAAGAGACCACAGCAGTGACTGCTATTTTTGCTCTTGCATTGTGAAGGGATACAACTTAAAAAATAAGAACGTAATAAGTTACCCCAACCTTCCCTCAGCAATTAGGCCTATGCCTCATAGCAACGAAGTCCCTGTGCCTGAACCACCAAAATCTTTGGATCATATTTGTGTGGACGGTTCTGATCATGATGAGACTCATCAGATGGCTTTTCCCGATGAGTCCAGTACTTCCGAGTTTGAAACTGAACCAGATCCGAAACCTGAACTTTTCTCTCAAGCTGAATTGAATGATTTAGTCCGGGATTTAGGACTCCCAAAAGATGCTGCCCAACTGCTAGGTTCTCGGCTTAAACAGAAAAATCTATTGTCACCAGGAACAACTTTTTATTGGTACCGCAACCGCGAGACACAATTTTTGAAGTATTTCAGCAAAGAGGAAGATTTGGTATTTTGCAACGATATATACGGAGTGATGGAAAAGTTTAAACTCAAGTATGATCCTGCTGAATGGCGGCTGTTCATTGATTCGTCAAAAGACAGCATAAAAGGAGTTCTTCTTCATAATGGCAACACATTCGCTTCAGTTCCTATTGCTCACTCTGTTATTCTCCAAGAAAAATACGAGAATTTGGCCCTGATTCTTCAGAAGACTCGTTATGATGAGCATAAGTGGATGATTTGTGGAGACTTTAAAATTCTATCCATGCTATTAGGGCAGCAATCTGGTTTCACCAAATATCCCTGCTTCCTTTGCTTGTGGGATAGCCGGGCCCGCGACCTACACTGGGGGAAAAAAGACTGGCCAATTCGGGAGTATTTGAGACCCGGTGAGAAAAATGTTCTTCATGAGAGCTTGGTACGTTGTGATAAAATTCTATTACCACCTCTCCACATTAAGTTGGGTCTCATTAAGCAATTCATCAAGTCCCTTCCAAAAGATGGTGAGTGCTTTCGGTACCTTTGCTCAAAGTTCCCCCGACTTTCTGAAGCAAAGCTAAAGGAAGGAGTGTTTGTTGGCCCTGATATAAGGAAACTCATTTCAGATGGAGCATTCGCTGAAACGATGTCTGAGAAGGAAAAAGAAGCCTGGGATTCCTTCAAGGATGTTGTTCTCAAGTTCTTGGGGAACAGGCGGGATGAGAACTATAAGGATATTGTTGCCAGGATGCTCAATGCCTTCAAAGAACAAGGCTGTAACATGAGCCTGAAAGTCCATTTCTTGCACTCCCATGTGAACTACTTTCCCGAAAACTTGGGGGCGTACAGTGAAGAACAAGGTGAAAGGTTTCACCAGGACATCAAGGACGCAGAGAGAAGGTACCAAGGAAGTTGGACCAGCACTATGATGGCTGATTTCTGCTGGTTGCTGCTGCGGGAAACCCCAGATGAAAAATACGCCAAGCAGCGCACCAAGAGAAGCATTCGGGGGAAGAAGAAACGGGCCCACCAGGAGATTGATTGACCCAAGAATGACTTTAAAATCTAAACTGTGTTGACAAATATCGTGTTTTTACTAAACTTTGAAATAAAAATTTGCTAGTTATTACCACAGTGTCGGATCTCATTTATTAGAATTTTATTTTCACACCATCGGGTGTTTGTCTTCATGTATTGCAATGGTGCGGTTTGCGTTTTCTATTCTTACATACATACCTGTACAACATTTTTTGCACATTTCTTTGCTTTGCTTTGTGTCTAACCTCGCTCTTATATGCTCAATATTTGTGCACATGTATGTGGCTGTTTTAAGTGCAGACAATTTTGCTACCATCACAGTGTGCTTTGTTGATATTACTCTATTCTTATGTGCTGCCTTGTTACAATTTTCTTTATTCTTATTTGAATAACTACTAAACAATTAGTATAAAGAATTCATCCAAGAAACATTTATCTCGATCGCACTCAATCTGAAACGTTCACATCAAACTGCTAACCCAATGTAGCAAAAAATCTGTACGTGATGGAGCAAATTGGTTACCAGATTTGGATTCAGCGCACCAAAAAACGTAAAAATCCATCGAAACATTAGAGGAGGTTTAAAAAAAAAATTTTTTAGTGTACCTGTGTTATCTTTTCCTCTCCAAGAACTGAGCATATATATCCATTCTTGACAGGCTAGGGATTCAACTGTTAATTGCTATACCTCTGTCTCTCCTGCCTTTCTTCCTCCCCTGCACTTAACTTTTTGGCCTGTTCTACCTTAATCTTTCTCTTGTGTTTAGGATAACCTCTCTCCCTGTGTGTCATGCTTCTTTCCAATACTCCGTTCCAAGCCTCCTCTCTTGCTTGCAGCAACCTTTTTTTGGGGTGTTCCTTTTGAAATTCCTTTATTTTCTCTCTACATTAGTTCTGTGTGTGTTCATTTCCAGATACCCCTTCTGCTTATCAGCCTCGCTTATGAAGCTCCCTTTCATGTCCTCTCTTTTTCAACTTAAGCTTTTTTTCTTTTATTCCTCTCTGAGGCTACTCTTTCTTCTCTGCATAGACCATTCTTATGGTGCTTGTTCACGTAGAACATGGCTACTTGGTTGATCGTGTGGATGAGGACTGTCTTGTAGCTGAGCAGGGTGTGGAAGACTCTGAGAGCTAGAAAAATTGCTCTGAGCTCTAAGAGGTTGATATGTAGAGATGTCTCCTGTGGAGACCAGATGCCTTGAGTGGAGAGATCTTGTAGATGAGCTCCCCAACCCCTTGGAGAGGCATCTGTTGTAAGGGTTGCTTGGGGTAACAGCTGTTGAAAGGGGGACCCCAGCAACAGATATTGAGTGGACTTCCACCACTGGAGAGAGAAAAAGAGGCGACTGGAGGTTGCTATTTTGTCTGACAGGCACCCTGATTCCTGGGTCCATTGGGTGGACAGAGTCCATTGAGCTGCCCTCATGTGAAGGCGAACGTAAGGAACCACATGCACAGTGGATGCCATGTGGCCTAATAGTTGTAACATTTCTCAAGCAGTTAAATGGGATTTTAACTGAATTTGTGAGGCTAACTGCATCAAGCATAGGCAACGGGCCTGGGGAAAATAGGCCCTTGCAGTTGTGGTATCCAGCAAGGCCCCTATGAACTCTAAAGACTGAGTAGGGGTGAGATGGGATTCTGGGATGTTCATTACAAGTCCCAGATACTGAAGAACACGTCTTGTGCAGGCTAGGGAAGTCTGGGCCTCTGACTGGGATGGAGCTCGGATGATCCTGTCATCCAGATATGGGAATACGAATATCCCTAGAGTGCGTAGAAATGCAGCTATTACTGCCATGCATTTTGTGAACACTCTTGGTGCAGAGGCCAGACCGAAAGGAAGCACTTTGTATTGGTAGTGCTTTCCTCGATAAAAGAACCGAAGGAACCTTCTGTGCGTTGGATGGATGAGGACATGGGTGTAAGCATCCTTGAGGTCTAGAGAACAAAGCCAATCCTGACTCTGAAGCTATGGAAGGAGAGCACCGAGAGAAATCATCTTGAATTTCTCCTTGCATAGAAACTTGTTTAATTCTCTGAGATCTAATATGGGTCGGTAGCCCCCTGTTTTCTTTGGGATAAGAAAGTAGGGGGAGTAGAACCCTGAGCCCTGTTGAAGAAGGGGTACTTCTTCTATTGCCCCTTGGGCAAGAAAGGTAGCAATCTCCTGACCCAGAAGGTCGAGGAGAGATGTTGGAGAATTGAACTGTCTCACCATGGTGTGAGGAGGAAGGTTTAAGAAATGAAGCTTGTACCCCTCCCTTATGATGGAGAGGGTCCATTGCTCTGCTGTGATTTGTTCCCACCTGGGAGCAAAGTGAGCTAACCTTCCTGGAATGGTGAGAGGTTCTGGTTCTTTTAGAGCCAGAAAGGCTAAGTTTCTAGTTGAAAGTCAAAGGCCCTGAGGAGGCTGAGGCTGTTGGGCCGTAGCAGCCCTTGCAGCTTTAGTCTTGGCCTGTTTAGGTTGTTGCTGTCGCTTTGCAGCAAAACGACCTGCAGAAGATGCCTGTTTATCATAACCAGGATAATATCTCCCCTTTTTGGAAAAAATCCCTTTTTGAACAACCTTTTCTTAACAGGAGCAGAAGTAGACTTTGAAAGTCTATCTAAAGCAGAATTTTCAGCATCCATCTAAGTGGCCTTTGCTTGCCAATCTTTGCCAAAAAGGTTTTCACCTGTACAAGGAAGATTTCCTAGTCCATCCTGAACCCAGGGTTCCAAATCAGAAGCTTGTAGCCAAGCAACTCTGCGTGCACCTATGGCAATAGCCGAGGTTCTGCTAGCACACTCAAAAGAGTCAAAGGCTGCACGGTTGGAAAACTTGGAAACATTCTGGGCTTGTTTAAGCCAGGTGAGAAACTCCTCTCTTTTATCTTCTGAAACAAAAGGAGATAAAGTTTGTAGGTGATCTGTAACTTCTTTTAGAAACATCCCCATATAGAGACTATAGGAGTTGATTCTAGCAACAAGCATATTGGCCTGGAAAATTCTCCTGCCAAAAGCATCCAAGTTTCTGCATTCTCTTCCTGGAGGATTAGATGAGTGCTTTTTTGCACTCTTTATCCTCTTCATGGCAGACTCCACCACAATAGAGTGGTGAGGAAGCTGAGTCTTATGAAAGCCAGGACAAGGAGGAACATGGTACATGGTGTCCAACCTACGAGAATGAGGGGAGGTGGTGAGAGGTGACTCCCATATGCCCAACATGTGATCATAAAGGATCTCATGAATTGGTAAAGTAGCTGCCTCTTTAGGAGCCTTAGGGTATTGTAAGATATCCAATTTTTTGGCTCTAGGCTCTGCTTCAGGGGCCACTGAAATAGAGAGGCCCCTGGCCACTTCCCTAATGAAGTCTTGAAAAGACAAGTCTTCTGGAGGAGACATTCTTCTTTTTGGAGAAGAGGCTTCTGAGGAAGGAGTACCGATGCTTCGACAGAAACCTCTGATTCATCAGAGTCTTCAGAGGAATCGAAGTATCGCCTATCTGGATGCTCCTGCAGAGCCCGATACGCGTACCAAGTGGTATCGACATCGGGAGTGATCGGTACCGATTCGGTACCGATGGGCATCACAGAACAGGGTACCGCTGCAGTCAACACCAAAGGCAATGTCGATGCAATCGGTACCGGCATCGGAACCGATATCGGTGCCAGTGCCGGAACCGGTACCGACAACGGAGTTTATTGCGGTACCGGAGGCGTCGTAGCTTGTATGAATGCCGTAATGGCACGCTGCATGGTCAGAATATTCTGATCCATCGACGCCACCAATGTCTGGATATCGGTACCAGTGGGAACAACCGGTACCCCAGAACATGGCAACAGGTGATCGGTCGAGGCCGAGCCATCGATGTCAACCTGTGACCCCATAGATAAAGCTTTGGAAGCTGGAGCCTCCCGCCGGGGTAATTTTGCCGGTGCGGATTCCTCGAGAGCAAGCCCGGAGGCATCTCGATACTCAGAGGGAGATCTACCCTTCAAGGACCGGCTGGACTTGAGTTCCATGGGAGGAAGAAGCAGTCCTGGAAGACGTCGATGCTACCGAAGCTGCATCAGAGGGAAACAGGGTACTGAGCTTGGCTGCTCGATTCTGTAGACCTCTTTTAGACATCATGGAACAGGACTCACAATCCGTGATGGAGTGGTCAGGGCCCAAACATTTTAGACACCAGTCATGGGTGTCAGTGACAGAAATAGTGCTGCTGCACTTCTTGCACTTTTTAAACCCGGAAGCGGGCTTCTCCATGAGGAGACTTTCTCGTAGGCCTAAGGCCAAAATAAAAATGCACAGAAGTGGAAATAGTAGTCTTTTTTTTTTTTAGAAGAAAGAAAGAAAGACCGGCGGTATCGGTCCGACGTCGAAGAAGGCAGACGCGCGACCAAAGAAATAAAATAAAAATAAAGACCTTCTTCAGCGGTGATAGGAATACGACCTGCTGGCTCCATGGAAAAGAAGAACTGGAGAGAGGCAGTTAGGAAAGGCGGGAAGGCAGCACGCAGGCGCTGTGGGATGCTCCCAAAAGCTTTCCTTTTGGACGCTAGGGAGCGTTCCCGCGCAGGCTCCGTCGGTACCGACGATACCCATATGTGAAGACTCATTCCTACTTGTTCCTAGAGATAAAGCCAAAGCTCTTTTACAGTCCAAGGTATTAAGGTTCCTTTCTGCACTGGAGGCATGAGGCCTTGGAAAGAATACAGGAAGGTAAACCGCTTGGTTTAAATGGAAAGGCGAAACCACCTTTGGTATAAAGTGCGGATGAGTCCTAAGAACTACCTTATCATGGTGGAACCTTGCATAAGGAGGATCAGCCACTAACGCTTGCAATTCACTAATGCGACATACTGATGTGATTACAATGAGGAAGATGACTTTCCAGGAAAGAAATTTCAAAGATGTAGTGGCTAATGGCTCAAAGGGTGGTTTCATGAGCTGCCCGAGTACCAGATTTAAGAACCAAGCCACCGGTGGTGGCTTAAAGGGAGGCTTTCTTAAAAGAAGGCCTCTCATAAATCTTGCTATGAGAAGATGAGAGGAAATAGGTTGTCCACTTAGAGCAGTGGTTCTCAACCTGGGGGTCGCCACAGGATTTAGCAGGGGTCGCCTCACTCCACCATTAAAAAAAATTAAAAATAAAAAAATGCACAAGTGGCTGCCGCTGCCGAGTCTGCTTCTTGGCAGCGGAAAACTCACCGCCTCCCTTCTTCTGCAGCCGTGGCTCCCTGCCTCTTAGGGAACCGCGGCCATGTTCTGTGAAAATGTTGCAGAGCCTTCCCGTCTCTCGACGGGCTCCATGCAACACTGCCCCGCCTCCAAAGGAAGTGGCAGACTTCCTTTGGAGGCGGGACAATGTTGCACGGAGCCTGTCGAGAGAAAGGAAGGCTCCAAAACAGCTTTACCGGCAAAGCCGCGGTTCCCTAACAGACAGGGAACCGCAGCTGCAGAAGAACAGGGCAGTAGCAGGCAGACATAGGGAGAGGGCAGAAGGGGGCAGGGAACCTGCAACAGGGCTGACATGGGAGAGGGATGGAGCTGACCTGGAGGGAGGGGGGCTGACATGGAGGGAAGGGGACATACTGGACAGACGGGATAAATGCTGGACAGAGGGGAGAGGCAGTGCAGCTTAGGATTATAATGGGCTGATGGGGGGGATAGCATTGGTAATGGGTAGATCGGGGGGGCTAGCACTGGTAATGGGTTGATTAGGGAAGGCTAGGACTGGGAATGAACTGATCAATGGGAGGGTTGGGACTGGTAATGGGCTGATGGGGGGCTAGCATTGCAAATGGGCTGATGGGGGGCTAGCATTGCAAATGGGCTGATCGGGGAGGTTAGGACTGGTAATGGACTGATGGGGGGTAGGACAAGTAATGGGCTGATTAGGGGAGGCTAGCACTGGTAAAGGGCTGATTAGAGGAGGCTAGCATTGGTAATGGGCTGACTTATAATGGACTGACGGGGATAGCACTACTATGGGCTGAGGGGGGGCTAGCTTTGGAAATGAGCTGATCGGGGAGGTTAGGACTGGTAATGGGGGGGTAGGACTGGTAATGGGCTGATTAGGGCAGCACTGTTAATGGTGTTGGGGGGGACTAGCACTGGAAGTGGAGTGGAGGAGTAGCCTAGTGGTTAGAGCACTGGCTTGGTAACCAAGCAACCAGGGTTCGATTCCCGCTAGCACTCCTTGTGGCCTTGGGCAAGTCACTTAACCCTCCATTGCCTCGGAAGAAAGGCTTGGCAATCTACTTCCAGTGACACTGCCAAGAAAACCCAGGAGCTTCTGGGTCACCAGGGGTCAGGACTGACTCAAAGGCAGACATTGCATTGCATTGCATTGCAGCACTGGAAGTGAGATGACTGGGGTGGCTTCAACTGGAAATAGGCTGATGGTGGGGAGGGGAGAATAGAACTGCTGGCCTTGGAAGAAAACTGGGGGCTAGGGCTACAAATGGGCTGATGTGAGGGGATGGGCGAATGGGACTGGAAGGGAGTGGATGCTGAGAGAGGCTGCCATGGTATTTGGACTAGAAGGAGCTGGACAATGGGGAAGGAGGGGGACTGGAAGGGAATGGACACCAGTGGCAGTCATGGGAATGCAAGTTGACATTGGAAGGTACTGGGAGGGAGGAATGGAAAGGGGCTGATACTGGGAAGGGTTAAGGGGACTGGAAATAGGCTGATGGAAAGAAGTGAAGAAAGCAAAAGAAGAGATAAGAAATGGCAGATGGACCATAGACCACAGAAAGAGAGCTAAGAGAAGACAGGAAAGCAGAAGCCTCAGATCGGGACCAGCATGATCAGAGAATAAATTGGTAAGACAACAAAGGTAGAAAAAATAATTTTATTTCATATTAGTGATTTGACTACAAAATCATCATAATTTTGAAATCAAGTATTATTACTTGTTGTGATTAATTATTGTGGTTAAAAAAGTAAATTTTATAAATTAAAACATAAGGCAAAGGCCTGTAATATATTAATAATTCAAAAAATGATTACAACGACAATGCGTTAACGGTAAAGGAAGAGAGACGCATTTGATTTTATCATTGGGAGTCATTACAAGTTGACCAATGGTAAAAGGGGTCACGGTACAAAAAAGGTTGAGAACCACTGACTTAGAGGCTAGTAAGAAGCTGCAATAGCACTAAGATGGACTCTTACTGAATTTGTCTTGAGACCAGCATTTGATAAAGGAAGGAGATACTCCAGTATCGATTCCAGAGGTATCGCAAGAGGGTTAAGACCATTCTGCGAGCACCATATGGTAAACCTTTTCCACTTAAAGGCATACGAGTATCTTGTGGAGGGTTTCCTAGAAGCATGAAGAATATCCTTTACCTGTTGGGAAAGATTAAGATCCTGAAGTTCTAGGCTTTCAGCAACCAGGCCCTGAGATGCAGAGACTGGGGATTCGGATGCCAGAGCATCACGTCCTCTTGGGAGAGAAGATATGGAGCAGATCCCAATTCCAGAGGCGGAGCTTGAGAGAGATTTAGGAGCAGAGGGTACCACGTTTGCTGTGGCCAACGTGGAGCTATGAGGATCATATGACCTCTGTCTCTCTGAAGCTTGAATAGGGTTTTGGGGATGAGGGGAATGGGTGGGAAGGCATATACGAAGTCCTGACCCCAGTGAAGGAGAAAGGCGTCCCTTGCCTGACAACATCGAGCCGGAATTCTGGAACAGAACCAGGAAAGTTTGGCATTAAGCGGTCTTGCAAAGAGGTGTATGTCTGGGGTTCCCCAAACCTGAAATATTTGGGCAACCTGGTCTGCATTGAGAGACCATTCGTGTGGAAGCAGAATTCGACCGAGTTTCTCTAACCAAGAGTTTTGAATGCCTGGAAGATAAACGCAAGGAGATGAATCTGATGCTCTCTGGCGAGGGCCCATAGTCGCAAAGCTTCATTGCATAGCGACAGAGAGCCTGTTCCACCCTGCTTGTTCAAATAGAACATGGCTACCTGATTGTCCGTTTGAACTAGGACTGTCTTCTAGCTGAGCTGGGCGTGAAATACTCGAAGATCAAAGAAGATTGCTCTGAGCTCCAGGAGGTTGATGTGAAGACAGGTACCCTGGGTACAGAGATCGTTCAGGTGGGCTCCCCATCCCACCTGTGATGCATCTGTTAGGGTGGCTTGGGATAGGGGTTGCAGGAAAGGAGACCCCACCAGCAGATTTCTGGGTGATTGCCACCATTGGAGGGACGAAATAAGACTGAGTTTGTTATATTGTCCGACAGGCAGCCCGAGGCCTGTGTCCACTGAGTGGATAAAGTCCACTGGGCTGTGAACATATGGAGGCGAGCATAAGGAACCACATGCACGGTGGATGCCATGTGGCCCAAACGTTGTAGCATTTCCCGAGCAGTGAGATAAAGTTTGAGCACTGCTTGGGAAGCTAGCTGTATTATGAGAAGACAGCGGGGCTGCGGAAGGAAAGCCCTTCTCTGTCTGGTATCCAGATGAGCTTCAATGAACTCTAGGGATTGAGTGGGCGCAAGATTGGATTTTGGGAGGTTTATGACTAGTCCCAAATACTGAAGAATTAGCATTGTGCGAAACAAAGCAGAGCTGGCTTCTGGCACTAAGGGCTCGAATGAGCCAGTCGTCTAAGTAGGGGAAGACGAATATTCCCAGAGTGCGTAGCTACCACAGCCATGCATTTTGTGAATACTCTTGGTGCAGAAGCCAGGCCAAATGGAAGAACCCTGTACTAGAAGTGCCTTCCTAGAAACAGGAATCGGAGGAATCTTTTGTGATTTGGATGGATAAGAATATGAGTATACGCATCCTTGAGATCTAGAGAACAAAGCCAATCCTGACTTTGAAGGTATGGCAGCAGAGTTCCTAGAGAGACCATTTTGAACTTCTATGGGAACAGATAATTGTTAAATTCTCTGTGGTCTATAATGGGCCGGTATCCTCCTGTTTTTCTTTGGAATAAGAAAATAGGAGGAGTAGAACCCTGTACCCTGTTGCAGAATGGGTACTTCCTCTATTGCTCCTTGCGCAAGGAGTGTTGTGACTTCTTGACTTAAGAGATCGTCGAGAGAGGTCTGAGAATTGAACTGTATTACCATTATAGGAGGGGGCATGATGTGAAAATGAAGCTTGAACCCCTCTCGTACAATGGACAAAGTATAATTTTCTGCTGTTATTTGGTACCATCTGTGGGCAAAATGACATAACCTGCCTGGGATGTCCAAGGGTTCTGGACCATTCAGGGGCAGGAAGGCAAAGTTCTCTAGAGAGGAGTCAAAGCCCCTGAGGAGGCTGAGCCTGCTGAGCTGGCTCAGGTTTTACCGCTTTTGGCTTCTTTCGTTGTCTAGGTTCTTGCTGTTGTCCCTTTTGGGCAGGCTGACCTTGACGGTGTCCCTGCTGGGTATAGGAAGGATAAAACTTCATTTTCTTAATGAAAAATGTTTTTTAGAGGATCTTTTACTTGCAGGATGGGCTGTAGATTTGGACAATCTATCCAGTGATACTGTCTGCATCTATCTCATTAGTCGTCTTCTCCTGACAATTCTTGCCAAAGAGATTTTCTCCTGTGCAAACAATGTTTCCTAATTTATCCTGTACCCAAATTTCCAAGTCGGATACCTGAAGCCAGGCAATCCGACGTGCACCAATGTCAATAGCAGAGGTTCTGCTTATGCACTCAAAACAGTCAAAGGCTGCACGATTTACAAACTTGGAAACATCCTGGGCATGTCTGACAAGAATAAGATAGTCCTGTCTTTTGTCATCAGGAAGAAGGGGGCTCATAAGCTCCAAGTCTCCTGTGACATCTTTAAGGAACATTCCCATATACAAGATATAGGAACTAATCCTAGCTGAGAGCATGGAAGCTTGAAAGCATCAACGCCCAAAGGCATCGAGCGTCCTGCATTCACGACCTGGAGGATTGGATGCATATGTCTCTGCACTTTTCATCCTACGCATGGCTGATTCCACTACCACTGAATGGTGTGGTAACTGAGTTTTTTGAAAGCCAGGACAAGGTGGAACTCGATACATAATATCGAGTCTCTGAGAATGAGATGTGGTTAGAGGTGTTTCCCACATTCTTAGCATAAGATCATGTAAGATCTCATGAATAGGCAGAGTAGCTGCCTCTTTGGGAGCCTTAGGGTATTGGAGACTCTCCAACTCCTTTGCCCTAGGCTCTTTTTCAGGAGCTACTGTGATGGAAAGGCCTCTGGACACATCATGGATAAAATTCTGAAAGGACATATCCTCTGGTAGAGACATTCTGCGCTGAGGAGAAGAGGAATCTTCTGGGAGAATTACTCTTGTATCAGCAGAGACTTCGAAGTCATCAGACTCAAGAGCATTCAAAATACCTCCGATTCCGGTGATCGTGCGGTGCACGGTACTGGTATCAATCGAAGTCCGTATCGGGTTGCTCCGGTACTGATCCGTCAATGCCGGAGACAAAAGCATGACTCGGTATGGGTGGCATACCCATCGAAGACGATGCCGTCAGTATCGGTACCGGTATCGATTGAGGTGTCTGAAATGCTTTCAACGGTACCAAAGCCGTGAGAAGAGCCGCTAGACTGCGTTTGATAGCAAGAAATCTCTGGTCTATCGACACTGCTGATGCTTGGGTGTCAGTACCGGTAGAAGCAGCCTGAACCCCAGAGCATGGCGCCAATAGTTCTGCCAAGGTTGAGGCCTCGGGAACATCCTGGAGCCCCGTTGATGCATTGGAAGCCGAAGCCTCCCGCCGGGGCAGTTTTGCCGGTGAAAATTCATCAAGGGCAACGCCAGTGGCATCTCAATACTTAGAAGGAGATCTACACTTTGAGGACTGGCTAGATTTGTTTAGTTACCTGAGATCCATGGGAGGAAGATGAAGCCCTGGACGACATCGATGCCACAGAGGCTGCATCGGAAGGAAAAAGGGTGCTAAGCTTAGCAGCTGAGTTCTGCCGGCCCCTTTCTGACATCATTCCACAGGAGAGGCACTCCTAAGTAGAGTGGTCAGGACCTAAACATTTGAGACACTAATCATGGGTGTTGGTGACAGAGATGGTACCGCCACACTTCGAACATTTTTTAAAACCAGATGTTGGTTTTTCCATTTTTAAGGAAAAATTGGGCCTAGTGCCCAAAATGGCGGCTAGCACCAAGAAAAAAGTTTCTGAAGTAAAGTAGCTCAGAAACTATAGTTTTCTTTTGTTTTTTTAAGAAGAAAGAAGAATGAACCGGCGGTACCGGTATAGTGTCGAGGGAAGGCAGACGCGACCACAAAAAACAAAGATTAAAGAAGAAATTTTTTTGCCGTGACAGGGTATGGGACCTGTCGGCTCTGCAGGAAATGAAGAACTGGAGAGGGATAGTTGGGAAACGTGGGAAGGAAGCACGCAGACGCTGGGGGATGCTCCCAAAAGCTTTCCTACTGGACGCTGGGGAGCGTTCCCGAGCAGGCTCCATCGGTACCACTGGAGGGACAAAATAAGGCGATCTGAGTTTACTATTTTGTCTGACAGGCAACCTGACACCTGAGTCCATTGAGTGGATAAAGTCCACTGGGCTGCCCTCATATGGAGGCGAGCATAAGGAACCACATGCACGGTGGATGCCATGTGGCCTAGCAACTAACATTTCCTGAGCAGTGAGGTGAGGTTTTAGCACTGCTTGGGAAGCTAACTGCAAAATGCGAAGGCAGCGGGGCTGTGGAAGGAAGGCCCTTGTCTGTCTGGTATCCAGAAGAGCTCCTATAAACTCTAGGGATTGAGTGGGAGCAAGGTAAATTAAGAACATAAGATATGCCATACTGGCTCAGACCAAGGTCCATCAAGCCCAGTATTCTGTTTCCAACAGTGGCCAATCTAGGTCATATGTACCTAGCAGTTTCCCCAAGAGACACAAGTTCCACAATGCTTATACTGGGTCAAGCATTGATATCTTCGGTCACTTCTTAATAATGGTTTATGGACCTTTCCTCCAGGAACTTGTCCAAACCTTTTTTAAACCCAGCTACACTAACAGCCTTTAACACTACATCCTCCGGTAACAAATTCCAGAGTTTGATTACACGTTAAAAGAAAATATTTTTTCACTCATTAGTCTTAGTTTACCCTGTAGCTTCATTGCATGTCCCCTAGTCTTTCTATATTCTGATAACGTAAACAATCGATCTACGTTTACCTGTTCCACTCCGTTCATTAATTTATAGACTTCTATCATATCTCCCCTCAGCCGTCTCTTTTCCAGGTTAAAGAGCCCTAAACTTTTTAGCCTTTCTTCATAGGAGTATCCTTCCATCCCCTTTACCATTTTGGTGGCTCTTCTCTGAACCTTTTCTAAAATCGCTATATCCTTTTTAAGATACGGCGACCAGAATTTCACACAATATTCAAGGTGCGGTCTCACCATGGAACGATACAGAGGCATTATAATATCTTTTGTTTTATTTTCCATTCCTATCCTTATCATACCTAGCATTCTATTTGCTCTCTTGGCCGCCGCTGCACACTGGGCTGAGGGTTTTAACATGGTATCCACAATGACGCCTAAATCTTTTTCCTGGGTGGTGGTTCCTAATGTGGAACCTTGCATCGTGTAACCATAGTTTGGGTTGTTCTTCCCTAGGTGCATAACCTTGCACTTGTCCACATTAAATTTCATCTGCCATTTTGATGCCCAGTCTTCCAATTTATCAAGATCCTCTTGCAATTTTTCACAATCCTCTTGGGTTTTAACAACTTTAAATAGTTTTGTGTCATCTGCAAATTTGATCACCTCACTCGTTATTCCACTTTCCAGGTCATTTATGAATATGTCAAAAAACAGCGGACCCAGCACAAATCCCTGGGGTACACCACTATTCACCTTTCTCCATTGCGAAAATTGGCCATTTAGCCCTACCCTCTGCTTTCTATCTTTTAACCAGTTCCTGATCCACAATAGTACACTGCCTCCTATCCCATGACTCTTTAGTTTTGCCAAAAGTCTCTCATGAGGGACCTTGTCAAAGGCTTTCTGAAATTCCAGATACACAATATCAACTGACTCACCTTTGTCCACCTGTTTATTCACTCCTTCAAAAAAACATAACAGATTAGTAAGACAAGATCTTCCTTGTCTAAAGCCATGTTGGCTGTCTCCCATTAGGTTGTGACTATCTACATGCTGAGTAATTTTATTCTTTATGATGGTTTCTACCATTTTTCCTGGTACTGACGTCAGGCTCACCGGTCTGTAGTTTCCCGGATCACCCCTGGAACCCTTTTTAAAAATTGGTGTTACATTGGCGATCCTCCAATCTTCAGGTATTAGAGATGATTTTAATGATAGTTCACAGATTACTGATAGCAGGTCTGCAATCTCATATTTCAGTTCTTTCAACACCCTTGGATGTATACCATCCGGCCCAGGTGATTTGCTACTCTTCAGTTTATCTAATAGTTGTAAGACATCTTCCCAATGTATTGATATTTCCTTCAATTCTTCCGAACCTTTAAATACCACTTCAGTCATGGGTAACATCCCTACATCTTCCTCAGTAAAGACCGAAGCAAAGAATTCATTCAGTCTCTCCGCTATACCAAGTCCCAAATACTGAAGGATGCGCATTGTGTGAGACAGAGCCATACTAGCCTCTGGCTTTGAAGGGGCTCGAATGAGCAAGTCGCCTAAGTAAGGGAAGACGAATATTCCCAGGGTGCGGAGAAATGCTGCTAACACAGCCATGCATTTTCTGAACACCCTTGGTGCAGAAGCCAGGCCAAAAGGAAGAACCCTGTATTGGTAGTGCTTCCCTTGAAACAGAAAGCGAAGGAACTTTCGGTGAGTTGGATGGATGGATGAGAACACGAGTGTACGCATCCTTGAGATCTAGAGAACAAAGCCAATCCTGACTCTGAAGGTATGGCAGCAGAGTTCCTAGAGAAATCATTTTGAACTTCTCTTTGAACAGGAATTTGTTCAATTCTCTGAACTCTAGAATGGGTCTGTGTCCTCCTGTTTTCTTTGGAATAAGGAAATGGGGGGGGGGGGTAAAGCCCTGTACCCCGTTTGGGAATGGGCACCTCTTCTATTGCTCCTTGAGCAACGAGCATAGTGACTTCTTGACCTAACCGGTCGTTGAGAGAGGTCTGAGAATTGCACTGTCTTACTATTGTAGGAGGGGGCATGCTGAGGAAATGAAGCTTGTACCCCTCTCTTACAATAGACAGTCCAATTTTCTGCTGTTATTTGACCCAATCTGGGGGAAAAACGACATAACCTTCCTGGGATGGTGGAGGGTTACAGGCAGTTTAGGGCCAGGAAGGCAAAGTTTGCTAGACAGGAGTCAAAGCCCCTGTGGAGGCTGAGTCTGCTGAGCTGGTTGAGGCTTAGCCGCTTTTGGCTTCCTTTGTTGCCTAGGTTGTTGCTGCTGTCCCTTTTGGGCAGACTGACCTGAACGATGTCCCAGCTGGGTATAGGCAGGATACAACTTTTTCTTCTTGCTGAAGAATGGTTTCTTAGAGGATCTTTTCCTTGCAGGATCAGCTGTAATATTTGGACAATCTATCCAAAGTGATATTGTCAGTATCAAATCTCATTAGCTTTTTCCTGCCAATTCTTGCCAAAGAGATTCACTCCTGTGCAAGGTATATTCCCCAGTTTGTCATGTACCCAGATTTCCAAGTCAGGTGCCTGGAGCCAGACAATTCTACGTGCACCTATGGCAATAGCAGAGGTTCTGCTTATGCATTCAAAGCAGTCAAAGGCTGCATGATTCACAAACTTGGAAACATCCTTAGCATGCTTAACAAGAGCAAGATAATCTTGCCTTTTATCATCAGAAAGAAGAGGGCTCATACGCACTAAGTCTCCTGTGACTCCCTTAAGGAACATTCCCATATACAAGATATAGGAACTGATCCTAGCAGAGAGCATGGAAGCCTGGAAGGATCGACGTCCAAAGGCGTCAAGAGTCCTACACTCACGTCCTGGAGGATTAGATGCATGCCTTTTTGCATTCTTTATCCGTCTCATGGCTGATTCCACAACCATGGAATGGTGTGGTAATTGAGTCTTCTGAAACCCAGGACAAGGAGGAACTCAATACATGGTGTCGAGTCTTCGAGAATGAGGAGATGTGGTCAAAGGTGTTTCCCACATCCTTAACATAAAATCACGCAAGATCTCATGAATAGGTAAGGTAGCTGCCTCCTTGGGAGCTTTAGGGTATTGTAGAATTTCTAATTCCTTTGCCCTAGGCTCTTTTTCAGGAGCCACTGTGGTGGAAAAACCCCGGGCCACATGTGGGATAAAATCCTAAAAGGACATATCCTCTGGAGGAGACATCCTACGCTGAGGAGAAGAGGAATCCTCGGGAAGAAGTACTCTGGTATCGGCAGAGCTCTCAGAGTCTTCAGACTCATCCGAGGATTCAAAGTATCTCCGATCCGGGTGATCGTGCAAGACACGGTACTAGTACCGGTACCGATCAAAGTCGGCATCGGAGTGGTCCGGTACCGATTGACGTCGGCATCAGAGTGGTTCGGTACCGACTTGTCGATGCTGGATAGAGACGCATGACTCGGTCCCGGTAGAATACCTGCTAATGTTGATGTAGTCGATTGAATTGTCTGAAGCGGTTTCAGGGGCATCGAGGCCGTGAGAAGAGCCGCCAGACTGCGTTCAATAGCCAAGAATCTCTGGTCTATCTACACTGCCGATGCTTGGGTATCAGTGCCGGATGAAGCGGCCGGAACCCCCGAGCATAGCACCAGCAGTTCTGCCAATGTTGAAGCCTCGAGAACATCCTGGAGCCCCATTAATGCTTTGGAAGCCGAAGCCTCCCGCCGGGGCAATTTTGCCGGTGAAAGTCCCTCAAGGGCAACGTCAGAGGCATCTCGATGCTTAGAGGGAGATCTACCCTTTGAGGACTGGCTAGATTTATGTTTAGTTATCTATGATCCATGGGAGGAAAATGAAGCCCTGGAGGACGTTGATGCCATGGAGGCTGCATCGGAGGGAAAAAGAGTGCTAAGCTTAGCAGCTCGGTTTTGCCGGTCCCTTTTTGACATCATCCCACAGGCAACACACTCTGAAATAGAGTGGTCAGGACCTAAACATTTGAGGCACCACTGATGGGTGTCGGTGACAGAGATGGTACCGCCACATTTAGAACACTTTTTAAAACCCGAAGCGGGTTTTTCCATTCTGAGGGAAAAAGTTGTGCCTAATGCCCAAAATGGCACGTGGCACCCAAAAAGAAAATTACTGGAAAAAAGACTCCAAAAACCAATTTTATTTTAATTTATTTTTTTTTTTTAGAAAAAAAGAAAAGATAACCTGGCGGTACCGGTATAGCGTCAAGGGAAGGCAGACGCGACCACAAAAAAGAAGTATAAGGGGGGAATTTTTCTGCAGTGACAGGATGTGCGACCTGTCGGCTTTGCGGAAAATGAAGAACTGGAGAGGGACAGTTGGATAAAGCGGGAAGGCAGCACGCAGGCGCTGTGGGATGCTCCCAATAGCTTTCCTACTGGACGCTGGGGAGCGTTCCCGCGCAGGCTCCGTCGGTACTGACGATACCCATATGTGAAGACTACATTCCTGCTTGTTCCTGGAGATAGAAGTTGTTCAAGACTTGCTCGAGTATGCAGAAGGTGTGATGAGACCTGCTGCCAAAGATATAGCAAGTAGGCTTAATGAAGAAAATCTGAGTGGTTTAATGTCGACAAAGAAACATGTGTTTATCATCATACTGACTTTGAAATTATAGATATTGCTCTGAATTCTGATAAAAAACAATGAAAGTGATGAAAATGAAACAGATGTAATTGAAAGACTTACTATAAACAAATTAATTAAGTTGCTGGGTGAATTAATCAAAGGGCTGGGAGAGCAACGAGCCTTTACAAAAGAACAAGTGCTAATGAATCTTTATTTGTTGTATGAAAAATTACCAAAGCACATGAAATAACTTTGTTTCAATGACATCTTTAAAAAGATAGCCAAGAATGTGTGTCTCAGTAGTACGCTTATATCTGAGAAATTCGTGCTTTGGAACCTAGGGTGCCGCAAAATCGGTGATGTACCTGTAATTCCTTATATTAACAATTCTATGCCCTTTCCCCTTCATCCTATGAACCTTTGAAATTCCTCTCAGTTCTTTTCTAGCATAAAAGCAACAATACATTATCGCCACTTTCTCTGCAAGAGTCCATTTAACTGTAGTTAATTTCCTGAACGTTTTCATTAACTTCTATGGTTTATCACTTTCTGCAGCAGGTCCATGAACAAGATAATTATGGCCTGTATTTGTAGTTAAGAGGACTACCAGCTGTACATGGGACTGGGGGGAAAAAAGGTGAAATTAGTCTTAACTGCTAATTGTTGTTTCTGGAGTAGACCCAGTCTGGTCCCGGACCTCTGAGTTGTCAACCTTAATCAGCAGCTTGGAGACTGAGGAACCACCTTCTTTTCATGATGTCACTGCTATATAACTCTGGCATCCGCCCATCTCCATCAGTACCCTACTGATAAAGCAGACTCACCAGAGCAACAAATAAGTTAAGACCTCACTTACAAACCGCAAGGTCCAACCCCCCCAGTAACGAGACATGAAAAAGAATGAATCCACTAACTGTGAACACTGGGGGTGCCCAGACTAGCCTCTCCCCTGTCCGACCACCCCCCTATATAGATGACCTCAAAAGATACTTTCTTACCTGTCAGCAGCGCATAAACCGAAGCCCGTTCTGCAAGCCCTACGGCCACACCGGGTGGGATGCGGGACCAGACTGGGTCTACTCCAGGAACAACAATTAGCAGGTAAGACTAATTTCACCTTCCTGTTCGTAGCCCCAGTCTGGTCCCGGACCTCTGAGTAAGTACCAGAGCAGTAGATCTAACGGGAGGGACCGGCCGCAACCGCTTGCAGCACCGCCGCCCCGAACCTGGCATCCTGCGCGGACTGAACGTCCAAACGATAATGTTTAATAAAGGGGGACAAAGAAGACCAAGTGGCCGCCCTGCAAATCTCCGCAGGCGGCACAGCTTGGAGCTCCGCCCAGGACGCAGCTTGGGCCCTGGTGGAATGGGCCCGCAGTCCCTCCGGCACTGATCTCCCCTTCAGCAAGTAGGCCGACGAAATCGCCTCCCGGATCCACCGAGCGATGGAGACCTTAGAAGCCGCCTCCCCCCGGCGGGGACCCGAGAACAGGATGAACAATCGCTCCGAGCGGCGGAACCCCGCCGTACGCCGTAGATACCTCTTCAAGGCTCGACGGACATCCAGCGTCCGAGAAGCGGGACTCGAAGGGCCTGCCCGGACCACCGGCAAGGAGATCTCCTGATTCAAGTGGAACGCCGATACGACCTTGGGAAAGAAAGCCGGCACAGGGCGCAAGACCACCCTGGACTCGAAAAAAGACAAGTACGGCTCCTTGCAGGACAGAGCCTGCAACTCCGAGACTCGTCTGGCCGAACAAATGGCCACCAGGAACATGACCTTCAACGTGAGATCCTTCAGGGAGGCCGTGCTCAATGGTTCGAAAGGCTCTTGCTCCAGTGCAGACAGCACAAGGGGAAGGTGCCACTGCGGAACCGGGAGCCTGCGGGGCGGTCGGATTAAAGTAACCGCGCGTAGGAACCGCTTGACATCCCGATGCTCTCCCAGAGAGCTACCGGCTAGTCGCCCGCGGTAGCACGCCAGGGCCGCGACCTGCACCCGAAGCGAAGACGCCGCCAGGCCCTTATCGAAACCGCACTGCAGAAAGTCCAAGACCTGTGAAAGAGACGCCTGGAGCGCCACCAAGTGCCGCTCGCTGCACCAGGCCTCGAAGATTCTCCAGACCCGGACATACGCCAGTGATGTAGACCTCTTACGAGCTTTCAACAAGGTAGAGACCACCCCCGGGGAGTAGCCCTGAGTTCTCAGCCGTGCCCTTTCAATAGCCAAGCCGTAAGCGAGAACCGATCCACATGGGGCATTGACAGAGGCCCCTGCGTCAACAGGTCCGGGCGGACCGGGAGCCGCCACGGCTTCCCGACCAGGAGCCTGCGCAGGTCTGCATACCAAGGCTGGCGCGGCCAGTCCGGGGCTATCAAGATTACCATCCCCCCGAAGCTCTCCACCCGCTGGAGTACCCGTCCAATGAGCACCCACGGCGGAAAGACGTACAACAGCTGGCCCTCCGGCCAGGGCTGAATCAGCGTGTCGAGACCCTCGGACATTCGCTCCCTGCGCCTGCTGAAGAAGCGGCTGGCTTTCGTGGAGCCGAATGTGGCCATCAGATCCATCACCGGGGTGCCCCATTGCCGTGTGATCATCTCGAACACCTCCGGATGGAGGACCCACTCTCCTGGATCCACCCGCACGCGACTGAGGAAGTCGGCCTCCACGTTGTCCACTCCCGCCACGTGCGCCGCCGACACCGCTCGAAGATGCCGTTCAGCCCAAGCAAAGAGGTCCTCGGCCTCTGCCTCGAGAGTCTCGCTGCTTGTCCCGCCTTGGCGGTTGAGATAAGCCACGGCCGTGGCGTTGTCGGAGAAGACTCTCACCGCCGACCCTTCGAGAATCGGCTGGAAGCATGCCAACGCAAGGGACACTGCACGCAATTCCAGGCGGTTGATCGACCAGGTGCGCTCCAGGGGACTCCACAGTCCCTGTGCGAACTGGCCTCGGCAGTGGCCCCCCCAGCCCTGGAGGCTGGCATCCATCGTCAATGCTACCCACTCGGGCACTGCCAGCGGCCTCCCTTTTTGCAAGGAGCGGGGATCCAACCACCAGCGCAGACTCGCCCGCGTCTCGTCCGGGCAGGCGAGTCGTTGGGACAGGGGGTCCCGCTGGTGCGACCAGTGTCTGAGCAGCGCCCTCTGCAAGGGCCGCATGTGGGCCCTCGCCCACGGCACCAGCTCTAGAGTCGCCGCCATAGTGCCCAGCAGTTGGAGATACTGCCACGCCGTGGACTCCCGTCTCTTCAAGAACCGCCGAACCAACATCCGCAACTTCTGCGCCCTCTGCCGAGGAAGGAATACCTGACCGGTTCCCGTGTCGAAGCGCGCTCCCAGGTACTCCATGTCTTGGGAGGGGGCCAACTGACTCTTCGCCCTGTTGACCACCCAACCGAGGCTCTCCAGGAACTCGACTACCCGGGACGTGGCCCGCAAGCTCTCGTCCCTGGACTTCGCCCGGATTAACCAGTCATCCAGGTACGGGTGCACCACCGCCGCCGCCGCCGCCACCACTACCATCACCTTCGTGAAGGTGCGCGGCGCCGTCGCTAACCCGAACGGCAGCGCTCGGAATTGGAAATGACCGAATGGAACCGCAAAGCGGAGAAATCGGTGATGTTCCTGCCGGATAGGAATGTGGAGGTAGGCCTCGGACAGGTCCAGAGCGGTGAGAAACTCTCCCGGTCGGACCACTGCAATCACGGACCGGAGAGTTTCCATGCGGAAGTGAGTCACCCGGAGGCACCGGTTTACCCCTTTGAGGTCTAAGATGGGCCAGAGCCCTCCGCCCTTTTTGGTGACTACGAAGTAGATGGAGTATCGACCGCAGCCGTGTTGGTCGGGCGGAACCGGCTCGATCGCCCGGAGGTCCAGCAATCTTTGAACGGTCTCCCGAACCGCAGCGCACTTGCTGGGCGCTTTGCAGGGGGACCGCACAAAGGCCTCGCGCACCGGTCGCTGTAGCTCCAGCGCGTATCCGTCCCGGATGACCTCCAGCACCCACTGGTCTGAAGTCATGTGGACCCAGGCACCATAGAAGTCCCGCAGCCTGCCGCCTACGGGGATCAGCGGCCCCTGGGTCCGCCGTATTTCATTGCGTCTTTCGCAGGGTCGAGCCGGCGGAGGAGGCTGACGAGGCCCCCCCCCCCCCCGAATCCTTTGCCGGCTCCTCGGAAGCCCCGAAAGCCCTGGTTGCAGGCAGGAAACCTGCCCCGCTGTCCGCCAGCAGACCGAGGGAAGCGAGAGCGACGAAAGTCCCGCTGCGGGGGACTGCTGGACGCAGCTCCACGGCCTTGCTTAGGCTTGTCCTCCGGCAGCTTACCACCTTTAGACTCGCCCAGGTCCTTGACCAACTTCTCCAGGTCCTCCCCAAACAGGAGGCGTCCCTTAAACGGGAGTTTACTCAGCCTGGCCTTCGAAGCCGAGTCAGCTGCCCAGGCACGGAGCCACAGGTACCGTTGAGCAGCCACCGCCGCCGCCATACTGCTGGAGACCCCCCGCATGAGGTCATAGTGCAAATCAGATAAATAGGCCGCCCCCGACTCTAGGCGGGCCGCCTGCGCCGGTCGCACTTGCTGGGCCCAGCGAAGGCAGGCCCTCGCGACCCAGGCCCCACAAATAGCGGCCTGGAGGGACAGAGCATTACTATCAAACAACTGACGCAATAGGGCGTCCAGCTTCCTGTCCTGGGCATCCTTGAGGGCCGCGCCGCCTTCCACTGGGATGGTGGTTTTCTTTACCACCGCCGAAACCGCAGCATCCACCTTGGGGGACGCAAACACCTCCCTATCCTGATCCACCAGAGAATATAGCCGGCCCAGCACTCGCGAGCCCTTCAGGGCCGCCCCCGGAACCTTCCATTCCTCCTGAATGAGCTCTTGGAAGACCCGAAGGACCGGGAAAGCTCGTTGAGACTTACGGAAGACTTGCAGCAGGGGGTCCTCCAGAGACTCATCCTCCGAAGGCCCCTGCGCCTGTATATTTAAGGCGCTCAGCGTCTCGGCGATCAGGGACGGTAGTTCCTCCCTCCGGAAGACCCGGACCACCCTGGCCTGCTCTTCCTTGTCCTCGAGTTCCCCTTCCTCCAGGTCTTCCTACGGGGGCCCCGCTAGGCCCTCCTCCTCCGACAGGGGCCCCTCCGAGGCTAAGGAGGGCTCCATCGACTCCGCATTCAACCGTAGTCTCTTGTGGTCAGGCAGGACCTCTGCGGAAGGAGCCGGGGCACCCCGCTTAGCGTGGGGTTCCTCAGAAGACTTTGAAGGCGGACGGGGTGAACCCCCCACCGCGTGCCGCAGCAGGGCCATGAACTCGGGGGAGAAAATGGACTCGAGTCCACCCGCAGAGGGTACTTGGGGAACCGGGCCCGTCGCGGGGGACGAGGGTCCCGCTACTTGTTCCGCCCTGGAGGAGCCTGGGGGGAAAACGTCCGGAGGCCCAACCTCCGACCCCTGCGGCTCCCCCACGCTCACCCCGGGGGGATCCAGAGTTGCCGCCTCCCTGGCGCAACTTTTGCATACCCCGGAGTCCGTCAGAGAGGATCTCTTGACCCCACAGATCATACAGATGGCCTTAGGAGACATGCCAGTAGCGGGCAGGCCCCAGCCCGACTACTGCAAAATCGAAGCCCTCGGAATCCCTGCAGGAACCGGCACCGGTAGGGCAGAGGAACCCGCTACAGCACACAAAGTGGAAGGACGCAGCGTCCCAGAAAACCCCCTCACTGCCGGTAAAACCTGTCAGGGAACTGGCGCTAGCGCTCAGCTCTTTTTTTTTTTTTTTTTGTATGCGGCAAACGCCCCTTACTTAAAAAGGAAACTGCACCGTCGTCTCTGCGGGGTCACTTGCACCGCCTCACGGAGGACCGGGCCGCCCGTAAAGGGCTAGGAAAAAAGCGCGGGAGCCAGAAAGCACTCCCGCGCGAGCGCCACGAGGCCGGGCCTGTAAAGGCGCGAGACGCAGCAGCGCCGTGAAAAGGGAAGCGCCCGTTTAAAATCGCGTTCCCCTTGCTGGGCTTACCTTGTCTGCCGCAGCGCAGCAGAAGAAGAGAGTGGCACCGCACAACGACCTGAGACTGAGGAGAATCAGGTCGACTTAAGCTCCCCTCCTTCCGTCCAGCCAGAGGCGCGCTCACAGGCAGATCCTCTGTATGGCGCGTGGCTGGACTCAACTCCTGCTCGCTGTCAGTTCAGCTCCCCAGCAAAAGCCAGGGAGAGCCGACCCCTCCGCCTCCGCCGAGCCCCGGAGACTAACAGAGGGAGAGAAGAGCCTAAGGCACCGGCAGGCACAGGCCCTATCAATTAAAGGTACAGAGCCTTTTTTTTTTTTTTATATGAACAATAACTAGAAACCTAAGCAAACTAAACTCAAATTAATCAGGCTAACCCTATACACACACTAAGGCTTAGTTGTTCCTCCAGTGAGCCCGGACCCCCGGGCTCAACCTAGTCAGCTGCTTGGAGACTGAGGTAACTGATGGAGATGGGCGGATGCCAGAGTTATATAGCAGTGACATCATGAAAAGCGTAGTTACTCACCTGTAACAGGTGTTCTCCAGGAGCAGCAGGAATCAGTCCTCACATATGGGTGACGTCGGCGCCGACGGAGCCCCCGCGGAGCAATTTTCCCCAGCTTTCAAAGAAAGCCTTTGGGAATTGCAGCGCGCATGCGCGGTCCCCTTCCCGCCCAAGGGTGCCATCTTAGCCAGTCAGATGACATAGCTAAAAGACAGCGTAAAAATTTGCAAAAAAACTAAAGCAGATAATCGCAACTCCAAGGGGAGGAGGGAGGGTTGTGAGGACTGATTCCTGCTGCTCCTGGAGAACACCTGTTACAGGTGAGTAACTACGCTTTCTCCAGGACCAAGCAGGAAGTCAGTCCTCACTTATGGGACTCCCAAGCTCAAGGCTACCGGAGACCCTAAGCACAAAAATGAGCTCCCTCTAGCTCAGCAGTACAGAAGGAAGGAATCTTCGCTGAATTATTACCCACCGGTAGCCCCCATCCGGGATGGAGGGTAGGAGTTGCTCAAACCTCAAAGAGATTTCGGAGGACTGCCTGTCCGAAAGCACTGTCCCTGCGGGACTCCCTCTCGAGGCAGTAATGGACCGCAAAAGTCTGGCTCGAAGACCAAGTAGCGGCCCGGCAGATGTCTGCCAACGGAACAGAGCGGAGGTAAGCCACTGACGTAGCCTTCGCCCGAACACAATGAGCCGTGACTCGACTTTCTAAGGAGAGTCCGGCTGCCCCATAAGCCCAAGCGATACAGTCAGCAACCCATATGGACAGAGTACGCTTGGAGACCGGGAGCCCCAATTTATTGGGGTCAAAAGATACAAAAAGCTGAGCAGCTTTACGGTGCTCCCGCGTACGGTCAAGGTAGAAGTTCAATGGCCTTCTACAGTCCAGGGTATGCAGGACCATTTCAGCTCGGCTGGAGTGTGGCCTGGGAAAGAAGGTCGGAAGTACCACCTCCTGATTAATGTGAAAAGGGGAGACCACTTTTGGAAGAAATTTTGGGTGAGTCCGTAGGACTACCCTATTCTTGTAGAACCGAGTGTAAGGGGGATCAGACACGAGGGCCTGCAATTCACTTACGCGTCTAGCGGAAGTGAGGGCTATCAGGAATAAAGTTTTCCAAGAAAGAAAACGTAGAGAACAGGTAGCCATCGGTTCAAAAGGCGGACAGGTGATCCGCTGTAAAACCACATTTAGATCCCAGTCAGGTGCTGGCGGGCGCAGAGGTGGTTTGAGTAAAAGGAGACCTCGGAGAAACCGCGCCACGAGAGGGTCGCTGGAAAGAGGTCTGCCGTCCACGGGCACATGATGTGCTGAGAGAGCACTGAGGTGAACTTTGACGGAGTTGGACTTAAGTCCCAGATTAGACAGGTAGAGCAAGTACTGCAAGATCACCGACACCGAGCAGGAGAAGGGATCCTGAGACTGCTGGGCACACCAAGCGGAAAAGCGACGCCATTTAAGGGCGTAGCATTTGCGGGTAGAAGGTCGCCGGGAAGCTAGGACGACCTCTTCCACCTCTGCCGGCAATAGAAGGGGAGCGAGGACTACCCTTTCAGCAGCCAGGCCATCAGATGTAGAGATCTGAGGTTGGGGTGTAGCAGGGACCCCTGATCCTGTGTTAGGAGATCTGGTTGAAACCCCAGAGGGAACGGATCTTCCACCGCTAATTGCAGCAGGAGTGGAAACCACGGCTGTCTGGGCCAGCGATGAGCTATCAGGATCATGGAAGCTTTGTCTCGGAGAACCTTGAAAAGAGTTCGGGAGACTAGTGGTATGGGAGGAAAGGCGTACAGAAGGCTTTTCGACCAGGAGAGCAGAAAACCATCCGCCGCTATTCGAAGGGGATGCGGCTGCCGAGAGCAGAAGCGAGGAAGTTGCCGGTTGAGAGGACTGGCAAAGAGATCCATCGTGGGGAGGCCCCACTTCAGAAATAGTTTCTGAACTACCAAGGGATCCAGGAGCCACTCGTGCGGCTGGAGGATTCTGCTGAGTTTGTCCGCCAGGCAATTCTCTTGGCCTGGGAGATAAACTGCCTTGAGAAGAATGCCGTGGCTGACGGCCCAAGAACAGAGCTTCTGTGCTTCCCAACAGAGAAGGAAGGAGCCCGTGCCTCCATGTTTGTTCACGTAGAACATGGCAACTTGATTGTCCGTCTGGACAAGGACGGACTGGTGAGAAGTCAGGTGGGAGAAAGCCTTGAGAGCCAGACGGATTGCTCTGAGCTCCAGGAAGTTGATCTGCTGCACAGACTCCCACGTGGTCCAGAGACCTTGAGTACATGCCCCTTGGCAATTCGCTCCCCATCCCAGGAGAGAAGCATCGGTTGTCAGCACTTGAGCCGGCGGAGGAGACTGAAAAGGCATTCCGAGCACCAAGTTCGGCCGATGAAGCCACCACTGTAGAGAAGAGGCCAGCGGGCCGGAGATGCGCACCAAGTCGGCTAGGCCACCCGAGGCCTGTTGCCACTGCTTGCGAAGGCACCACTGAGCAGGCCGCATATTCAGGCGGGCATTGGGGGTCACGTGGACGGTGGAAGCCATATGGCCGAGTAGTCTCAGGAAGCGCCTGGCGGAGACCAGGGACTGGCTGCGAAAACGGCCGGCTAGGTCCATGAGCCGTTGAGCCCTGTCGAGAGGCAGGAAAGCTCGTGCCTGAAGCGTGTGCAATCTTGCGCCGATGAACTCGAGATCTTGTGAGGGGAGCAAAGTGGACTTTGCGAAGTTTATGACAAAGCCCAAGTATTGCAGAAGAGTCACAGTGCGGTGTGTGGCTTTTGTGACTTCTGGAGAGGACGATGCTCTGATGAGCCAGTCGTCTAGGTACGGAAAGACAGAGGCCGTGAAGCCGGAGATAAGCCGCCACCACCGCGAGACATTTTGTGAAGACTCGTGGTGCGGAGGATAGGCCAAAGGGCAGTACCCTGTACTGGTAATGATTTCCTGCCACCACAAACCTTAGGTATTGGCGGTGGCTTGGGTGGATGAGGATGTGCGTGTAGGCATCCTTTAGATCCAAGGAGCATAGCCAATCTCCCTGCTGGAGGTAGGGCAGAAAGATTCCAAGGGTAAGCATCTTGAACTTCTCCCTCACGAGGAACTTGTTGAGGTTGCGCAAGTCCAGGATGGGTCTGAGGCCTCCCGTTCTTTTTGGTATTAGGAAATACCTGGAATAGAAGCCTTGACCCCGCAGGTGGTGGGGCACCGGTTCCACAGCCTGTTCCTGAAGAAGACTTGCTAACTCCTGAAGGAGTAAGTCCCTGTGCAGAGGGAGTCGTGGAGGTTCTCCCGGGAAATAGGAGGGAGGGATCTGGTGGAAGTGGAGAAGATAGCCTTCTCTCACCACTTGAAGCACCCAGGCATCTGAGGTGACGTTGGACCACCTGTGGGCAAAGTGAACCAGCCGGCCTCCTGTGCTGGGAGGAACCAGCTGAGGGGGAGAGGCTATGCTGATGAAGTCAAAAACCCCCACCCTGCTGAGCAGGGGCCGGTGGTGCAGGCTTGGGGGCTTGCTGCCTACGGGACCCGTTACCCCGTCCCTTGGCCTGCTGACCCTGTTGGGGAGCCGTGGAGGCCTGATATTGAGGGTAGTGTTTATAAGCAGCCGCCTTTCTCGGGTAAAAGGACTTCTTTCCCGAGCCCTTCTTCTTCTGGGAAGGGGCGGAGGTCTTCCTAGAAAGCCTAGTTCTGGTGAGAGTCTCCGTCTCGATTTGGGCAGCCTTTTCAGCCATGGGCTTGCCAAAGAGGTTCTCACCTCGGCAGGGGACATCGACCAACTTGTCCTGCACCCAGGGTTCAAGGTCAGACGATTGAAGTCAAGCCTGTCGGCGGGCACCGATGCCGGCTGCGGCCACTCGTGCCGATGCTTCAAAGCCATCATAGGTTGCTCGAGACATAAATTTGGAGCATTCCCGAATGCCAGTTGTCAAGGCTAGGAACCTCCGCAAAGGTTCCTCGGATAGCCCAGCGGAGAATCCGGCTATCTCTTTAGCCAGGTCTCTGAGATACATGCCCATGTAGAGCTGGTAGGTCTGGACTCGACAAGCAAGCATAGAGCCCTGGAAACACTTCTTACCTTGGCCATCCAGGTTGCGGGCCTCCCTGCCAGGAGGCACCGAGGAGTGCATCTTCTGGCTCTTAAGCCTATGCATGGCCGATTCCACCACCATGGAATGGTGCGGTAGCTGTGCTTTTTGGAAGCCAGGGCTCTTGCGGACTCGATAAATGGAATCGACCCGCTTGCTTAACACCGGCGACGATGCCGGACTCTCCCACATGCGGAAGAGTAGTCGTTCCAGCATGGGAGGAACCGGTAGAGTAAAGTGCTCCCTGGCGGGAGAGTCATACTGAAGGGCATCGAGCTCTTCGGCTCGGGGCTCCTCCTCGGGATCCGCAGGGAAGGCCAAAGCCTTGGCCATATCCCTGACGAAATCCGAGAACCGGGCGTCCTCTTGAGGGGACTGTTTCCGAGGTTCGGACTCAGGCGAGTCCGAGGGGACACACCGAGTCCGAAAGGAATCAGGTGACTCTTCCTCTTCAGACTCCCAGGCCGACTCCGAGGAGGAATCGGTGGGGTCGGTCCGGGCGGGCGGAGGCGTCGGCCGCCCCGACGCCGAGGGAGTCGGCGTTGACGACCTCGGTCCCGAACGGGAGGCCGAGGGTGACCTCGACCGAGGATCGACTCGAGCCCGCATGAACTCGAGGATCGGCTCGGTCTCCGGGGTCGACTTAGACGTCGACGTCCCGGCGGTCGGGGCAGAGGCGCCAGCGAGGCTAGCGATCAGTGCCCGCTGCTGGTCCATGAAGGCAGAGAGTCTGCTCTCCAAGGCCGTCAACCTGAGTCCGACCTCAGGTGACCCAGCAGCCCCCGACTCGGGCCCCGACGGCGTCGGGCCCGACGTCGGACCCCTCTGAGGCGAGTCCAGGAGGACTACAGGACTTACCCGAGCAGGCAACTCCGACTCCAGACGAGGTCGCTTCGGCAGATGCTCCTTCTCCAAAGACCCGGGACGGCTATCGGGGCTATGCGACCTGGCCCTCGCGGAACCAGGAGCGTCCACCGACGCCGCCCTCGCGGGTTTCATCTTCTGACGATGGTCCCCGGAGGGAGAACCCCTGTCGGAGGAACTCCGGCGATGGTCAGAGCTGGAACCTCTGGACGCCGAGGCCTCCGACGAGGTCCGGGTACGGCCGGGGTCAGCGAAGATTCGTTCCCGCTGATGCCGCCGACTCCTTAACGCTTTGGAGGACATCTTGCTGCAGGCCCCACAGATCAGTTCCTCGTGATCCGGGCCAAGGCAGCGGAGGCACACCGCTTGAAACCACTGGCAGCCATCGGGGGAAAAAGGGCCCCTGCAAGGTCAAAGGACCGGGCTGCCAGTGAAAAACCGAAAACTAAACTGACAGAAAATCAGAAAAACCGAAAAATAACAGAAGGACTCGCAACGGCGTCGCGAGTCCGGGCAGGAAAAGGACCGGCGTCGAACCGATAGAGAAAAACGCGATTAAACACGAAAAAAATCAACTTTTTCAGCGGGGACAAGACGGGAACGTCTGAAGGGCTCCGCGGAAAAAAGAAGACTGGCTAAGATGGCACCCTTGGGCGGGAAGGGGACCGCGCATGCGCGCTGCAATTCCCAAAGGCTTTCTTTGAAAGCTGGGGAAAATTGCTCCGCGGGGGCTCCGTCGGCGCCGACGTCACCCATATGTGAGGACTGACTTCCTGCTTGGTCCTGGAGAAAGAAGGTGGTTCCTCAGTCTCCAAGCTGCTGATTAAGGTTGACAACTCAGAGGTCCGGGACCAGATTGGGGCTACGAACAGGAAGTACCACTGCGAGGTGAAGACTTGCCGTACTGGGAATATTGCTAGGTACGTATAACCTAGATTGGCCACTGTTGGAAACAGGATACTGGGCTTGATGGACCTCGGTCTGACCCAGTATGGCATGTCTTATGTTCTTATGTTCTAATGCCAGTTGGGAAAAAAGGCGCAAAGACGCTAGAAGTTAAAGAATCGAAAAGCTACAACAATAGATCCAAACTCGACACCAAGGCAGCGAGCTCGGGTGGCGGGAAGAGAAACGTTGCGAAATCGGAGGAGTATGAAAATCAGAGAGAAAAAAAATCAACTTTTGATGGGGACAAGCCAGACAAATGTCTGAAGGACCTCACAGAAAAAAAGGAGACTGAGCAAGATGGCACCCTTGAGCGGTAAGAGGACCACACATGCATGGTAGTATCTCCCAAAGGCTTTCTTTGAAAGCTGGGGGATGCTTCCATGAGGGCTCCATCAGTGCCAATATCACCCATATGTGAGGACTGACTTCCTGCTTGCTCCTCGAGTTTATGAACCTTTCCTCCGGGAACTTGTCCAAACCTTTTTTAAACCCAGCTACACTAACAGCTTTTACTACATCCTCCGGTAATGAATTCCAGAGTTTGATTACACGTTGAGTGAAAAAATATTTTCTCTTATTAGTCTTAAATGCTTCATTGATGTCCCCTAGACTTTCTATGTTTTGATGGTGTAAACAATCAATCTACGTTTACCCATTCCACTCCATTCATTAATTTATAGACCTCTATCATATCTCCCCTTAGCAGTCTCTTTTCCAGGTTGAAGAGCCCTAACCTTTTTAGCTTCATAGGAGTATCCTTCCATCCCCTTTATCATTTTGGTGGCTCTTCTCTGCATCTTTGCTAATAACGTCATATCCTTTTTAAGATACGGCGACCAGAACTGCACACAATATTCAATGTGCGGTTGCAACATGGAACGATACAGAAGCATTCTAATATCCTTTGTTTTATTCTCCATTCCTTTCCTTATAATTTCTAGCTTTCTATTTGCTTTCTTGGCTGCTGCTGCACACTGGGCAGAGGGTTTCAATGTGCTATCCACAATGACGCCTAAATCTTTTTCCTGGGTGGCTGTTCCTAATGTGAAACCTTGCATCACGTAACCATAGTTTGGGTTGTTCTTTCCTAGGTGCATAACTTTGCACTTGTCCATATTAAATTTCATCTGCCATTTGAACGTCCAGTCTTCCAATTAATCAAGATCCCCTTGCAATTTTTCACAATCCTCTTGGGTTTCAACAACTTTGAATAATTTTGTGTCATCTGCAAATTCGATTACCTCACCCGTTATTCCCCTTTCCAGGAAATTTACAAATGTCTTAAAAAGCAGAGGACCCAGCACAGATCTTGGGGTACTCTACTATTCACCTTTCTCCATTGGGAAAATTGGCCATTTAGTTCTACTCTCTGCTTTCTATCTTTTAACCAGTTCCTGATCCAGAATAGTACACTGTTTACTATCCCATGACTTTTCAATTTTGCAAAAAGTCTCTCATGAGGGACCTTGTCAAAGGCTTTCTGAAAATCCAGATATACTATATCAACCGATTTACCTTTGTTTACCTGTTTATTCACACCTTCAAAAAAACCTAACTGATTAGTAAGACAAGACATTAGTTGGCTAAAGCCATTTTGGCTGTCTCTCATTAAGCCAGTAATTTTGTTCTTTATAATGGTTTCTACCATTTTTCTCCATACTGACGTCAGGCTCACCGGTCTGTAGTTTCCAGGATCACCCCTGGAACCCTTTTTAAAAACTGGCGTTACATTGGCAATCCTCCAATCTTCACGTATTACAGATGATTTAATGATAGCTGACAGATTACTAATAGTAGGTCTGAAATCTCATATTTTAGTTCTTTCAACACCCTTGGGATGTATACCATCCGATCCAGGTAAGTTGCTACTCTTCAGTTTATCAAATAGTTGTAATATATCTTCCTGATGTATCAATATTTCTTTCAATTCTTCTGCGGCATTACTTTAAATACCCATGACTAAAATGGTAACATCCCTACATCTTCCTCAGTAAAGACTGAAGCAAAGAATTCATTTATTCTCTTCGCTATGATCTTGTCCCCTCTTAGTGCCCCCTTTTACCCCTCTATCATCTAATGGTCCAGCTGACTCTCTCACAGGTTTTTTGCCAGGAATGTACTTGAAAAAGTCTTTATTATGCATTTTTGCTTCCACAGCAAGTTTCTTCTCAAATTCTCTCATTGACTGCCTTATCAATGCCTTGCATCTAACTTGCAGGTGCTTATGTTGTTTATAGTTTTAGTCATTTGGCTCCTTTTTCCATTTCCTGAAAAATGCTTTTTTGGCAACAGCAGCTTCTATGACCTCACCATTAAACTATGCTGACAGGTTTTTGAACTTCCTTCCACTTTTCTTAAAGTGTGAAATACAGCTGGTATTTGCTTCCAAGATAGTATTTTTAAACAACACTCATGTTTGATGTTAATCTTTAACCTTTGCAACTGCTCCTTTTATTTTTTTCTTAACTATTTTCCTCATAAATTTGTCCTTCAGAGAAAGTAAGGTACCATTCCTCAATTTAATTTTATCCTTACTCCTCAAGGAATTGTATGAAATGCACACGGCTGAATTTTTGTAACGCTCCTCTGGTAAAGGATTTTTGAAGCACTGGCTCCAAAAGCCAGAATGAGGTGGTGGTTCATCTGATGCTGTATTTAGAGCAGGACACCACAAGCCTGCAGAAGCAACAGCCCTTGCAGCAAGTCCATGAAAAGACAAGTTAGCCCTGTCTTGTTCCTGCACTGCACAGCTCCCAGCTTATGATCTGTGCAGTGTCCAAGCTCTTGCATGGTTATTAAGAGATTTTGATTAGAAATCTGGAGTCTGAGCACTGCTCAGCTCATAAGCTGAGACCCCTGCAGTACAGGAAGATACCTCTGCCTCGTCAGTGGGTAGGAGTCAAAGGGACAAGAGAGCCAACTGCTGATATCTGAAGCAATATCTACAGAATGTATTACTGTAAAATCAACAGCATTACATGCAGCTTGGAGCTCCCCTTGGACACTGTGCATTGTTCATGGTTTATTAGTTTCCTGATATACCACCCTTCTATTATCAAAGCAGTTTATAATATATTAATAGAAAATTAGAAAATTATATTTAGGATAGAAGGAGTGAAAGGAGAAAATAGACAAATAGTGTGCCCTATTGCTCACATAATGCACATTAGTGCTCAGTAATGTGCATTGTTTATCAGTAGGCACACTAGTGAAGAATAGGGCACAATATTTTGAGAAGTAGGATGCCCTATCAACACTGCCCACCGAAATTAAAAATACTAAATAAAATGAAAATTCTTGTCCTCCACATCCCCTACTCAAGATATGATTATAGTCTGAAGAAATGCAGCTTACTTTTCATGATTCACTGCAAAAAGTCAAGATGTGTGACGATGTATTCTGGCTAAGAGCAAGTTAAAATGTTCTGCAGTACCTTCTTGTTTTGTGCTATTCTGGATCTTTTGAAAGTAGCTTCTGTTGTTCTACAGCGCCATGAGCCTTCATTCACAACTGTTTGAGGAATTTTACTGTACACGCCCCTCCCACCATATGGCCCAGGATTATTGCAGCAAGAATCCTTGACTGGGGGATAACTATTAAGGCGTTTTTCTGAGGGCCCTACATACAGCCACAGAAGCAACTGAGGGCCCTAAGTTCTTAAAGCAAAATCATCAAAAAACAGATGATATAGTTATGGTGCATTATTATTGAATTACTTGGGGAATTCTACAACAAAATCATAAAATAATGCATCATCCAGTAAGAGTTATTTTTGCTTAAAGGTTTAAATTACTATCAAAGAAAGAGTAAACTGTGATCTGTATTTTATACAATATTGTCTAAAAGGATTATTTGAAATATTTTTTAACCTTCATGGGTGGAGATCAATAGACAAAATAATTGGGTTTCTTCATCCTACCTTGTCATATTTGCTACTGGAGCCAAAGCCAAATATCAGAAGATGGCCATGAGAGTCTGTACATGCAAAGTGCTGACCATCTGGTGAGCACTTGCAATCAAACACAGCTCCATGGCCCTGGCCTTCAATCTGGAACATAAACAAACATATGATGACAAATTAAGAATTAAATCCTCTTTAGGTATATTGTTCTGATACACAGGCCCTAGCTTCCTACATCGTCTGCCAACAAAAATAATGGCATAGCAGCTCAGTATTCATCAAATGGCATCCTCCTTTAAGAATTCTACATTTACATTTATCAAAGGACTGCTGATACAGCATATTGCTTTGAATATTTGACAACAGAATTAACAGCGCAGCTTACAACAAAATTAACAGCACAGCTTAGAGCTACAAAGGAGATATTTAACTATTTCACAAATATTTCCCAATTCATTAAATCAGACATTTAAAATGTTGTGAACTAATAAAACATTAATTACACAGGTACACTACCAAAAAACTGCCTCCAGTTTTGCAACTGATTCCTATAGATTTTGGGGTGCTGAATCCAGGAAAAATAGCCAAAATATTCCATCACGTCACGTTTTCTTGCAAAATTAGATTTCTTACCCATATAAGGAATGTTCACATAATTTCTTTTTAGCCGACTGCAGTTTATTTTCTTGGTCCAAAATAGAGGTTGTAATGGTTAACTAACTAGAAACACTCCCTCATGATATTTTAGAGTGTTTTGTATTCATTTTATACATTAACAGGACAATTGGGAGGCGGGGGGCTAAATCCAGTACTCGCGCTGGCGCATGTTCTTTCCTGTTCGCCTCGCCTCGTTCGCTCGCTCAAACACGGTGGTTGCGACATGAACGTTCCTGTCATTTCAGTTTCTTGCAAGTTCATTATTACCTTTTGTTTGCTCAGTCACAATCCAGCTTTATTCCGAAGTGGTTCACTACAGTTGTAGTTTGCAGTGCTGTGTATTTGTGATGGCTCACAGAGCCAGAGGTTGCGTCAACTCTCCGGACAGTTTTTGTTTTATTTGTGGGGAATATACCGTGAAAAAGCGGCAGAGGAACATTTCTGCATTTATTAAAAAAGTATATTTCGCCTATTTCGGTTTGAAGTTAGGCGATCAAGACAAATCGTAGGCTACTCACAAAGTGTGCAAGACATGTGAGGAAGATAGCGTAGTTACTCACCTGTAACAGGTGTTCTCCAGGAGCAGCAGGCATCAGTCCTCACTTATGGGGTGACGTCGGCGCCGACGGAGCCCTCGCGGAGCAATTTTCCCCAGCTTTCAAAGAAAGCCTTTGGGAATTGCAGCGCGCATGCGCGGTCCTCTTCCCGCCCAAGGGTGCCATCTTAGCCAGTCAGATGACATAGCTAAAAAAGACAGCATAAAAATTTGCAAAAAAACTTAAGCAGATGATTGCAACTCCAAGGGGAGGAGGGAGGGTTGTGAGGACTGATTCCTGCTGCTCCTGGAGAACACCTGTTACAGGTGAGTAACTACGCTTTCTCCAGGACCAAGCAGGAAGTCAGTCCTCACTTATGGGACTCCCAAGCTCAAGGCTACCGGAGACCCTAAGCACAAAAATGAGTTCCCTCTAGCTCAGCAGCACAGAAGGAAAGAATCTTCGCTGAATTATTACCCACCGGTAGCCCACATCCGGGATGGAGGGTAGGAGTTGCTCAGACCTCGAAGAGATTACGGAGGACTGCCTGTCCGAAAGCACTGTCCCTGCGGGACTCCCTCTCGAGACAGTAATGGACCGCAAAAGTCTGGCTCGAAGACCAAGTAGCGGCCCGGCAGATGTCTGCCAGCGGAACAGAGCGGAGGTAAGCCACTGACGTAGCCTTTGCCCGAACGCAATGAGCCGTGACTCGACCTTCCAAGGAGAGTCCGGCTGCCCCATAAGCCCAAGAGATACAGTCCGCAACCCAGATGGACAGGGTACGCTTGGAGACCGGGAGCCCCAATTTATTGGGGTCAAAAGACACAAAAAGCTGAGCAGCTTTACGGTGCTCCCGCGTACGGTCAAGGTAGAAGTTCAAAGCCCTTCTACAGTCCAGGGTATGGAGGACCGTTTCAGCTCGGCTGGAGTGTGGTCTGGGAAAGAAGGTTGGAAGTACCACCTCCTGATTGATGTGAAAAGGGGAGACCACTTTTGGAAGAAATTTTGGGTGAGTCCGTAGGACTACCCTATTTTTGTAGAACCGAGTGTAAGGGGGATCAGACACGAGGGCCTGCAATTCACTTACGCGTCTAGCGGAAGTGAGGGCTATCAAGAACAGTGTTTTCCAAGACAGAAAACGGAGAGAACAGGTAGCCATAGGTTCAAAAGGCGGACAGGTGATCCGCTGCAAAACCACATTCAGGTCCCAGTCAGGCGCTGGCGGGCGCAGAGGTGGTTTAAGTAGAAGGAGACCTCGGAGAAACCTCGCTACGAGAGGGTCGCTGGAGAGAGGTCTGCCGTCCACCGGCACATGATGTGCAGAAAGAGCACTGAGGTGAACTTTGACGGAGTTGGACTTAAGTCCCAGATTAGAGAGGTGTAGTAAGTACTGCAAGATCACCGACACCGGGCAGGAGAAGGGATCCTGAGACTGTTGGGTACACCAGACGGTAAAGCGACGCCATTTAAGGGCGTAGCATTTGCGGGTAGAAGGCCGTCGCGAAGCCAATACCACCTCCTCCACCTCTGCCGGCAGGAGAAGGGGAGCAAGGACTACCCTCTCAGCAGCCAGGCCATGAGGTTGAGAGACCTGAGGTTGGGGTGTAGCAGAGACCCCTGATCCTGAGTGAGGAGATCCGGTTGTAACCCCAGAGGGAATGGATCCTCCACCGCTAATTGCAGCAGGAGCGGAAACCACGGCTGTCTGGGCCAGCGAGGGGCCACCAGGATCATGAAGGCTTTGTCTCGGAGAACCTTGAAAAGAGTCCGAGAGACTAGCGGGATGGGAGGGAAAGCGTACAGAAGGCTCCCCGACCATGATAGTAGAAAAGCGTCCGCCGCAACCCGAAGGGGGTGTGGCTGACGAGAGCAGAAGCGAGGAAGTTGCCGGTTGTGAGGACTGGCAAAGAGATCCACCGTGGGGAGGCCCCACTTTAGGAAGAGCTTCTGAACTACCAAGGGATCCAGACGCCACTCGTGCGGCTGGAGGATCCTGCTGAGTTTGTCAGCCAGGTAATTCTCTTGGCCTGGGAGATAAACTGCCTTGAGGAGAATGCCGTGACTGACAGCCCAAGAGCAGAGCTTCTGTGCCTCCCGGCAGAGGAGGAAGGAGCCCGTGCCCCCCTGCTTGTTCAAGTAGAACATGGCAACTTGATTGTCCGTCTGGACAAGGACGGACTGGTGAGAAGTCAGGTGGGAGAAGGCCTTGAGAGCCAGGCGGATCGCCCTGAGCTCCAGGAAGTTGATCTGCTGAGCAGACTCCCACGTGGTCCAGAGGCCCTGAGTACGTGCCCCTTGGCAATGTGCTCCCCAGCCCAGGAGGGATGCATCCGTGGTCAGCACCCGGGTCGGCTGAGGTGACTGGAAAGGCATTCCGAATATCAGGTTCGGCTGCTGAAGCCACCACCGGAGAGACGAGATCAGCGGCTCGGAGACGCGCACTAGGTCTGCTAGGCCGCCTGTGGCTTGTCGCCACTGCTGGCGGAGACACCATTGAGCAGGCCGCATATTCAGGTGGGCATTGGGGGTCACATGGACGGTGGAAGCCATATGGCCGAGTAGTCTCAGGAAGCGCCTGGCGGAGACCAGGGGCTGACTGTGAAAACGGTCGGCTAGGTCCATGAGCCGTTGAGCCCTGTCGAGCGGTAGGTACGCTCGTGCCTGAGGAGTGTGCAGCCTTGCGCCGATGAACTCGAGATCCTGTGAGGGGAGCAAAGTGGACTTTGCGAAGTTTATAACAAAGCCCAAGTACTGCAGAAGAGTCACCGTACGGCGTGTGGCGTTGGTGACCTCCGGAGCGGACGCTGCTCTGATGAGCCAGTCGTCGAGGTACGGAAAGACATATAGGCCGTGAAGCCGGAGATGGGCCGCCACCACCGCGAGACATTTTGTGAATACTCGCGGTGCGGAGGACAGGCCAAAGGGCAGTACTCTGTACTGGTAATGATTTCCTGCCACCACAAACCTTAGGTATTGGCAGTGGCTTGGGTGGATGAGGATGTGCGTGTAGGCATCCTTTAGATCCAAGGAGCATAGCCAATCTCCCTGCTGGAGGTAGGGCAGAAGGATTCCAAGGGTAAGCATTTTGAACTTCTCCCGCACAAGGAACTTGTTGAGGTTGCGCAAGTCCAGGATGGGTCTGAGGCCTCCTGTTCTCTTTGGTATTAGAAAATACCTGGAATAAAAGCCTTGACCTTTTAGGTGGTGGGGCACCGGTTCCACCGCCTGTTCCTGCAGAAGACCTGCTAACTCCTGAAGGAGCAATTCCCTGTGCAGAGGGGGTCGTGGAGGTTCTCCCGGAAAATAGGAGGGAGGGACCTGGTGGAAGTGGAGAAGATAGCCTTCTCGCACGACTTGAAGCACCCAGGCATCTGAGGTGATGCTGGACCACCTGTGGGCGAAGTGAACCAGCCGGCCTCCGGTGCTGGGAGGAACCAGCGGGGGGGGAGAGGCTATGCTTAGTGAGTCAAAAACCCCCACCCTGCTGAGCAGGGGCTGGTGGTGCAGGCTTGGGGGCTTGCTGCCTACGGGACCCGTTACCCCGTCCCTTGGCCTGCTGGCCCTGTTGGGGAGCTGCAGGGGCCTGATAATGGGGGTATTGTTTGTAGGCAGCCGCCTTCCTCGGGTAAAAGGACTTTTTTCCCGAGCCCTTCTTTTTCTGGGAAGGGGCGGAGGTCTTCCTAGAAAGCCTGGTCCTGGTGAGTCTCAGTCTCAATTTGTGCAGCCTTTTCAGCCATGGGCTTGCTAAAGAGGTTTTCGCCTCGGCAGGGGACATCGACCAACTTGTCCTGCACCCAGGGCTCAAGGTCTGACGACTGAAGCCAAGCCTGTCGGCGGGCACCGATGCCGGCTGCGGCCACTCGAGCCGATGCTTCAAAGCCATCATAGGCTGCTCGGGACATGAACTTTGAGCATTCCCGAATGCCAGTGGACAAGGCCAGGAACCTCCGCAAGGGTTCCTCGGACAAACCAGTGGAGAATCCGGCTAGCTCTTTAGCCAGATCTCGGAGATACATGCCCATGTATAGCTGGTAGGTCTGGACACGACATGCGAGCATAGAGCCCTAGAAACACTTCTTACCAAGGCCATCCAGGTTACGGGCCTCCCTGCCAGGAGGCACCGAGGAGTGCATCTTCTGGCTCTTAAGACGATGCATGGCCGATTCCACTACCATGGAATGGTGTGGTAGCTGTGCCTTTTGAAAGCCAGGGCTCTTGCGGACTCGATAGATAGAATCGACCCGCTTGCTCAGGACCGGCGAGGAGGCCGGACTCTCCCACATGCGGAAGAGTAGTCGTTCCAGCATAGGAGGAACCGGTACAGTAAAGTGTTCCCTTGCGGGAGAGTCATACTGGAGGGCGTCGAGCTCTTCGGCTCGAGGCTCCTCCTCGGGGTCCGCAGGGAAGGCCAAAGCCTTGGCCATATCCCTGACGAAGTCCGAGAACCGGGCATCCTCCGGGGGGGACTGCTTCCGAGGCTCGGACTCCGGTGAGTCCGAGGGGACACACCGAGTCCGGAAAGAATCAGGCGACTCTTCCTCTTCAGACTCCCAGACCGACTCCGACGAGGACTCGGTGGGGTCGGCCCGGGCAGGGCGCGGCGCCTGCCGCCCCGACGCCGAGGGAGTCGGCGTCGGCGACCTTGGTCCCGAACGGGAGGCCGAGGGTGACCTCGACCGATGATCGACTCGAGTTCGCATCGACTCGAGGATCGGCTCGGTCTCCGGGGTCGACTTGGACGTCGACGTCCCGGCGGTCGGGGCAGCGACGCCAGCGAAGCCAGCGAGCAGTGCCCGCTGCTGGTCCATGAAGGCAGACAGTCTGCTCTCCAAGGCCGTCAACCTGAGTCCGAGCTCAGGTGACCCAGCAGCCCCCGACTCGGGCCCCGACGGCGTCGGGCCCGACGTCGGCTGTCGCGGAGGCGAGTCCAGAAGGACCACAGGACTTACCCGAGCAGGCAGCTCCGACTCCAGGCGAGGTCGCTTCGTGAGGTGCTCCTTCTCCAAGGACCCGGGGCGGCTGTCGGGGCTATGCGACCTGGCCCTCGCGGAACCAGGAGCGTCCACCGACGACGCCCTCGCGGGTTTCACCTTCCGACGATGGTCCCCGGAGGGAGAACCCCTGTCGGATGAACTCCGGCGACGGTCCGAGCTGGAGCCTTTGGACGCGGAGGCCTCCGACGAGGTCCGGGTACGGCTGGGGTCAGCGAAGATCCTATCCCGCTGATGCCGCCGACTTCTCAATGCTTTGGAGGACATTTTGCCGCAGGGCCCACAGATCATTTCTTCATGATCCGGGCCCAGGCAGCGGAGGCAAAAGTCGTGTGTGTCAGTTAGTGACATATTTCGGTCACACTGACCACACCGCTTAAAACCACTGGCAGCCATCGGGGGAAAAAGGGCCCCGGCGAGGTCAAAGGACCGGGCTGCCAGGGAAAAAACCGAAAACGAAAGCTGACTAAGTCAGAAAAACCGAAAAAAGGAAGAGGACTCGTGACCGGCGTCGCGAGTCCGGGCGGGAAAAAGACCGGCGTCGAACCGAATGGAAAAAGAAATAAAATTATGATGAATTATCAACTTTTTCGCGGGGACACGACGGGGACGTCTGTAGGGCTCCGCGGAAAAAAGAAGAATGGCTAAGATGGCACCCTTGGGCGGGAAGAGGACCGCGCATGCGCGCTGCAATTCCCAAAGGCTTTCTTTGAAAGCTGGGGAAAATTGCTCCGCGAGGGCTCCGTCGGCGCCGACGTCACCCCATAAGTGAGGACTGACTTCCTGCTTGGTACTGGAGAACTACGCTTATGGATGAAAGGTAAAAAACAAGCATTTCGTTTCGGAATACCTATGATGTGGCATGAACAAAGAGACCACAGCAGTGACTGCTATTTTTGCTCTTGCATTGTGAAGGGATACAACTTAAAAAATAAGAACGTAATAAGTTACCCCAACCTTCCCTCAGCAATTAGGCCTATGCCTCATAGCAACGAAGTACCTGTGCCTGAACCACCAAAATCTTTGGATCATATTTGTGTGGACGGTTCTGATCATGATGAGACTCATCAGATGGCTTTTCCCGATGAGTCCAGTACTTCCGAGTTTGAAACTGAACCAGATCCGAAACCTGAACTTTTCTCTCAAGCTGAATTGAATGATTTAGTCCGGGATTTAGGACTCCCAAAAGATGCTGCCCAACAGCTAGGTTCTCGGCTTAAACAGAAAAATCTATTGTCACCAGGAACAACTTTTTATTGGTACCGCAACCGCGAGACACAATTTTTGAAGTATTTCAGCAAAGAGGAAGATTTGGTATTTTGCAACGATATATACAGAGTGATGGAAAAGTTTAAACTGAAGTATGATCCTGCTGAATGGCGGCTGTTCATTGATTCGTCAAAAGACAGCATAAAAGGTGTTCTTCTTCATAATGGCAACACATTCGCTTCAGTTCCTATTGCTCACTCTGTTATTCTCCAAGAAAAATACGAGAATTTGGCCCTGATTCTTCAGAAGATTCGTTATGATGAGCATAAGTGGATGATTTGTGGAGACTTTAAAATTCTATCCATGCTATTAGGGCAGCAATCCGGTTTCACCAAATATCCCTGCTTCCTTTGCTTGTGGGATAGCCGGGCCCGCGATCTACACTGGGGGAAAAAAGACTGGCCAATTCGGGAGTATTTGAGACCCGGTGAGAAAAATGTTCTTCATGAGAGCTTGGTACCTCGTGATAAAATTCTATTACCACCTCTCTCATTAAGCAATTCATCAAGTCCCTTCCAAAAGATGGTGAGTGCTTTCGGTACCTTTGCTCAAAGTTCCCCCGACTTTCTGAAGCAAAGCTAAAGGAAGGAGTGTTTGTTGGCCCTGATATAAGGAAACTAATTTCAGATGGAGCATTCGCTGAAACGATGTCTGAGAAGGAAAAAGAAGCCTGGGATTCCTTCAAGGATGTTGTTCTCAAATTCTTGGGGAACAGGCGGGATGAGAACTATAAGGATATTGTTGCCAGGATGCTCAATGCCTTCAAAGAACAAGGCTGTAACATGAGCCTGAAAGTCCATTTCTTGCACTCCCATGTGAACTACTTTCCCGAAAACTTGGGGCGTACAGTGAAGAACAAGGTGAAAGGTTTCACCAGGACATCAAGGACGCAGAGAGAAGGTACCAAGGAAGATGGAACACCGCTATGATGGCTGATTTCTGCTGGTTGCTGCTGCGGGAAACCCCAGATGAAAAATACGCCAAGCAGCGCACCAAGAGAAGCATTCGGGGGAAGAAGAAACGGGCCCACCAGGAGATTGATTGACCCAAGAATGACTTTAAAATCTAAACTGTGTTGACAAATATCGTGTTTTTACTAAACTTTGAAATAAAAATTTGCTAGTTATTACCACAGTGTCGTATCTCATTTATTAGAATTTTATTTTCACACCATCGGGTGTTTGTCTTCATGTATTGCAATGGTGCGGTTTGCGTTTTCTATTCTTACATACATACCTGTACAACATTTTTTGCACATTTCTTTGCTTTGCGTCTAACCTCGCTCTTATATACTCAATGTTTGTGCACATGTATGTGGCTGTTTTAAGTGCAGACAATTTTGCTACCATCACAGTGTGTTTTGTTGACATTATTCTTATGTGCTGCCTTGTTACAATTTTCTTTATTCTTATTTGAATAACTACTAAACAATTAGTATAAAGAATTCATCCAAGAAACTTTTATCTCGATCGCACTCAATCTGAAACGTTCACCTCAAACTGCTAACCCAATGTAGCAAAAAATCTGTACGTGATGGAGCAAATTGGTTACCAGATATGGATTCAGCGCACCAAAAAAAGTAAAAATCAATCGAAACATTAGAGGCAGTTTAAAAAAATATTTTTTTAGTGTACCTGTGCAATCGATCTACGTTTACCCGTTCCACTCCGTTCATTAATTTATAGACTTCTATCATATCTCCCCTCAGCCGTCTCTTTTCCAGGTTAAAGAGCCCTAACATTTTTAGCCTTTCTTCATAGGAGTATCCTTCCATCCCCTTTACCATTTTGGTGGCTCTTCTCTGTACCTTTTCTAAAATCGCTATATCCTTTTTAAGATACGGTGACCAGAATTGCACACAATATTCAAGGTGCGGTCTCACCATGGAACGATATAGAGGCATTATAATATCTTTTGTTTTATTTTCCATTCCTTTCCTTATCATACCTAGCATTCTATTTGCTCTCTTGGCCGCCGCTGCACACTGGGCCGAGGGTTTTAACATGGTATCCACAATAATGCCTAAATCTTTTTCCTGGGTGGTGGTTCCTAATGTGGAACCTTGCATCGTGTAACCATAGTTTGGGTTGTTCTTCCCTAGGTGCATAACCTTGCACTTGTCCACATTAAATTTCATCTGCCATTTTGATGCCCAGTCTTCCAATTTATCAAGATCCTCTTGCAATTTTTCACAATCCTCTTGGGTTTTAACAACTTTAAATAGTTTTGTGTCATCTGCAAATTTGATCACCTCACTCGTTATTCCACTTTCCAGGTCATTTATGAATATGTCAAAAAACAGCGGACCCAGCACAAATCCCTGGGGTACACCACTATTCACCTTTCTCCATTGCGAAAAATTGGCCATTTAGCCCTACCCTCTGCTTTCTATCTTTTAACCAGTTCCTGATCCACAATAGTACACTGCCTCCTATCCCATGACTCTTTAGTTTTGCCAAAAGTCTCTCATGAGGGACCTTGTCAAAGGCTTTCTGAAATTCCAGATACACAATATCAACTGACTCACCTTTGTCCACCTGTTTATTCACTCCTTCAAAAAAAATAACAGATTAGTAAGACAAGATCTTCCTTGTCTAAATCCATGTTGGCTGTCTCCCATTAGGTTGTGACTATCTACATGCTGAGTAATTTTATTCTTTATGATGGTTTCTACCATTTTTCCTGATACTGACGTCAGGCTCACCGGTCTGTAGTTTCCCGGATCACCCCTGGAACCCTTTTTAAAAATTGGTGTTACATTGGCGATCCTCCAATCTTCAGGTATTAGAGATGATTTTAATGATAGTTCACAGATTACTGATAGCAGGTCTGCAATCTCATATTTCAGTTCTTTCAACACCCTTGAATGTATACCATCCGGACCAGATGATTTGCTACTCTTCAGTTTATCTAATAGTTGTAAGACATCTTCCTGATGTATCGATATTTCCTTCAATTCTTCCACACCTTTAAATACCACTTCAGTCATGGGTAACATCCCTACATCTTACTCAGTAAAGACCAAAGCAAAGAATTCATTCAGTCTCTCCGCTATTGCCTTGTCGCCTCTTTGTGCTCCTTTAACCCCTTTATCATCTAATGGACCAACTGACTCTCTCACAGGTTATTTGATTTGTAATAATTTGCAAAAGCTGAATAAGAAAAAGAAAAAAAAAGCCCAAAGAATTCCCTTTATCCCAATAGTCTGAGAAATTCCCAGCTGGTAAATATTTACAAGTGCAGATTCCTTCACAGCAAGAGCAGCTTCTCTCAGTAGTCCTTCAGATTATTTTAACACTGCCAGAACACAAGGGAAAGTGGTATAAAACCTCTGGGCCTTAGGGAAGCAATGAAGTCCCCTAATGGAGTGGAGGGGTGGCCTAGTGGTTGGGGCAAGGTACTTCAGGCTAGAAGGTCGGGAGTTCAAATCCCACTAGAAGACAGCAACCTTGGGCCGGAAGGACTGGGGTTTCTAGTCCCACAGGTGCTCCTTGTGGTCTTGGGAAAGCACCTTAAACCTCCATAGCCAATGCTCCCTGTAAGCACAGTTACTTACCTGTAACAGGTGATCTCTGGGAACAGCAGGAATAAGTCTTCACATATGGGTACGTCGGTAGCAACGAAGCCTGTGCGGGAACGCTCCCCAGCGTCCAATGAGAAAGCTTTTGGGAGCATCCCACAGCGCCTGCGTGCTGCCTTCCCGCCTTTCCAACTGTCTGCTCAGTTGAGTTTTATAGCTGAGACAAAGAGGGGAAGAGAGATAGAGAGAGAGAGAGACAACTCCTAGGGGAGGTAGGTAGGTTGTGAAGACTTATTCCTGCTGTTCCCAGAGACTACCTGTTACAGGTAAGTAACTGTGCTATCTGCAGGAACAAGCAGGAATGAGTCTTCACATATGGGGACTCCCTAGCTTCTGATGCCAGGGAGAGCACCCAGAAGTTCTGTAGCCCTGGGACAGGGCTGCACTTCCCCACCTGGATCTCTGGCATCCCCTGAGGAATGGTGGGTAGGAGTTGATTAAGTATGGAACAGGTGTTTGAGAACAGCCTGACCAAACAAGGCATCCCGGCGGGAGTCCTTGTCCAAGCAGTAATGGGCTGTGAAGGTATGAAATGAGGCCCAAGTGGCTGCTCGACAGATGTCGTCAATAGACACAGAGTTCAGATAAGCCATTGAGGCTGCCATGGCTCTCACATTGTGAGCTGTGACATGGCCCTCCAGAGAAATGTTCTTGCTCTGATATGTGAAAGAGATACTTTGGGCAATCCAGTTGGAAAGAGTTCTCTTGGAGACTGGGTGTCCCAAATGAGAAGGATCAAAAGCAACAAAGAGTTGGGAGGACTTTCTATGTTGCTGTTTCCTCTGTAAGTAAAAAGCCAGAGCTCTTTTATAGTCCAGGGTATGAAGATTCCTCTCTGCAGGTGATGCATGAGGTCCTGGAAAAAAGACAGGTAGGTAGACCTCTTGGTTGAGGTGAAAAGGCGAGACCACCTTAGGCATAAAATGTGGATTAGTCCTAAGGACCACCCTGTCATGATGGAATCTTGTATAAGGTGGATTAGCTACTGTGCTTGCAATTCACCAATGCGGTGTGCTGATGTGATTGCAATGAGAAAGATAACCTTCCAAGAAAGGTATTTCAAGGAGGTAGTAGCTAAAGGTTCAAAAGGCGGCTTCATAAGCTGACCAAGAACCAAATTTAAGTCCCATGCCACCGGTGGTGGTCTAATGGGAGGCTTTGTTAAAAGAAGGCCTCTCATGAACCTTGCTACAAGGGGATGAGAGGAAACAGGTTGTCCATTTAGAGGCTTGAGTGAAGCTGCAACAGCACTCAGATGGACTCTTACTGAATTTGTCTTAAGGCCTGCATTAGAGAGATGCAGGAGATACTCCAGCAACAATTCCAGAGGTATGGCACGGGGGTTAAGACCCTTTTCAGAACACCAGATGGTAAACCTTTTCCACTTGAAGGCGTAAGAACGTCTAGTGGAATGTTTTCTGGAAGCTTGAAGAACATCATTCACTTGCTGAGAAAGAGGAAGATCCTGAAGATCTAGGCCTTCAGCAACCAAGCCCTGAGATGCAGATACTGGGGATTGGGATGCCACAACTTTCCGTCCTCCTGAGAGAGGAGGTCTGGAGCAGACCCGAACTCCAGGGAGGGAGCTTGAGAGAGATGTAGAAGCAGAGGGTACCACACTTGCCGTGGCCAATGTGGAGCTATGAGAATCATGTGGCCTCTGTCTCTCTGAAGCTTGAACAGGGTTTTGGGAATTAGTGGAATGGGTGGAAAGGCATACAGGAAGTCTTGACCCCAGTGAAGGAGGAAAGCATCCCTTGCCTGAGCCCCCTGAGCCGGAGTTCTGGAACAGAACCGGGGAAGTTTGGCATTCCACGGACTTGCAAAGAGGTCTATGTCCGGGGTTCCCAAAATTTGAAAAGTTTTGGACACCTGGTCCATATGTAGGGACCACTCGTGTGGAAGCAGAACTCGACTGAGTCTGTCTGCCCAAGAGTTTTGAACCCCTGGAAGATAGACTGCCAGAAGATGAATGTGATGCTCTCTGGCGAGGGCCCACAGTCGCAGAGCTTCGTTGCAAAGCGACAGAGAGCCAGTTCCTCCCTGCTTGTTTATGTAGAACATGGCTACCTGATTGTCTGTGTGTACAAGGACTGTCTTGTGGCTGAGCAGGGTGTGGAAAACTCGTAGAGCAAGGAAAATTGCTCTGAGTTCCAAGAGAATGATGTGGAGACAAGTCTCCTCTGGGGACCAGATGCCCTGGGTGGAGAGGTCCTGAAGATGAGCTGCCCAGCCCACTGGAGAAGCATCTGTAGTAAGAGTTGCCTGGGGTAGAGGCTGTTGACAAGGACACCCCAGCAAGAGGTTCTGAGGGGACTTCCACCAATGGGGGGACAAAATGAGGTGACTTGTGTTTGCTATTTTGTCTGACAGGCAGCCTAATGCCTGGGTCCATTGGGTGGATAAAGTCCACTGAGCTGCTGTCATGTGAAGGCGAGCATATGGTACCACATGAACGAAGTAACATCTCTCAAGCAGTGAGTAGGGGTTTTAACTCTACTTGAGAAGCTAACTGTATCAAGCAAAGGCAACGGGCCTGGGGAAGAAAGGCCCTTGCCTTTGTGGTATCCAGCAGTGCCCCTATAAACTCCAGGGACTGAGTAGGGATCAAATTGGATTTTGGGATGTTTATTACCAGCCCTAAGTATTGAAGGATACGCATTGTGCAGGTTAGAGCAGTCCTAGCCTCTGATTGAGTGGGAGCTCGAATGAGCCAGTCGTCCAGGTAGGGGAAGACAAATATTCCCAGGGTGCGCAGAAAAGCAGCAACCACTGCCATGCATTTCGGGAACACCCTTGGTGCAGAGGCTAGGCCAAAGGGGAGCATTTTGTATTGTGCTTCTCCTGGAAAAGGAACCGAAGGAACCTTCTGTGAGTTGGATGGATGAGAACATGAGTGTACGCATCCTTGAGATCCAGAGAACAAAGCCAATCCTGACTCTGAAGGTATGGCAGCAGAGTTCCTAGAGAAACCATCTTGAATTTTTCTTTGACTAGGAATCTGTTCAATTCTCTGAGATCTGAAATGGGTCTGAAGCTCCCTGTTTTCTTTGGGATAAGAAAATAGGGGGAGTAGAACCCTGTGCCCTGTTGTTGAGAAGGCACTTCCTGTACTGCCCCTTGGGCTAGAAGAGTGGCAACCTCCTGCTCTAAAAGGCTGAGGAGGGAGGTTGGAGAATTGAACTGGTGCACTCTTGTGAGAGGGGGCAAGCTGGAAAAATGAAGTTTGTACCCCTCTCTTATGATGAGTGTCCACTGCTCTGCTGTGATTTGCCCCCATCTGGGAGCAAAGTGACACAGCCTTCCTGGAATGGTGGAGGGCTCTGGTCCTTCTAGATCCAGGAAGGCTAAGTTCTCTAGCAGAAAGTCAAAGGCCCTGAGGGGGCTGAGACTGCTGGACTGCAGCAGGCCTCGCAGCCTTTGCCTTGGTCTGTTTGGAGGATTGCTGACGTTTGGAAGGGAACTGAGCTGCAGAAGATGCTCTCTGACTATAAGCAGGATAGAATCTTCCCTTTTTTGAAAAAGGTGTTTTCTTGAATAACCTTTTCTTAGCAGGAGCAGCTGAAGATCTGGATAGTCTATCCAAAGCAGAATTTTCAGCATCCATCAGATTGGCTTTTGCTTGCCAATCCTTACCAAACAGATTTTCACCTGTACAAGGGATATTTCCCAATTCATCTTGGACCCAGGTCTCCAAATCAGATGCTTGAAGCCAAGCAATCCTACGTGCTCCTATAGCTATAGCTGAGGCTCTGCTTACGCATTCAAAGGAATCAAAAACTGCACGGTTGGAGAATTTGGAGATATCCAGGGCATGTTTGAGCCCAGAGAGAAATTCTTGCCTTTTATTGTCAGACATAAAAGGACTTAACGTTTGCAAATGGTCAGTGACTTCTTTTAAGAACATGGCCATGTAGAGACTATAAGAATTTATTCTCGCAGCAAGCATGGAAGCTTGGAAGACTCTTCTACCAAAAGCATCCAGGGTTCTACATTCACGTCCCGGCGGATTAGAGGCATGTCTCTTGGCACTTCTAATCTTTTTCATTGCAGACTCAACCACAATAGAGTGGTGAGGAAGCCGAGTTTTATGGAAACCAGGACAAGGAGGGACACGATACATGGTGTCCAACCTGCGAGAATGAGGAGAGGTGGTTAGAGGTGCTTCCCACATTCTTAAGATGAGATCATATAGAATCTCATGAATAGGCAAGGTAGCTGTCTCTTTAGGAGTTTTAGGATATTGTAGAATATCTAACTCCTTAGATCTAGGCTCTGACTCTGGGGCTACTGTAATAGAAAGACCCCGAACCACCTCTCTGATAAAGTCCTGAAAAGACAAGTCTTCTGGAGGAGACATCCTTCGTTTAGGAGAGGACGACTCCTGTGGAAAAAGCATCGCTGCATCGAGAGACTCTTCAGAATCCTCAGAGTCATCAGAGGAATCAAAGTATCGTCTGTCGGGATGCTCTTGCAAAGCCCGATACCCGTACCGACCGAGGTCGGTATCGGGAATCATCGGTACCGGGGTATTGGTACCGGAAGGCTGCAGATGGTAGGGTACCGGCATGGCTGACACCGATGCCGATGTCTATGCCATCGGTACCGGGATCGGTACCGATGGCGATACCGGAGCCGGTACCTGCGCAGTAGTCTGTTGCGGTACACGGGCGTCGATGCCACAAGGAAAGCCGCCAGACTGCGTTCCATGGACAGAATCCTCTGATCCATCGACGCTGCCAATGCCTGGAGATCGGTACCGGTGGAGGCCACCGGTACCCCAGAGCATGGCACCAGGAGATCTGTTGAGGCCAGGCCATCTAGATCGTCCTGGAACCCTGATGATGATGCTTTAGAAGCCGAAGCCTCCCGCCGGGGTAATTTTGCCAGTGCGGAATCCTCGAGGGCAAGGCCAGAGGCATCTCGATGCTTAGAAGGAGATTTGCCCTTCGAGGACCGGCTGGATTTATGTTTAGTTACCTGAGATCCATGTGAGGAAGAAGCAGCCCTGGAAGACGTTGATGCCACCGAAGCCGCATCAGAGGGAAACAGGGTACTGAGCTTGGCAGCTCGGTTCTGTCGACCTCTCTTAGACATCATAGAACAGGACACACAATCTTTAATGGAATGGTCAGGGCCTAAACATTTGAGACACCAGTCATGGGTGTCAGTGACGGATATAGTACTGCCACATTTTGTGCACTTCTTAAAACCTGAGGCAGGTTTTTCCATATTTAAGGAAAAAGGTTTTGGGCCTAAGGCCCAAAACTGAAGTCCACCTGAAGGAAAAATAGAAGGGGTTTTTTTTTGTTTCGTTTTTTTAAAGAAAGAAATAAGAACCGGCGGTACCGGTATAGCGTCGAGGAAGGCAGACGCGTACAGAAAAGAAATAAAGAAAAAAATAAGGAAATTCTCCTGCGGTGACAGGAACACGACCTGCTGGCTCCGCGGAAAAAGAACAACTGAGGAGAGACAGTTGGAAAGGCGGGAAGGCAGCACGCAGGTGCTGTGGTATGCTCCCAAAAGCTTTCTGATTGGACGCTAAGGAGCATTCCCGCGCAGGCTCCGTCGGTACCGACGTACCCATATGTGAAGACTCATTCCTGCTTGTTCCTGGAGATAAATAGTTATCTCCAAGTTATAATGCCCTGTTCAATGTAATTTCAGTTTGTTCAATGTAAACCGCACTGATGCAGAATAGCGCAGTATATAAGAGTAAATAAATAAATAAATAAGCACAATTCTTCCCCTTTAATGAAAACTGAGCCACACTGGAAAATCAATCCTGCAACCTACCAGAACCATAAGGCCTCCTTCAGGCTACCACAATATATGCCTTGGAAGCCAGCTCATTCCGCTTCCAGCTCCAAGAGAAGAACCGTCCAAGAAGGCCCTTCAAGCTCTTAAGAATCAATGGAGCGCCATCCATCAGCATTCATCTTGAATTTGAAAACATCAAATTCATATGGAATTGGAGAAGCAAGATTCCCCTCTGTATCAGAGCAACACTGATCAGAACAAAGACAGATAGATGAAATGAGGAGAGCCCCAAAAGACCAGCCCACCTTCAAAGTCCATGGAGAACCATCGCTCCGGTAGCCTGAACAAGAAGGGTCGGAGGGTAGGAGTTGCCTAAACCCCGAACAGATTACGGAGTACGGCCTGGATGAAGGCGCAGTCCCATCGGAATTCACTCTCCAGGCAGTAGTGAGCTGCAAAGTTGAACTGAGGACCAGGTGGCGGCCCGGAAGATGTCTGCCATAGGGACAGAGCATAGGCTTGCAACCGAGGTTGCCATAGTGTTGACATTGTGTGCCATAACCCAGTGCTCCAACAAGAGCCCAGCCATATCGCGTGGCGAAGGCGATGCAGTCTGCCACCCAGGTGGACAGGGTCCACTTGGTAACAGTTTCCCCCAGTTGACTGGGGTCGCAGGAAATTAAAACCTGCGAGGCTTTGCAGTGGCCCTAGGTACGATGCAGGTAGGACAAGCCCTCTTGCAATCCAGAGTAGGGAGAACAGCTACCGCCGCCTTGTCAGCAGGGAGCCATGGAAAAAAGGTGGGGAGCACCGCCTTTTAGTTGATGTGGAAAGCAGATACCACCTTCAGAAGGAATTTAAGATGGGTGCAGAGCACAACGCTATTCTTGTAGAACCTGGTGGAAGATGACTTGGCCACCAAGGGCTGAACTCACTGACTCTGTGGGCAGAGGTGAGTGCCACCAGGAAGACCACCTTCCAGGAGAGATGGCACAAATGGCAGGTAGCCAGAGGTTCAAAAGGCAGCTTGGTGAGCTGCGTCAGAACCACATTGAGAACCCATTCCGCCAGGACGGGCAGATGGCGGGCTTAGAGAACAGAAGGCCCCACCTAAATCGGGTGATGAGGGGCTGCACAGAGAGAGGTTTGCCCTCTATAGAATGATGGTGTGCCGAAAGCGCACTCAGATGCACTCTGATGGAGTTGGACTTGAGTCCGGTTTGCGAAAGGTGAAGCAAGTATTGCAGCACCATGCACACCTAGCAAGAGAATGGGGCGATCCGTTGCGCCACACACCAAACTGAGAATCTGCACCACTTGAAGGCGTAAGTTTGTCTCATGGAGTTCTTACGAGAGGCCAGGAAGACCTCCTCCACCCTCTATGGGAGGTTGAGGGGTACTAAGGCTACCCATTCAGCATCATTGATGTTAGCAACAGGAACCCCATGTTGGAGTGAAGAAGGAAGTCCTCCTCCTGGGTCAGTAACCCTGGGGCATTCTGCAGAGGGACTGGGAGCTCGATTGAGAGGCAGAGCAACGGAGGAAACCAAGGCTATCTGGGCCACTGTGGGGCCACCAGGATGATAGAAGACTTGTCCCGCAGGACCTTGAAAAGGGTCCAGGTGATTAGTGGTGTGAGAGGAAAGGCGTACAGAAGCACCTCCAATCACAAGATGAGGACGTCATCTGCTGCTATACAAGACGGATAAGGTTGAGGACAGCAGAATCAAGGCAGCTGAGCACTGGTTGGGCTGGCGAAGAGGTATTCCTGAAGAGCAGAGTCCTTGTAACATACTCTATCCCCACCACCTTATTCTCTATCCGTTTGCTGAAAGGATTTCACTGAGACAGGGGACGTTTCTCCTGTACCTACTGCTCGAGTTCTGATGCCTGGAGACAGGCCTGGCATCGGTCGGCGGCCACCCTTGTGTTAGGCTCAAAGCCGTCATAGCCGGCTCGAGACATATACTTCGAGCTCTCCCTGATGCACGATAAGAGTTTGGAATCAGAGGAAATGATTTCTACTGAGACACGCTGAGAAATCTGCAAGCTCTTTTGCTAGGTCTCAGAGATACATGCAGATATACAGCTGGTAGGCTTGGATTCGGCAACCCAACATCGAGGGCACAGGACTCCCTTGCACGGGAGCATGGAAAAATAAGTCTTTGGGCTTTTCTGTCAATACATGGTCGAGTCCATCACCATAGAGGTGTGAGAGAGTTGCGCCTTCCAAAAGCCGTGGGCCTGGTGGACCCAGTACATGGTGTCGAGGCTTCAGCTAAATATTGGCAATGACGCCGGTGTCTCCAACATTCGAAGGATTCGTCACCCGAGGATGGTGGGGACAGGGACTGTCAGGGCCTCCCTTAGGTGGAACCTCGTACTGGAGGATTTCCAGCTGCTCCGTGTGAGGGTCTTCTTCCTATTCTATAGTGAAAGACAAGGCCTTCGCCATGACTCGGAAAAACTCAAGAACGATGTGTCCTCGGCTGGGGACCGGCGCCATGATGCCAGGGGAGACGGATCTGAGGGGAGATCATGGTGCTTATATGTCAACAGGAAAGCCTCGCCCTTGGACCCAGTCTGAGTAGCCGGTCAAGGACTTGAGGCTGGACGGCTCCTGAGGCGTCAGGCTCGGGTCGGATCTTCTGTGACCCACAGCGGATGCTTGACCAGAGCTATAAGCACTTGCCAGGGAGGACCTTGCTCCCAAGGAACGGGAACTGGATCGAGACCCTGGCCAAGGATCAGCTCGAGGCTCTCAAGGATCAGCTCGGTGGCCCGGGGAATCCTCGATATAGAGATCCCTGTGGTCTCGATGCAGGCACTAATGGGGCCGGACATCGACGCTTGTTGCGAGGCAAAAAAGGCAGTAACAATGCGTTTCAAAGCCATCATCCTGGCTTCCCACTCAGGAGTTGCAGTCTTCGAAGCGGACATAGGTGTGATCGGGTCCGGCATCGGTGAGGAGAGAAGAGGGAGCCTTGTGGGGGCAGGTCTCGGGAGTCCGTGATCCGTCACTACAGGACTCAGCATCTATTCGGGGCACCTTTGCCATCCGCTCCCACTCAGACTCCTCCGATACCCTCCGGAGACTGTGAAACCTGACACGAGATTTGCCATGTGTGTGTCCGATTCCCAGGATGAGATCCTCAAGGATTTCTTCTTCGTGCGCTCACGCTCCAGAGAACCTTGTCAGTGTGTCCAAGGGCCCAATCGGGTACCGCACGGGGGGCTTTACATGTCTCCGAGGATCCATTCAGGGCCTTTGAGTGTAAGGCTACAGGAGACACTGGGGCAGAATCTGACCTCTGGAAGATGTCGTTTTGCTTCTGCCGACTACTTTGGATGGCCTTCATGAACATTTTCTTGCACAGGGTGCAAACGTCTAGGTCAAAGTCAGCATCTAGACACCGGAGGCAACAATCTGGTGTATCGGTTAAAGACATGTTCTTTGCGCACCAATCACACTTTTTGAACCCACTGGCCATTGGGGCAAAAAGGACGCCTGCAAACTTGAAAACCCTCGACACAGCCAGCGGTCAGAAAAAAGGCACAAAACCATGCTGGACAAGAAACTAAAAATGATTCTGAGACTCAAAGTTGGAGCAATGGGGCTCAGAGGTGGGAAAAGGACCGGTGCTAACCAGAGAAAGAAGGGCAGTTTAATGCACCAAAAAATCTACTTTTTTTCCCGAGGAATGAAGACTCACTTCTGTTGAGCTCCGCGGAAAAAGGGAGACTCAGTAAGATGAGACCCTTCAGCGGGAAGGGGACCACGTATGCGTGGTGGCATCTTTAAAAGGCTTTCTTTGAAGAGCTGGGGAGATACTTCCGTGGGGTTCTGTCAGCGCCAAAGTCAACCATATGTGAGGACTGATTTCCTGCTTGTTCCTGGAGAATGCATTGTCAACTGAAACGAATGACATTAACAACATTACGGATAGCAAGATACTGATAATGCCTCCTCAGAAGAAACATTACAACTACTACTTATCATTTGTATAGTGCTACAAGATGCATGCAGTGCTGTACATATAGAAGAAACCACAAGATGCACCAGATCAACATCTAACAGAGCCTTCCGACTCTGCGCCCCAAATCTATGGAACACCTTACCAGCACAAATCAGAGCAATGACCAATTTGAGTCAGTTCAGAAAGGCGCTAAAACATTTCCTCTTCCTCAAATATCTCAATGACAGCTCCGATCACAACCATCAGGTGAATAGCAGGAGTGGCCAAATGGATAGACCTTCGCAACAGGCCAACTTTACTCTGTAGATAACAAACAGCTCCATATACTGTTGGTAACACCTTGTATATAGTTAACCATGTTATCCCTTAATAGATAAACCACCATTGTATTTAGTTTCCCCTATTTCGCCAAGTTATACCTCCTGTTAAATGTAATGACCAGACATATGTAAACTGTCGGATGTTTTCTGTTTAATGTAAACCGCGCTGATGTCTAATAGTGCGGTATATAAGAATTGTTAATAAATAAAAAATAAAATAAATAAATAAGAGAGACAGTCCCTGATCATTAGAAACAGCCATTGTACTGCCTACCGCTAATGCAAAGAAACGGAGAAATCCATTCCCCAGTTCTTGCACCAACCTCCTTGCCAACGTGAAAGTACTTTCCATTAAGTACTAATACACAGAATTAATATATGGAAAATTCAGTTGCAGAGCAGCATAGTAAAACTCCATATGCCCACAACATCCTTGCCTGCATAAAAAACCATGATATGGAGACTTGTAGGTCTCAAAATATATTACTAACAGACTCTGGCTACTCAATTTATTGGAAGGCTCACTGACATGAATCTAGAACATGCTGCTCCCTATGCAGTCTCCTCTGACAAAAAGGCAAGCTAATTTTATTTTTCTGTTTTAACACCACAGATAACCCTCTGAAGGATTGCATGAAGGGCTTACTAGGACACGGAGCCTATCGGCACCATATGCTTTCATGTACCATCCCTCCCACGAAACAAAAGACTGTTGAAAAAATGGAACCAGCACTGTCCCAGCCTAAGCAAAACTTCAGCTTTGGCCAGGAGTGGAGGAGTGGCCTAGTGGTTGGGGCAAGGTACTTCAGGCCGAAAGGTCGGTGGTTCAAATCCCACTACAGGACAGCAACCTTGGGCCAGAAGGACAGGGGTTTCTAGTCCCACAAGTGCTCCTTGTGGTCTTGGGCAAGCCACTTAACCCTCCATTGCCTATGTTCCCTGTAAGCATTAGTGTATGTGTCTCATATCCCCTCGTGTTAAATGTATCTCCCAATTGTGTTGTGACCACTTTGATTGAAGGATAAGGTGGTATACAAAACTGTCTAAATAAAATAAATAAATAAATACACCCAAGGAGGCGAAGCACTCACGGACTCTCTTGTCCTCATTCAGGATAACCTGGCACAATTCATGAGCCATCTAATTTGTACATCCTTTGACATTCCATCCAATTCAATTTAGTGGTCTCTATCAGTGTTTGTTCTTCCTACTTTTCCTTGTACCCCTAATCTCTGCACTCCTTGTGTTGACCCATCTATTCTTGTAAATAGTTGCTAAGCAACTCTGGTCAATACTGTATCTGTGACCTGAGTGCCCAGCCTGTATAAGGTTACCCACGTTAGTCCCAAGTTACACCACCCATTCATTGTAAGTACAGTGCAGGTTTCTACCGCACTGTACAGATTGTTTGCCTGTAAACCGCACTGATTTCAAAGAGCGCGGTATAGAAAAGATATTAAATAAATAAATAAATATTGGGCTCCCTCAATTTCCTATCCATTATTGGCATTCTTTTCTTTTCTAGGTTTATGCTATTTTATTGGAAACCACTCTGCTGTTCCCACTAAGGGCGATATATCAAGTATCAATAAATGAAATGAAACGATCCTCCTACATCCAACTACTACTACTACTATTGATCATTTGTATAGTGCTAAAAGCATACACAGCGCTGTACAAACACATGTAAAGCATAGTTACTTACCTGTAACAGGTGTTCTCCGTGAACAGAAGAATCAGTCCTCACATATGGGTGACGACGGCGCCGATGGAGCCCGTGCATAGCAAATCCCCAGCTTTTAAAGAAAGCCTTTGGGATTGCTACCACGTATGCGTGGTCCCATTCCTGCCCAAGGGTGCCATCTTGCTCAGTCAAGATAACACAGCTAAAGACGGCAAAAAAAACCCTAAAGATGGTACAACTAAAACTCCAAGGGGAGGAGGGAGGGTTGTGAGGACTGATTCCTGCTGTCCCCGGAGAACACCTGTTACAGGTGAGTAACTACACTTCCTCCAGGAACAAGCAGGAAGTCAGTCCTCACATATGGGACTCCAAGCTACAGGCTACCAAAAACCCATAGCAAAATAGAGCTTCCTCGTGGAGAGTCAAAAGCAGCAGCACTGTCCCGTCGGGACTCTCTATACAGGAAGTAATGAGATGTAAAGGTATGAACTGAAGAACAGGTGGCTGCACAGGAGATGTCTGCTAGCGGGACCAAATACAGGTTAGCTACTGAGGTCGCCATAGCCCTGACCAGGTGCGCCGTGATCCGGCCTTCCAATGGAAGCCTCACCTCCTCGTAGGCCAGGGCAATACAGTCCGCCACCAATGTGTAAAGCATACACTTGGACACCGCCTCCCTCAGCTTACTGGGGTCATAGGAAACAAAAAGCTGAGAGACTTTTCGGTGGCCTTGAGTGCACTGTATATAGGACAAGGCCTTCTTATTGTCCAAGGTATGGAGGACCGTCTCTGCCCTACTGGCGTGCAGTCTGGGAAAGAAGGTAGGAAGGACACCACCACCTTCGTAAGGAATTTAGGGTGAGTGCAAAGCACCACCCTATTCTTGTAAAACCTGGTGTAAGGAGCTTCAGCCACCAGGGTCTAGAGCTCGCTTACCCTATGAGCAGAAGTGACTGTGAACAGGTAAACCACCTTCCAGGAGAGGTAGCGAAGGTGGCAAGAAGCCAGAGGCTCGAATGGTGGCCGGATGAGCTGCCCCAACACAACACTGAGATCCCAATTGGTCGCCAGGGAGCAAACCAAGGGCTTATACAGGAGCAGGCCCCATAGGAAGCGGGACACCACTGGGTGGGCCAAGAGGGGCTTCCAGTCTACCTGGTAGTAGTTTGCCACCAGGGCACTGAGGTGTACCCTAACAGAATTAGACTTAAGTCCTGAATGAGAGAGGTGGAGCAGGTATTGCAACAACATGACCACCGGGCAAGAGAAGGGGTCAGCCCACCGCTCAGTGAACCAACGTGAGAATCTGCACCATTTAAAGGCATAGGCCCTTCTGGTAGACACCTTGTGCGAGGCCAACAGAACATCTTCCACCTCTCTAGGGAGGTAGAGTGGGCCTAGTGGCAACCTCTCAGCAGCCACACCGTCAGCGAAAGGGAGCCGAGGTTGGGATGCAGGAGAGAGCCGCCCCCCCTCCTGGGACAAGAGTCGGGAGGTGGACCCGAGGGGTATGGGTTCCACCACCACCACTTGCAGGAGCAGTGGAAACCACAGCTCCCTGGACCACCTTGGATCTACCAAGATGAACAAGGCCCTGTCGTGGAGTGTCTTAAACAGAGTTCTGGTGATCAGTGGCGTCAGAGGGAAGGCATACAGAGGGCCCTCTGACCTTGAGACCAGAAAGGCATCGGCGGCCACCCTGGCAGGGTGAGGCTGCCGAAAACAGAACTAAGAATAAGAAATGGTTTCAGTTTGGGATTAGCGGTATTCATTATTGATTTGGAAAACAAAAGCAGGGCAACTGGTGATTGTCCAGGCTTGCAAACAGGTCTAACACCGGTCCCCCCAGGTCTTGAAGAGCCTGCTGACTACCCAAGGGTCCAGCTGCCACTCGTGCAGCTGTAGAATCCTGCTGAGTCTGTCAGACAACAAGTTGTCTTGACCCGGCAGGTATACTGCTCTGAGGATGCCCTGTTGGACTGCATAAGAGCAAAGATCTAGGGCTTCCTAACAGAAGGTTCAGGACACCGTGACTCCCTGCCTGTTCACATAGAACATGTCCGTCTGGACTAGGACTGACCGGTGGCCCAGGCGATGATGAAAAACCCTCAGGGCAAGAAGAATGTCTCGTAGTTCCAGGAGGTTGATCTGCTGAGCACTCTCATCCAGGGACCAAGTGCCCTGGGTGAGGTAGCCCTCGCAATGGGCTCCCCTGCACAGCAAGGAGGCATCCGTGGTAAGGACCCTCGAGTGGTTGGGGGTCTGGAAAGGCAGGACCGCCTCCAGGTGTTGGGGCGACCAAATGGCGGGTCACTCGGACTCTGTCCTGGAAGTGGCCGTGGCCTGGGACCATTGGTCCCGGAGGCACCACTGTGCTGTTTGCATATGGAGATGGGCATCTGGAGTGATGTGGACCATGGAGGCCAAGTGCCCGAGAAAGCACAGAAGATGCCTGGAAGGCACTGAGGTATCGTGCTGCATGTCCCAGGCCAGAGACATGAGTCTGGCTGCCCAGTCCACGGGCAAGGTGGCTTTAGACCGAAGGGTGTCTATTATTGCCCCAATGAACTCCAGCCCTTGCGTCGGGCAAAGGTTCAACTTGAGGTAGTTTATAATGAAGCACAAGTGTTGCAGAACATGAGTGGTGCATGCTGTAGCCTGCTGTACCTCGAGGGCTATGGTGTCCCTGATGAGCCAGTCATCGAGGCAGGGGAAGACAAATATCCCCTGGAGCCTGAAAAAAGGCACTGACCACTACCAGACGCTTTATGAATATCCTGGGGGCAGAGGCTAAAACAAAGGGTAGCACCTTGTATTGGAAATGATTGCCTCCTACCACAAAGCATAGATATTGTCTGTGGTTTGGTTGGATTAGGATGTGTGTATAGGCATCCTTTAGATCTAAGGAACATAGCCAGTCTCCCTGCCGGAGGTAGGGCAACAATGTTCCAAGGGAGAGCATCTTGAACTTCTTGCTCACCAGGAATTTGTTGAAGGTGCGTAGGTCAAGGATGGGCTTTTGGCCCCCTCTCCTCTTTGGCACAAGGAAATACCTGGAGTAGAACCCCTTGCCCTTGAGATGGTGGGGCACAGGTTCCACCATTTGGTCCTCGAGAAGCCCTGCCAATTCCTTCAGGAGAAGGTCCCAGTGGAGGGGAGACCTGATGGGCACTCCTGGGAAGTAGTGTGGAGGTGTTTGGCTAAGGTGGAGGAGGTAACCCTCTCCTTGACCACCCTTAGTGCCCAGGAGTCGATGGTTATAGCTTTCCATCTGTGGGCATAAAGGGTGAGGCGACCTCCTGTAGGCTTCTGATCTCCGTGTGCAAGATGGACTATGCTGTAGGAGTCAAAAACTCCATCATTGTTGGGCTGGAGCCTGGGGCTTGGGAGCCTTCTGTTTACGTGGCCATGCCCCTGTCCCTTGGCCTGCTGCCCTTGCTGGGGAGCCAGGGAGGCCTGGTAAGGGGGGAATAGTACTGATAAGCAGTGGACTTCCTCGGGCAAAAGGGCTTTTTACCCTAGACTTTCCATCAGGAAGGGACAGAGGTCTTCTTGGAGAGCCTGGTCCTCATCATGAATTTGGTCTCCAGCTCTGGGGCCTTGTCGGTAATGAGCTTGCCGAAGAGATTTTAAATTTGACATCGACCAACTTGTCCTGTACCCATTGTTTAAGGTCAGACGACTGGCGCCAAGCTTGACGACGTGCACCAATGCGTGCCATGGCTACCCAGGCCGCCGACTCGAAACCATCATAGGCCGCTCGAGAAATAAATTTGAAGCACTCACAGACGGCTATTGACAGGCTCTTGAAGCACTGCACAGGTTCCTCAGAGAGACCAAAAGAGTACCCAGCGAGTTTCTTTGCCAGGTCCCTTGGGTACATGCTCATGTACAGCTGGTAGGCCTGGATCAGGCAATTCAGCATCGAACCCTGATAGCACTTTCTGCCGAGGGCATCCAAGGTGCGGGCTCCTCTGCCGGGGGACACCGAGGAGTACTACTTCTGGCTCTTCAGCCGACACATGGCCAATTCCACCACCATGTAGTTATGCAGCAGCTGTAACATCTGAAAACAAGGGCTTCGGCAGACTCGGTACATCGAGTAGAGCCACTTGCTGACCACCGGCACCAATGCAGTTGTCTCCCACATACGGAACATGAGCCGCTCCAGGATGGGAGGAATGGGCACCGTGAGCGATTCCTGAGGAGGCTTGTAGTGGACCATCTCGAGCTAGTCGGATCGAGGATCCTCCTCGGACTCGGTGGGGAACGCCAAGGCCTTGGATATGTCTTTGACGAAGTCCAAGAAGCCCATACCCTCCAGTGGGGACCTTCTCCGAGATTCAGAGAAGAGGGAATCGGAAGGGACATCCCGGTGCCGACAGGTGTCCGGGGACTCCTTGTCCTCGGTATCCCAATCGGAATACTCCAAGGAGGACCACAGAGGATGTTGTTCCTCGGCTTCGAGGGGCCCGGATCCGTATGACCTGACACTGGAAGGCTCAACGGGGATGACCTCGGCACCGTCGAGCGGAAGACCGAGCACGACCTCGGCAGAGGATCTACACAGGCCCGCATGGCCTCGAGGATCAGCTCGGCATCTGGGGACGTCTTTGACGTCAAACACCAGTGGATAGGGTGGAGGAATCAGATGTGCCAGACATCAGCAACCACTGCTGGACCAAGAAGGCAGTTACACTGCCCTCCAAGGCCATCATTCTGGACTCCAGTCGCAATGGCTCCGCAGTCTTTGGAGCCAGCACCGAAGGACTCAACGTCGACTCCCCAAGAGGGGAATCCTCAACAAGGACTGTATCTAACTGCCGAGGGCGGTCCACACCCAGATTCTTCCGGGGGACCTAGGTCGGCCGCTACCTCTCCGATGACTCCAGTGTATGCCCAGGGTTCAGCGACCGGGCCCGAGAGGACTCCAGACGGTCAGAGACGTACAGGTACACCACCATCGAGGACAACTTCTTCCTCTTCAGTTCACTGGAGAAAGACCTCCTCTCCGAGGACCCACGATGACGTTCGGGTTCGGAGTGTTGCTCCCAAGGTGTCGAGGCCTCAGATGAAGTCCTGGCTCTTGGAGGAATCAGAGACTCAGGAAAAATCTTGTCATGCTGCTGCTGGCGGGTCCTCAAGGCCTTGGAAGACCTCTTCTCGCAAGAGCCACAGACCACCAAGTCATGGTCCAGACCAAGGCACCAGAGGCAGCACTAATGTGCACCAGTCAGAGAGAGTAGTTACTCACCTGTAACAGGTGTTCTCCAGGAGCAGCAGGAATCAGTCCTCACATATGGGTGACATCGACGTCGATGGAACCCCTGTGGAGCATTTCCCCAGCTTTCTATGAAAGCCTTTGGGAATACCGCACGCATGCGCAGTCCCCTTTCCCGCCTAAAGGTGCAATCTTGCTCACTCAAATGACATAGCTAAAAAACAGCACACAAAAATGTAAGAATAAACTATGTACAACTGCAACTCCCAGGGGAGGAGGGAGGGTTGTGAGGATGGATTTCTGATGCTCCTGGAGAACACCTGCTACAGGTGAGTAACTACTCTTTCTCCAAGACCAAGCAGGAAGTCAGTTCTCACATATGGGTGACTCACTAGTTCTGGGATACCAGGAACCCAGGCTGAACAAGAGAACTCCCTCTAGTCCCAGCATCAAAGAAAGGCTTTGCACTGAAAGAAACTCCAACAGTAGCCCAACGGAGGGCTGGAGTGCAGGAGTTGCCTAAACCTCAAAAAAATTCCGGAGTACTGCCTGGCCAAAAGCACTGTCCCTACAGGACTCCCTCTCCATGCAGTAATGTGCCGCAAAAGTCTGGCTTGAGGACCAAGTTGCAACCCTGCAGATGTCTGCCAACGGTACAGACCGAAGATGAGCTACTGAGGCAGCAATAGCCCTTACACGGTGGGCCGTGACCCGACCTGCAAGGGAAGGTCAGCCGCCCTGTAAGCCCAGCTGATACAGTCAGCCACCCATAAGGACAAGGTACGCTTGGACACAGCTAACCCCAGATTATTAGGGTCAAAAGATATGAAGAGCTGAGTAGCCCTACTATGTTCCTGCGTACGGTCAAGGTAGAAGGATAAGGCCCTCCTACAGTCCAGGGTATGCAGGACCGCTTCAGCCTGGCTTGCATGAGGCCTAGGGAAGAATGCTGGAAGAACCACCTCCTGGTTGAGGTGGAAAGAGGAGACAACTTTTGGGAGGAACTTTGGATGAGTCCTAAGGACTACCCTGTTCCTATAGAAGCGGGTGTAAGGCCTGTCACAGACCAGGGCCTGAAGCTCACTCACTCGTCTGGCCGAGGTTAAGGCTACCAGGAAGAGTGTCTTCCAGGAAAGGGAGAGGACAAGTAGACATCGGCTCAAAAGGTGGGCGAGTCAGTTGTTGCAAGAACACATTCAACTCCCACTCAGGGGCTGGAGGATGGACAGGAGGCTTGAGCAAAACCAAGCCCCTGAGGAACCGGGACACCAAGGGGTGAACAGACAGAGAGTGTGTCCCTCCAGCAGAGAGTGGTGAGCTGCCAGAGCTGAGAGGTGGACCCGAACAGAATTGGACTTAAGGCCCTGATTGGACAAGTGCAGCAGGTACTGAAGCACTACTGGTACAGCACAGGAGAAAGGATCTTCTGTACGCAGCTGACACCACAGAGAAAATCTTTTCCATTTCAGGGCATAGGTTTTTCTAGTGGACTGCTTCCTAGAGGCCAGGACGACCTCTTCAACTTCTGGAGGCAGGCCCCAAGGAGCCAAAACTACCCTTGCAGCCTTTAGGCCATAAAATTGAGAGATTTGAGATTGGGGTGCAGAAGAGAACCCTGATCCTGAGAGAGAAGGTCGGGTTGCAACCCCAGAGGCAGTGGGGGGTCCACTGCCAGTTGAAGCAGAAGTGGAAACCAAGGTTGCCTCGGCAACCTGGGAGCTACTAGTAGTACAGAGGCCTTGTCCTTTAGAACCTTAAACTGGGTTCGGGCCACCAGAGGCGTGGGAGGAAACGCATATAGGAGGCCCTGAGACCAGGAAATCAGAGAAGCATCCGCTACCCACCTCATGGGAGGTGGGTGCCTGGAGCAGAACCTGGGCAGTTGCTTGTTCAGGGGACTGGCAAAGAGATCTATGGCTGGAAGTCCCCATTTCAGGAAAATCTTCTGAACCACTAATGGGTGGAGTTGCCATTCGTGGGGCTGCAGAACCCTGCTCAACCAGTCTGCCAGGTAGTTCTCCTAGCCAGGGAGATAAACAGCTTTGAGAAACATGCTGTGCTTTAGCGCAAATAAAGCAAAGGTACTGTGCCACCTGGCAAAGGAGCCTGGACCCAGTGCCGCCCTGCTTGTTCACATAAAACATGGCTACTTGGTTGTCCGTCGGTACCAAGACTGACTGGTGAGCCAGGTTTTGAGAGAAAGTCTTGAGGGCTAAGCGAATAGCCCAGAGTTTCAGTAGGTTGATCTGTTGCATGGCCTCCCAGGGAGACCACAGGCCCTGGGTGCACTTGCCCAGACAATGTGCTCCCCAGCCCTGCAGAGATGCATCGGTGGTCAAACACAGGAATCTGAAAAGTCACCCCTTGCAGTAGATTGGGGTGGTGCAGCCACCAGCGTAGGGAGTTCAGGAATGGTCTGGACACCCTTACTCTGTCTCTGAGGCGACCTGTGGACTGTGCCCACTGAGTCCTGAGGCACCACTGTGCAGGCCTCATACGGAGTCGGGCATTGGGAGTAACATGCACTGTCGAAGACATGTGGCCCAGAAGCTGCAGCCAGAAGCCAGAAGCTGCAGCCTGTGGAGAAACTGGTTTGCCAAGTCTATCAGTCTTTGGGCTCTGTCTTCTGGCAAGAAAGCCTTTACCTGCAGAGAGTCCAGCCTTGCTCCTATGAACTCCAAGTTCTGGGAGGGGAGCAAAGTGGACTTTGCGAAGTTTATGACAAACCGCAGGTGTTGAAGAAGAGAAATAGTTCGGAGGGTGGCTTGCCTGGCCAGTCGTCCAGATAGGGGAAGACAAAGATACCCTGATTTCTCAGGTAGGCCGCCACCACCGCCAGACATTTGGTAAAGACCCTGGGGGCAGAGGTGAGGCCGAAAGGCAGCACTCTTTACTGATAATGGTTTCCTCCCACAATGAACCTGAGGTACTTTCTGTGATCTGGATGAATGAGGATGTGAGTGTACGCATCCTTTAGATCTAAGCAGCATAGCCAATCTCCCTGCTGGAGATAGGGCAGAAGTGTTCCAAGAGTAAGCATCTTGAACTTTTCTTTCTCTAGGAACTTGTTGAGATTTCTGAGGTCGAGAATAGGCCTGAGGCCTCCGGTTCTCTTTGGTACGAGGAAGTACCTAGAATACAAACCGTGACCTTGGAGGTGGGGAGGCACAGGCCCCAACGCCTTGCCCGGAACAGACCCTGAAGTTCCTGAAGGAGGAGGTCTGTGCGGAGAGGAGGCCTTGCAGGCTCTCCAGGGAAGTAAGGAGGCGGCAGCTGATGAAAATGAAGCAAGTAGCCCGTATGGACTATGCTTAAGACCCAACTGTCTCCTGTAATGGATGGCCACCAGTGGGCAAACAGGGTTAGTCAACCTCCTGTGCAGGGATGGGACAGCAGAGACAGAGAGGCTATGCATTGGGAGTCAAAAAACCCCACCCTGCTGAGTGGAAGCAGGAGCCTGAGGCTTGGGGGCCTTCTGCCTATGGGGCCCATGTCACCATGGGGCCCATGCCAGGGAGGAGTGGTCTAGTGGTTAGGACTTCAGGCCGGAGGGCCGGGGGTTCAAGTCCCACATGGGGACAGCAATCTCAGGCAGGAGGGACTGGGATTTCTAGTCCTATAGGCACTCCTTGTGGTCTTGGGCAAGCCACTTAACCCTCCATTGCCCATGTTCCCTGTAAGTATTAGCATATGTGTCTCATATCCCCTCATGTTAAATGTATCCCACAATTGACCGCTTTGACCCAGTGAAAAGCGGGATATAAATACAGCTAAATAAAATAAATAAATAAATGTCCCTGCCCCTTGGCCTGCTGACCCTGTGGGGGAGCTGGGGAGGCCTGGTAAGGTGGGAACTGTTTGTAGGCAGTCACCTTCCTCGGGTAAAAGGACTTCTTACTCTAGCCCTTCTTTTTATGAGAAGGGGCAGAAGTCTTTCTAGACAGTCTTGTCCTCGTGAGGTGCTCGGTCTCGAGCTGTGCAGCCTTCAAAGTCATGGGCTTGCCAAAAAGGTTCTCACCTCGGCAAGGGACATAGAACAACTTGTCTTGAACCCATGGCTCGAGATCCGATGACTGCAGCCATGCCTGGCGTAGAGCAGAGATGGCGGCTGCCGCAACATGGGCAGAGGCCTCGAAGCCATTTTAGGCTACGCGGGACATGAACTTAGAGCATTCCCAGATCCCCCGAGGACAAGGACTTGAACCTCTGCAAAGGTTCCCCGGAGAGACCAGCAGAAAACCGGCAAGCTCCTTCTCCAGGTCCCGAAAGTACATGCCCATGTACAGCAGGTAAAACTGGACACGGCAAGCAAGCATCGAGCCCTGGAAGCACTTTCTACCAAACGCATCCAGGTTCCGGGCCTCCCTGCCAGGGGGCACCGCGGAGTGCATCTTCTGACTTTTCAGACGATGCATGGCGGATTCCACCACCACGGAATGGTGTGATAGCTGCGCCTTTTGAAAACCAGGGCTCTTACGGAGTCGATAAATGGAATCAACCCGCTTGCTCAGAACCGGCGCCGAGGCCAGTGCCTCCCACATCCGGAAGAGGAGCCGTTCCAGCATCGGAGGAACCGGCACAGTAAAGGCCTCCTTCGGAGGAGAGTCATACTGGAGGGCCTCGAGCTCTTCGGCTCGAGACTCCTCCTCGGTGTCCGCGGGGATCACCAAAGCAGTGGCCATATCCCGAACGAACTCCGAAAACCGGGTATCCTCCAGAGGGGATCTACTCCAGGGTTCAGACTACAGTGAGTCCAACGGGATGCACCGAGTCTTGAAGGTATCAAGGGACTCCTCGTTCTAAGTCTCCAAGGCGGACTCGTCCGAAGAGGAGGCGGACTCGTCCGAAGAGGAGTCGGGCTCCGACCGCGCGGGGCCCGGCAGCAGCCGCCCCGACGTCGAAGGCACCGACGTCGACACCCTCAGTCCCGACCGGTAGGTCGAGGGTGACCACGACCGACGACGACCTCGAGCCTTCATGGTCTCGAGTATAGGCTCAGTCTTCGGGGTCGACTTCGAAGTCGATGTATCGGTGCTCGGGGCAGACGCACCAGCAAGGCTGGCTATCAGCACCCGCTGCTGATCCATGAAGGCAGACAGTCTGCACTCCAAGGCTGTCAGTTTGAGACCCAGCTCAGGAGACTCAGCAGCCACCGACTCGGGTCCCGGCGGCGCCGGGCCCAACGTCGGCTCCCTGGGAGGAGAGTCCTCGATGACAACAGGACTTACGCGTCCAGCAGACTCCGGCTCCACACTAGGCACTTTTCACGGCTTCTTCTGTTCCACGGGCCCGGGACGGCAGTCGGGGGTCCGAGACCTAGCCCTCGAAGAGCCAGGGACCTCCTCCGACGCCACCCTCGCGAGGCACTCCTTCCTATTTTGCTCCCGCTCGGGGGAACCCCTGTCCGAGGAACCCCAACGATGCTCGGGGTCAGACTCCCGAGACGTCGAGGCCTCAGACGAGGTCTGGGCCCGGCCGGAGGCCGAATCAGAGAAAAGCCTTTCCTTTTGATGCTAGCGACTTCAAAGTGCCTTAGTGGACATTTTGCCACAGGGTACACAGATCTTAGGATCATGATCCGGACCGAGGCACGGAAGGCAGCAGTCGTGTGTGTCGGTGAGAGACATTAGTTTCTTGCACCGATCACACTTTTTAAAACCACTGGAAGCCATCGGGGAAAAAAGAGCCCCCACAAGGTCAAAGGAGCGGCCTTCCAGGGAAAAAGAAAAAACGGCGCGAACGCCAGCCACGAAGGGCAAAAACCGAATAAATGAGAACAGGCTCAATACCGGTGTACCGAACCCGGCGGGAAGGGGAACCGGCGTCGAACCGGGCAAAAAACCACGATGGAATCGCAGGAAATAGCGAGAAAAATCTAACTGTTTTCCGGGTGAACTAGGACAGACGTCTGACGGGCTCCACGGAAAAAGAGAGACTGAGCAAGATGGCACCCTTAGGCGGGAAAGGGGACCGCGCATGTGTGCGGTATTCCCAAAGGCTTTCATAGAAAGCTGGGGAAATGCTCCGAAGGGACTCATTCGACGTCGATGTCACCCATATGTGAGGACTGGCTTTCTGCTTGGTCCTGGAGAAATTATTTTAGCACACCAATCACACTTTTTAAAGTCGGGGGTCGACATAGGGGGATAAGAACATAAGAACATAAGATATGCCATACTGGGTCAGACAAAGGTCCATCAAGCCCAGTATTCTGTTTCCAACAGTGGCCAATCTAGGTCATATGTACCTGGCAGTTTCCCCAAGGAACACAGGTTCCACAATGCTTGTATTGGTTCAATAATTGATATCCTGGGTCCCTTCTTAATAATGGTTTATGGACCTTTCCTCCAGGAACTTGTCCAAACCTTTTTTAAACCCAGCTACATTAACAGCCTTTACTACATCCTCTGGTAACAAATTCCATTGGGAAAATTGGCCATTTAGCCCTACCCTCTGCTTTCTATCTTTTAACCAGTGCCTGATCCACAATAGTACACTGCCTCCTATCCCATGATCTTTAGTTTTGCCAAAAGTCTCTCATGAGGGACCTTGTCATCAAAGGCTTCCTGAGAGTCGAGATACACAATATCAACCGACTCACCTTTCTCCACCTGATAATTCACTCCTTCAAAAAAACATAACAGATTAGTAAGACAAGATCTTCCTTGTCTAAAGCAATGTTGGCTGTCTCCCATTAGGTCATGACTATCTACATGCTGAGTAATTTTATTCTTTATGATGGTTTCTACCATTTTTCCCGGTACTGATGTCAGGCTCACCGTTCTGTATTTTCCCGGATCACCCCTGGAATCTTTTTAAAAAATTGGTGTTACATTGGCGATCCTCCAATCTTCAGGTATTAGAGATGATTTTAATGATAGTTCACAGATTACTAATAGCAGGTCTGCAATCTCGTATTTCAGTTCTGTCAACACCCTTGGATGTATACCATCTGGCCCAGCAGATTTGCTACTCTTCAGTTTATCTAATAGTTGTAATACATCTTCCCGATGTATCGATATTGCCTTGGATACCCGCAGAGGTAACAGAAAAATTTCCCTCCTTTAAAATGGAGCAGAGGGCGGACCCTGCGTTGGTCCGAGCGATCGAACAGGCCCAGGAAGACTGTGAGACGTACCCCAGGTTTATAATGGATGAGGAAATTTTGTACAGAGAAAGCAAAGATTTGCGGACTGGACTGATCCGTAAGCAGTTGGTCGTCCCAAGTAAATTTAAGCTATCTGTCCTGCGACTAGCCCATGACCATCCCACAGGAGGCCATAAAGGCTCACAAGGCACCCTGGACCAAATTTTAGCAAGATTTTATTGGCCAGGCGTTTTCCGGGAGACCACCCGCTTTTGCGAGTCTTGCGCGTCCTGCCAGAGGGTTACAACGCACCGACCAGCGGGAGTGCCGCTAGTCCCGATGCCTGTAATAGCGGAGCCCATTAGAAGACTGGCCATGAACATCGTCGGACCCCTTATCAAGACTCTGCGCGGCTTTCAATATATCCTGGTGATCATTGACCAGGCCACGCGATTCCACTGGGCAGTGCCCCTAAGGAATATCTCTGCTAAGTTGATTGCAGCGGAGATGGTCAAATTGTTCTGTGAGGTCGGATTCCCACAAGAAGTCTTGACGGACAGAGGAAGTAATTTTCTATCGAAATACCTCGCCCAAGTCTGGGAGGCATTCAGGATCCGACATGTAAAGACGGCAGCCTACCATCCCCAATGCAATGGGTTGGTAGAACGTCTAAACCAAAGCATAAAGCAGATGCTGAGACGGGCCTTGAACGGAGAAATGAAGGAGTGGGACACCATGCTACCCTTCATACTGTATGCCTGCCGCGAAAGAAAGCAAAGCTCATTGGGTACATCACCATACGAGCTCATGTATGGACGCTCGCCTAGAGGTATACTAGACGTTTTGAAGGAGCAGTGCATTGAACCAGTGGAAGAGGAAATAGGTGTACCCCTATTCCTGCGAGACTTAAGGACATGCCTTGAGCGAACTTCCCGGTTTGCTACGGAGAAGCTTAAAGAGAGCCAAAAGAAACAGAAGCACTACTACGACAGACGGACGAAACCAAGACATTTAAAGGTCGGGAAGAAGGTAGTGGTTCTAGTACCTGGGGCGGCTCCTAAATTTGAGTACCAGTGGAAGGGTCCCCATACCGTAGTACACCCGGTGGGCACCACTTCCTATGTTGTGCGAAACTCAAAAGGACGGGAACAGGTCTACCACGCCAATCTTCTTCGACCTTGGCAGGAACGGGACGTGCTGTGGATGCATACCGAGCGTAGGTATCACCTCAACAGGGTGCCGGTAAACAGCAAGCAAGTCACACATGGTCGCGAGCAGCAGAGAAAAGCCGACTTTAGGTCAGGTATTACGTGCTGCGGTGAAGAGTGTCCCCCAGCCTGTAATATTTTGAGAAGGGGGATGTGTGATACAGCGGACCCTCTGGCAGAAAGAAAAAAAGTTTTAAATTTTGAAAAAAACAAGCTTCACATGCAATTTCCTGAAAGTCCACATAGAGGGAGCAGGAGAGCCAGCCTGGAAGCAGAGGAACCACGCCTCTATGGGCAGGACCTAGAATCAGTTAGTCCCGATTTAAGCAGAGTCGGAGTCAGAGTGGGAGTCAGAGTCAGAGCTGGAGTCGGTGTCAGACCCAGAGCAGCTCGAGGAGTTGAAGCAACTTGGAGAGCAGGCCAGAGAGTAGGCCGAGAAGCAGGCCAAGGAGTAACTCAGAGAGCAGGCCGAGGTGAAGGCCAAAGAGCAGGCCTAGAGGAAGGCCAGAGACAACTGGAAGGAGCAGCACTGCAGAGAGCAGCCAAGGAAGGAGGTGCTCTCCCTTCCAGCCTGAGAGAAAGCCCTATCCAGGGAGAAGGGCTGGGACACAATCTAAGAGATATCCAGCTGAAAAGAATACTCAAGGAGAGAAAGGTACTTTTAAAGATTTTTATAGAAGCAACCTGAAGGAGGAGTGGAAAACTCAGAGGCCTGGGGAACAGGGAAGAGCTGAGAGGGCGCGGCCACTAGCCAACTGCCACAGGGGTAGAAGTGAAGGACAAGCGCATCAGCTGCAGCCATGCCTCAGGGAAGTTTCTCCCCACTCTAAAGAAAGAAAGACACACTTGGAATACTTGAGCCAGCAAGAATTGGAAGACAATCAGGCTAGGCCTCAAGCCTTTCCTGTAAGAGACTGCAGGAAGTTGAAAGGTAAAACGGTTGTTGCCTGCAATTGCTTGCCTAAACCTAGCACAAGAGAGAAACAAAAGAATGAGTTTTATCTGTATGATAAGGACACTTTTATGCAAAAAGTAACAGATAATCTCCCCAAGAAGAAAGCTAGTAATGCTAAAGGTTGGGACAAGCGAACTTTTAAACCTGTAACAGATGAACAGCCAGGGTTCTATACCATAGCCAAAAAACAACGCCCCAAGCTGACAAACCAGCATTGGAACACAGTGTGGCATGCTTTCAGAAAGCCCGAATTCAACCCTCCTGAGGTTTCAGATTCAGACCCCTCAGAGATGGAATGGATGCCAGGGGAATCTGAGGTTGATGAGGCAGATGAACCCATGGATTGTATTTATTGTACAGTTGGAAAGCTTTAAGCTGTTTGGAGCAACAGAATGTATGCAGTGAATACAGCATGCTTTATGTTTTAAGTTTCTGTGAAGATTAACAGTGTTATTTTGAACGTTTTGTGTGAGTTGAACCTGATGCAAGGAATAATACAGCCCTCTTATTTTCTTAACCGCATATTTTGAACCATTTTTGCGTAAAGGTGAAATAAAAGCCTTTTTTCCTTTTTCCCTACACTTGGCTGAAAGTCGCTTTATTGGGAAGTTGGCAACGAGGTAGCCACAGAGGGCCGCTACCTCATGACCCTCGCAACAGGCCAACCCTGATACCCCTATTCTTATGCGCTCCCCAGCCCCGGTGGAACCACTACGACGCCACCAGAGGGGGCTGCGGGGGACAACAGACAGAGAGGTACATAGACGAAACCTACAGGGATATAGTCCTGAAGAACCACCTCCAGTCTGGCAGCATCCCTGTTGCCATGGAGGAGAGAGGTCACGTGACAAGAGAGCATCACCCTGGTGTGGCAGGAAGTGATCCCGTAACTAGGACCTGTCCTCCAGGTGATGTAAAACCCTCTCGCACCGAGGAGGTTTCTCCAGGGCCATGTGCCCATGAGGGAAGGGTTAGGACAGCCGTTATAGTTGATGATTCCATCATTAGGCATGTAGATAGCTGGGTGGCTGGTGGACGTGAGGATCGCCTGGTAACATGCCTGCCTGGTGCGAAAGTAGCAGACGTCACGCACCACCTAGATAAGGTCTTAGATAGTGCTGGGTAGGAGTCTGCTGTCTTGGTACATGTCGGTACCAATGACATAGGAAAATGTGGTAGGGAGGTTCTGGAGGCTAAATTTAGGCTTTTAGGTAGGAAGCTGAAATACAGAACTTCCAGGGTAGCATTCTCCAAAATGCTTCCTGTTCCACGCGCAGGACCCAAAAGGCAGGCAGAGCTCCGGAGTCTCAATGCGTGAATGAGACAATGGTGCAGAGATGAGGGTTTTGGATTTGTTAGGAACTGGGGAACATTCTGGGGAAAGGAGGGGCTCTTCCGAAGGGATGGGCTTCATCTTAACCGGGATGGAACCAGGCTGCTGGCATTAACCTTTAAAAAGGAGATAGAGCAGCTTTTAAACTAGATATTAGGGGAAAGCCGACAGTCGCCCAAGAGCGGATGGATCGGAAGAATGTATCTTTGAAGGATACTACCAAAAGCAGAGAGGTTCCACAAAAGAGTAAAGTAGCCCAAATGCCCTCAAGTATGGAGCAGACAGAGCTTAAAGATCCAAAATTACCCATGTCTAACAAAAGCCAAATTAATATGAATAAAATACATTCTCTAAAATGCTTGTATGCAAATGCTAGAAGTCTAAAAAATAAGATCGGAGAGTTAGAATATATAGCACTAAATGAAAGGTTAGATATGATTGGAATATCAGAGACATGGTGGAAGGAGGACAACCAGTGGGACACTGTGATACCTGGGTACAAAGTATATCGTAATGATAGAGCTGATCAAATTGGTGGAGGGCTTGCTCTCTATGTTAGAGAGGGCATTGAGTCAGAAAGGATTAAAGTTTTGCAGGAAACAAAATCTGCTGTAGAATCTATATGGATTGAAATTCCATGTAAAAGGGGGAAGGCAATGGCAGTGGGGGTGTACTATCGAGCACCTGGCCAGAATGACAAAATGGATGATGAAATGCTCAAAGAAATCAAGGAAGCTAACAAAAGTTACAGCGCAGTAATAATAATGGGTGATTTCAACTACCCCGGTATCGACTGGGTCAGTGTTACATCAGGACATGCTAGGGAGATAAAGTTCCTAGATTAAATAAATGACTGCTTCTTGAAGCAGCTGGTTCATGAACCGACCAGAGGGAAAGCCATATTAGACCTAATCCTTAGTGGAACACCAGATCTAGTGGAAGAGATAAGGTTGTTGGGGCCACTTGGCAATAGTGATCATAGCATGATTGCCTTTGATTTAATTAGTGGAGGAGGGATAGTAAGGAAATCCACAATACTACCTTTTAACTTTCAAAAGGGAGACTATGATAAAATGAGGAAAACGGTTAAGAAAAAACTAAAAGGAGCAGTTGCAAAGGTTAAAGACGTACATCAGGCTTGGCTGTTGTTGAAAAATACTATCTTGGAAGCCCAGACCAGCTGTATTCCACGCTTTAAGAAAAGTGGAAGGAAGTCCAAAAACCTGCCAGCATGGTTTAAAGGTGAGGTCAGAGAGGCTGTTGTTGCCAAAAAAGCATCTTTCAGGAAATGGAAAAAAAGAGCCAAACGACGAAACCTGGAAACAGCACAAGCACTGGCAAGTCAAATGCAAGGCATTGATAAGGCAGGCAAAGGAAGAATTTGAGAAGAAGCTTGCTGCGGAAGCAAAAACGCAAAGTAAAGACCTTTTCAAGTACATTCGTAGCAAAAAACCTGTGAGAGAGTCAGTTGGTCCATTAGATGATAAAGGGGTTAAAGGAGCACTAAGAGGCGACTAGGCGATAGCGGAGAGACTGAATGAATTCTTTGCTTCAGTCTTTACTGAGGAAGATGTAGGGATGTTACCCATGACTGAAGTGGTATTTAAAGGTGCGGAAGAATTGAAGGCAATATCGATACATCGGGAAGATGTATTACAACTATTAGATAAGCTGAAGAGTAGCAAATCAAATAGGCCGGATGGTATACATCCAAGGGTGTTGAAAGAACTGAAATACGAGATTGAAGACCTGCTATTAGTAATCTGTGAACTATCATTAAAATCATCTCTAATACCTGAAGATTGGAGTATCGCCAATTTAACACCAATTTTTAAAAAGGGTTCCAGGGGTGATCCGGGAAACTACAAACCGGTGAGCCTGACATCAGTACCGGGAAAAATGGCAGAAATCATCATAAAAAATAAAATTATTCAGCATGTAGATAGTCATGACCTAATGGGAGACAGCCAACATGGCTTTAGACAAGGAAGATCTTGTCTTACTAACCTGTTATGCTTTTTTGGAGGAGTGAATAATCAGGTGGACAAAGGTGAGTCGGTTGATATTGTGTATCTGGACTTTCAGAAAGCCTTTGACAAGGTCCCTCATGAGAGACTTTTGGCAAAACTAAAGAGTCATGGGATAGGAGGCAGTGTACTATTGTGGATCAGGAACTGGTTAAAAGATAGAAAGCAGAGGCTAGGGCTAAATGGCCAATTTTCCCAATGGAGAAAGGTGAATAGTGGTGTACCCCAGGGATCTGTGCTGGGTCTGCTGCTTTTTGACATATTCATAAATGACCTGGAAAGTGGAATAACGAGTGAGGTTAACAAATTTGCGGATGACACAAAACTATTTAAAGTTGTTAAAACCCAAGAGGATTGTGGAAAATTGCAAGAGGATCTTGATAAATTGGAAGACTGGGCATCAAAATGGCAGATGAAATTTAATGTGGACAAGTGCAAGGTTATGCACCTAGGGAAGAACAACCCAAACTATGATTACACGATGCAAGGTTCCACATTAGGAACCACCACCCAGGAAAAAGATTTAGGCGTCATTGTGGATACCATGTTAAAACCCTCGGCCCAGTGTGCAGCAGCGACCAAGAGAGCAAATAGAATGCTAGGTATGCTTTTGCCATAGCGGTATATCAAATTTTAATAAAGATAAAGATAAAGATAAGGAAAGGAATGGAAAATAAAACAAAAAATATTATAATGCCTCTACAACGTTCCATGGTGAGACCGCACCTTGAATATTGTGTGCAATTCTGGTCGCCGTATCTTAAAAAGGATATAGCGATTTTAGAAAAGGTACAGAGAAGAGCCACCAAAATGGTAAAGGGGATGGAAGAATACTCCTATGAAGAAAGGCTAAAAAGGTTAGGGCTCTTTAACCTGGAAAAGAGACGGCTGAGGGAGATATGATAGAAATCTATAAATTAATGAACGGAGTGGAACGGGTAAACGTAGATCGATTGTTTACCTTATCAGAATATAGAAAGACTAGGGGACATGCAATGAAGCTACAGGGTAAACTATTTAAGACTAATAAAAGAAATTTTTTTTCACTCAACGTGTAATCAAACTCTGGAATTTGTTACCGGAGTATGTAGTAAAGGCTGTTAGTGTAGCTGGGTTTAAAAAAGGTTTGGACAAGTTCCTGGAGGAAAGGTCCATAAACCATTATTAAGAAGGGACCCAGGATATCAATGCTTGAACCAATACAAGCATTGTGGAACCTGTGTCCCTTGGGGAAACTGCTAGGTACATATGACCTAGATTGGCCACTGTTGGAAACAGAATACTGGGCTTGATGGACCTCGGTCTGACCCAGTATGGCATATCTTATGTTCTTATGAACTTTTCCCTCTCCAGGAACTGTTCAGGTCTGGCAATTCTAGGATGGGTCTGAGGCCTCCAGTTCTCTTTGGTACTAGGAAGTACCTGGAATAGAAGCCGTAACCTTTCAGGTGGTGGGGCACCGGTTCCACTGCCTGATCCTTTAGAAGACCTGCCAACTCCTGCAGGAGTAAGTCCCTGTGCAGAGGGAGTCTGGAAGGCTCCCCTGCAAAATAGGAGGGGGGTACCTGGTGGAAGTGGAGGAGGTAGCCCTTCTGGACTATACTTAGGACCCAGGTATCCCTTGTGAAGGCTGACCACCTGTGGGCGAACAGGGCCAGCCTGCCTCCAGTGCTGATGGGAGCCAGCTGAGGAGGAGAGGCTATGCCAATGCAGTCAAAATCCCCCTCCTTGCTGAGCAGGAGCCGGAGTAGGAGGCTTGGGGGCCTTCTGCCTACGGGGCCCATGACCTTGCCCCTTGGCCTGCTGACCCTGTTGGGGAGCTACAGAGGCCTCATAATGAGGGTACTGTTTGTAGGCAGATGACTTCTTTGGGTAAAAGGTATTTTTTCCCGAGCTCTTCTTTTGAGAAGGGGCAGAGGTTTTTCTGGACAGCCTTGTCCGGGTAAGAGTCTCGGTCTCGGGTTCGGCAGCCTTATCAGCCTTGGGCTTGCCAAAGAGGTTTTCACCTCGGCAGGGCACATCGACCAACTTGTCCTGCACCCATGGCTCGAGGTCCGATGATTGTAGCCAAGCCTGACGGCATGCACAGATGCCGGCCGCTGCTACTCGGGCCGAAGCCTCGAAGTCATCATAGGCTACTCGAGATATAAACTTCGAGCACTCACGAATACTCAAGGACAGAGCATTGAACCTCTGCAAAGGTTCCTCGGAGAGACCAGCAGAGAACCTGGCAATCTCCTTTGCCAGGTCTCGAAGGTACATGCCCATGTACAGCTGGTAGGTCTGGACACGGCAAGCAAGCATAGAGCCCTGGAACCACTTCTTACTGAGGGCATCCAGGTTCCAGGCCTCCCGGCCGGGAGGCACCGAGGAGTGCATCTTCTGACTCTTCAGACGATGCATGGCCGATTCCACAACCATGGAGTGGTGCGGTAATTGTGCCTTTTGGAACCCGGGGCTCTTGCGAACTCGATAGATGGAATCGACCCGCTTGCTCAAAACCGGCGTCGAGGCCGGCGCCTCCCACATACGTAAGAGCAACCATTCCAGCATCGGAGGAACCAGAACAGTAAAGGCCTCCTTCGGAGGAGAGTCATACTGTAGGGCCTCGAGCTCCTCGGCTCGAGGCTCCTCCTCGGGATCCGCGGGGAATGCCAAAGCCTTGGCCATGTCCCGCACGAAATCTGAGAACCGGGTATCCTCCGGGGGTGGGAACCTTCTCCGAGGCTCGGACTCGTGCGAATCCGAAGGAACGCACCGAGTCCGAAAGGTGTCGGGCGACTCCTCATCCTCCGTCTCCCAGACGGACTCCTCGGAGGAGTCGATCGGCTCAGGTCGGGCAGGCATCGATGCCATCTGCCCCGACGCCGATGGTACCGGCGTCAACAACCTCGGTCCCGAACGGGAGGCCGTGGGGGACCTGGGCCAAGGATCGACTCGAGCTCGCATAGACTCGAGGAACGGCTCGGCCTCCGGGGTCGACTTGGACGTTGATGTTCCGGTGGTCGGGGCAGATGCACCGGTGAGACTGGCGATCAGTGCCCGCTGCTGTTCTATGAAGGCAGCCAAGCTGCTCTCCAAGGCCGTCAACCTGAGTCTGAGCTCAGGAGACTCAGCAGCCCCTGACTCGAGCCCCGGCGGTGCCGGGCCCGACGTCGGCTCCCTTGGAGGTGATTCCACAAGGACTACAGTACTCACGTGACCCAGGAAACTCCATCTCCAGACGAGGTTGTTTTGCAGGCCTCTCCGACTCCAAAGATCCGGGACGGCACTCGGGGATATGCGACTTGGCCCTCGAGGAGCCAAGTGCGTCCACCGATGCCGCCCTCGCGGGTTTTTTCTTCTTACAATGCTCCCGCGAGGGAGACCCCCATTCAGAGGAGCCTCGACGCTGCTCAAGGCCGGAGTCCCGAGATGTCGAGGCCTCTGACGAGGTCCGGGCCCGACCGGACGTGGAGTCAGAGAAGATTCTTTCCTTTTGCTGCTGCCGACTCCGTAACGCCTTAGAGGACATTTTCCCACATGGACCACAGATCATCGGGTCATGATCAGGTCCGAGGCACCGGAGGCAGCAGTCATGTGTGTCGGTGAGAGACATAAGTTTCTTGCACCGATCACACTTTTCAAACCCGCTGGCAGCCATCGGGGGAAAAAGGGCCCCTGCAAGGAAAGACAGGGCTGCCATTGAAAAAAGAAAAAATGGCGCGAACGCTAGTCACTAAGGACAAAAAACGAAAAAGAGATCCGGGCTCGATACCGACATATCGGGCCCAGGCGGAAAAGGGAAACCGGCGTCGAACCGAAGAAAATAGGTTAACGCAGAGAAAAATCAACTTCTTCCTCAGGTGAAATGAATATACATCCATCGGGCTCCGCGGAAAAAAGACTGAGCAAGATGGCACCCTTGGGAGGGTAGGGGACCGCGCATGCGCGCTGCATTCCCAAAGGCTTTCTATGAAAGCTGGGAGAAATGCTCCGCACAGGGGCTCCGTCGGCGCCGACGTCACCCATATGTGAGGACTGACTTCCTGCTTGGTCCTGGATAAAAGAGAGGTGCGATCACAGCATGCTTCAAGGCTGCAGGAACAGTTGCAGTGGAGAGTGATAGGTTGAGAATATGAGAGAAGGAAGGGATTACAGGGGTACAGTGGAGGAGATGGAGCTTAGGAGACGTGAGGCAATAGGATCAGAGCAGCAGGTAGTGAAAACAAGGGCAGTCTTCCGATCCAGATCCTTTGACTGAACCCATCAACAATGAGAAAATCTGTCTCTTTCCCAGGAAAACATTCACAAATCTCCAGTCCCCTATTAAGACTTGAGGAGGCATTAAAGTAGTAACATAATAAATGACAGCAAATAAAGACCAGTAAGGTCCACCTAGTCTGCCAGTAAGATGGCAAGAGTAGGAGCACCTGCCGCTCTGTGCAGGCCACCCCTCCCCATGTCTTTGTTTAGGGATGAACCCACCGCTCCATGTAGGACACCCCTATTTGTTGAGAAATTAGATAGTTAAATTTATTTTTATTTTATCCTGTTGCTGTAAATGGATCCACTGTGTCTGTCCCATGCCATTTTGAATTCTGACACTGTATTTGCCCCCACCACGTCCATCCATAGGGCATTCCAAGCATTCACCACACTATCAGTGAAAAAGTATTTCCTGACATTGCCTTTCAATTTACCCCCTTGCAGCTTCATGTTAAGCTCTCTGGTTTTACAGCTTCCCTGTCTTTGGAAGGGGTTTGATTGCTCATTATTTCTCTAAGTATTTAAAGGTCTGAATCATATCTCCCTTATCCCTCCTCTCCTCCAGAATGTACATACTTAGGTCTTCAAGTCTCTTCCCATAAGGCTTCTGAAGCAGGCTACAAATCATTTTGGTCACCTTCCTCTGAACAGTTTCCAGTCTTTTTACATCCTTTGCAAGAAAAGGTCTCCAAAACTGAACACAGTATTCCAAATGAGGACTCAACAGTGACTTATACAGTGGCATTAATACCTCTTCCTTTCTGCTGGTAATTCCTCTTTATATTCAACCCAACATCCTCCTGGCTTTTGCCACTGCCTTGTCGCACGGTTTACCACCTTGAGAACCCTCAGAAATAAGCACACCAAGGTCCTTCTCCTGGTCCATGCACACCAACCTCTCACCCCCTATCGCGTACATTTCCCTTGGATTTCTGCTTCCAACGTGCATGACACTGCACTTCTTCGCATTAAATCTTAATTGCCAAGCATTAGACCATTCTTCCAGCTTTTATAGATCTTTCCTCATGTTCTCCACTCCCTCAGGGGAGTCCACTCTGTTGCAAATTTTTGTGTCAGCTGCAAAAAGACAGACTTTTCCATTCAATCCTTCAGCAATATCACTCACAAATACATTGAACACTGCCGGGCCTAGGACCGAACCCTAGGGCACCCTGCTAATCACCCTCTTTTCATCCGAGTGAGCTCCATTTACCATCACCTTCTGTCGTCTGTTAGTCAACCAATTTCTGATCCAGTTCACCACCTTGGGACCCATTCCCAAACTACTGAGTTTACTGATAAGCCTCCTATGAGGAACATTATCAAAGGTTGTGCTGAAATCCAGGTAGATGACATCCATCGCATGCCCCTGATCTAGTTCTCTGGTCACCCAGGCAAAGAACTCAATCAGATTTGTTTGGCAAGATTGTCCTTTGGTAAAACCATGTTGCCTTGGATCATGCAACCTGTTGGTTTTGAAAAAGTCTACTATTCACTTTTTCAGGAGTGCCTCCATTACGTTTCCCACCACCGAGGTAAGGCTCACGGGCCTGTAGTTTGTCACTTCTTCCCTGTCACCACTTCTGTGAAGAGGTACCACATCAGCCATTCCCCAGTTCTGAGGAACTTCTCCTGTTTCCAAGGATCTGTTGAAAACATCCTTTAACGGCCCTGCAAGAACCTCTCTGAGCTCTTTCAGCATCCTGGAATGTATCCCATCGGGTCCCATAGCCTTGTCCACTTTCAGTTTTGCAAGTTGTTCTAACACTTCATCTTCTGTGAATGGTGTGGTATCTACTTCATTCCCATTTTTATATTTGGGAGTCACAGGTAGTCCTTCTCCAGGATTTTCTTTAGTAAAAACAGAGCAGAAGTATTTAGCAATTTCGCTTTTTCAATGTCACTTTCCACAAGTCCGTTCCCAGCACTTCTGAGTTCTGCAATTCCACCTCTGATTTTCCTCCTTTCCCGAATATACCTGAAGAAAGTTTTGTCGTCACACTTCAAATCTCTACCCATCTTTTCCTCTGCCTTTGATTTTGCTTTCCTTGTTTCTATTTTTGTCTTTTAGTTTGATCCTGTATTCCTTTCTGTGTTCCTCTGTTTGCAAGCTTTTGAATTTTGTGAAAGCTGTGTTTTTTGCCTTTATTTGAGCAGCCACTTCTTTGGAAAACCAAACAGGTCTCCTTCTCCTCTTGTTTTTATTTCCTTTCCTTACATATTTATCTGTTGCCCCTTTTATTGCTACCTTTAGTTTAGCCCACTGCAATTCTACCTCCCTTATCCCCTCCCACCCTGCCAACTCCTCCTTCAGGTACAGCATAGTTACTCACCTGTAACAGGTGTTCTCCAGGGACAGCAGGAATCAGTCCTCACATATGAGTGACGTCGGCGCAGATGGAGACCCCGTGCGGAGCAAATCCCCAGCTTTCAAAGAAAGCCTTTGGGATTGCATCACGGATGCGCGGTCCCCTTCCCGTCCAAGGGTAACATCTTCATCAGTCAAATGACATAGCTATAAAGACAGCAAAAGGATAAAATTTAATCAAAGGACTGCAACCAGGGGAGGAGGGAGGATCATGAGGACTGATTCCTGCAGTCTCTGGAGAACACCTGTTACAGGTGAGTAACTACGCTTTCTCCAGGAACAAGCAGGTGGTCAGTCCTCACATATGGGACTCCTTAGATATAGGCTACCGAGAACCCATAGCTGAAAAATGGCTACCTACAGAAGAGCTGCAGCAGCTATAATAGGAATTCAGCCGAGAATACAACACCCCCCGGGAGCCTGACAACAAAGGGTCAGAGGGTAGGAGTTTCCTAAACCTCATATAGGTTACGGAGTACCGCCTGGCCGAAAACACTGTCCCGTCAGGACTCCCTATCCAAGCAGTAATGGGCTGCAAAAGTCTGGCCCAAAGACCAGGTGGCGGCCCGACATATGTCTCCCAGCGGAACAGAGCGGTAGTGAGCCACTGATGTGGCCTTAGCCCTGACCCGGTGGGCCGTGACTCGACCCTGCAATGGGAGGTCAGCCGCCCTGTACGCCCAGGCAATGCAGTCTGCCACCCAGGCGGACAACATGCGCTTGGAGACAGGTAGACCCAGCTTACTGGGGTCATAACAGACAAAGAGCTGAATAGCCCTTCGATGTCCCCGCATATGCTCCAGGTAGAAGGCCAACGCTCTTTTACAATTCAGGGTATGCAGGACCGCTTCTGCCCAGCTGGCATGCGGCTTGGGAAAGAAGGTTGGAAGAAACACCCCTTGATTGAGGTGGACCGAAGAGACCACTTTTGGAAGGAACCTTGGGAGGGTGCGAAGGACCACCCTATTCCTATAAAACCGTGTGTATGGTCTATCAGAAATGAGAGCTTACAGCTCACTCACACATCTGGCAGATGTGAGTGCCATGAGGAAGAGCACCTTCCAGGAGAGGTAGCGCAGACGGCAAGTGGACATCGGCTCAAAAGGTAGGCGAGTAAGCTGCTCCAAGACCACATTCAACTCCCACTCAGTTGCCGTAGGACGAACCTGGGGTTTTAGTTTAAGTAGACCTCTGAGGAACCTGGACACCAAGGGGTGAGCCGAAAGAGGTTGTCCTTCCACTGAAGAGTGGTGTGCTGACAAAGAACTAAGGTGGACCCTGACAGAGCTAGACCTGAGACCTAATTCTGAGAGGTGAAGCAAGTATTGCACCACCACTGGTACATGGCAAGAGAAAGGGTTTTCATTGTGCTGGGTACACCACACCTCAAACCTACGCCACTTGAAGGCATAAGATTTCCTAGTGGACTGCCTCCTTGAGGCCAGTAACACTTCTTCTACATTCCTAGGTAGGAGGAGAGGAGCCAGCACTACCCTTTCAGCAGCCATGCCATCAGGTTGAGGGACCTGAGGTTGGGGTGCAAGAGAGAGCCCTGTTCCTGAGACAGGAGGTCTGGCTGAGTCCCCAGAGGGAGTGGGGCTTCCACTGCCAGCTGACGGAGAAGTAGAAACCAAGGCTGCCTCGGCCATCTGGGGGCTACCAGAATGAACGAGGCCTTGTCCCAAAGGATTTTGAACAGATTTCGGGCCACCAGAGGCGTGGGAGGAAACACATACAGGAGGCCCACTGACCAGAAGATGAGAAAAGCATCTGCAGCCACCCTCAGAGGTTGTGGCTGTCTGAAGCAAAATTGGGCAACTGGTGATTCTGCGGACTGGCAAAGAGAACTATGGACAGATGTCCCCAGCAGTGGAAAACCTGCTGTGCCACCACTGGATCCAGCTGCCATTCGTGAGGTTGGAGAATTCTGCTTAGTTTGTCCGCTAGGCAGTTCTCCTGACCAGGCAGATACACTGCTTTGAGAGACATACCCTACTTGCTGGCAAAGGAACAGAGGTCCAGTGTCTCCTGACATAGGCTATGACAGCCTGTGCCCCCCTGCTTGTTCAAGTAGAACATTGCTACTTGGTTGTCTGTCTGCACCAAGACAGACTGATGTGAAAGAACATGACCGAAGGTTTGAAGAGAGAGGCGAATTGCCCGCAGCTCTAAGAGATTGATTTGGTAAGTAGTCTCCTGAAGAGACCAAAGCCCCTGAGTGCATGATCCCTGGCAATGGGCTCCCCAACCCAGCAAGGAGGCATTTGTCGTTAGCACTCTTGCGTGCGAGGGAGTCTGAAAAGGCACTCCCTCGAGCAGGTTGGGTGGCTGAAGCCACCACTGCAATGACTTCACCAGTCATTTGGACACTGTTACCCAGTCCCGGAGGCTGCCGGTGTCTTGTGTTCATTGATCTCTGAGGCACCACTGAGCTGTTCTCATGTGGAGACGGGCATTTGAGGTCACATGTACCGTGGAGGCCATGTGGCCCAGGAGGCATAGGAAGTGTCTCGCTGAGAACTGAGACTTGTGTCTGACCTGGTGTACCAGCGCCAGCAGCCTCTGTGCCCTGTCTTCCGGCAGGTAAGCCTTCGCCTGAAGGGTGTCTAGTCTTGCTCCTATCAACTGTAAGTTCTGAGTGGGGAGCAAAGTAGACTTTGCGTGGTCTATGACTAAGCCTAGATGTTGTAGCATGTTAATGGTGTGAGAAGTGGCCTGTTGGGCCTCCTGAGGCGACTGGCCCCTGATGAGCCAGTCGTCCAGGTAAGAGAAGACAAAAATCCCTCGGTTTCTGAGGAAGGCCGCCACCACGGCCAGGAATTTGGTAAACACACTGGGAGCAGAGGCTCAGCCAAAGGAGAGTACTCTGTACTGAAAATGGTTTCCTCCCACTACAAATCTCAGATATTGTCTGTGGTCTGGATGTATGAGGATGTGCATATAGGCATCCTTCAGTTCTAAGGAGCATAGCCAATCTCTCTGGTGGAGGTAAGGCAGCAATATTCCAAGGGAAAGCATCTTGAACTTTTCCCTCACCAGGAACTTGTTTAAGTTTCGCAGGTCGAAGATAGGACTTAGGCCTCCAGTTCTCGTTGGTATCAGAATACCTGGAGTAGAAGCCCTTCCCCTGCAGGTGGTGGGGCACAGATTCCACCGCCTGATCCTCTAGAAGACCTGCTAACTTCTGCAAGAGGAGGTCCCTGTGAAGAGGGGGTCTGAGATGCTTTCCTGGAAAGGAGGGAGATGCCTGTCTAAGTGAAGCAAATAGCCCCTTTGGACTAATTGCAGGACCCAGGTATCCGTGGTGATAGCTAGCCACCTGTGGGCGTACAGGGTCCGCCTTCCTCCTGTGCAAGGCCTCACCACTGGTGGGAGAGAGACTATGCTTTGGGAGTCAAAAAACCCCTCCCGGCAGGGAAGGAGTCGGAGCCTGGGCCTTGGGGGTCTTCTGCTTACACGGGCCATGCTCCTGTCCCTTGGCCTGCTGCCCCTGTTGGGGAGCTGGGGTGGCCTGGTAAGTGGGGTAGCTGCGGTAAGCAACACCATTCCTCGGGAAAAAGGACTTTCTACCCGAACCCTTCTTCTTAGAAGGGGCAGAAGTCTTCTTGGAGAGCCATGTCCGGGTCAGGTTCTCGGACTTGATCTCTGCAGCCTTCTCAGTCATGGGTTTGCCAAAGAGGTTGTCACCTCGGCAAGAGGCAACCACCAACTTGTTCTGAACCCATGGCTCCAGATCCGACGACATTAGCCAGGCCTGGCGGCGTGCACCAATGCCGGACGCGGCTACTTGGGCCGAAGCCTCGAAACCATCATATGCTGCTCGAGACAAACTTTGAGCACTTCCGAATCCCGGTGGACAGGGCCTTGAAGTGCTGCAAAGGTGCCTCGGGGAGGCCAGCTGAGAACCCGGCAATCTCTTTGCCAGGTCCCTCAAGTACATGCCCATGTACAGCTGGTAAGTCTGGACCTGGCATGACAGCATCGAGCCCTGGAAGCACTTTCTGCCAAAGACATCCAGGTTCTGGGCTCCCGGACAGGAGGCACCAAGGAGTGCGTTTTTTGGCTCTTGAGCCTGTGGCATGACCAATTCCACAACCATGGAGTTGTGAGGCAGCTGTGCTTTTTGGAACACAGGGCCTTTGCAGACTCAATAGATGGAATCGACCCGTTTGCTGAGAACCGGCATCAAGGTCGGCGACTCCCACATGCGGAGCATCAGCCATTCCAGCATCGGAGGAAGCGAATGAATAAGGGCTTCCCGAGGGGGAAAGTCATACTGGAGGGCTTCGAGCACCTCGGCTCGCCTCCTTGGTGTCCGTCGGGAATTTCAAAGCCTTGGCCATGTCCCTGACGAAGTCCAAGAACCAGGTATCCTCTGGAGGGGACCTTCTGCGAGGCTCCTGGTGAGTCCGATGGGAAATACCGGGTCCGATGGGTGTCCAGGGACTCCTCATCTTCCGTCTCCCATTCAGACTCCTCCAAGAAGGAATCGAGCGGCTCTGGCCGCGAGGGCTTCGGTCTCGACCGCCCCATAGCCAAGGGCACCGTCATAGACGACTTCGGTCCTGAACGGAAGGTCGAGGATCGGCTCGGCCTCCAGGGTCGACTTGGATGTTGAGGTCCCGGTGGTCGGGGCAGATAGACTGGTGAGACCAGCCATCAGCACCCGCTGCTGCTCCATGAAGGCAGACATGCCGCACTCCAGGGCCACCATCCTGAGACTGAGCTCAGAAGGCTCTGCAGCCTCAGGCTCAGGTCCCAACGCCATCGGGCCCGAGGCCGGTTCTCCTGGAGGAGAGTCTACTAGGACAACAGCAGTTACCTTCCTCGGCATCTCCGGCTCCGTGCGAGGCAGCTTTGCAGGCCGCTCTAACTCCGAGGACCCAGGGTGGCGGTCAGGACTCTGCGACCTGGTCCTCGAGGGCCCAGATCGATCAGAGGCATCCAACGAAGCCGCCTTCGTGAGTTTCTTCATCCTCCGGTCTTCCCGCGAGGGAGACCCCCGCGAGGGAGACCACCGCTCAGAAGACCCCCAACGCTCGGGTTCAGACAGCTCCCGAGACGTCGAGGCTTCTGAAGAGGTCCGGACCCAGGGGATGCGGAATTGGAGAAAATCCTTTCACGCTACTGCTGCCTATTCCTAAGTGCCTTGGACGACATCTTCCCACATGGGTCACAGACCTTTGGGTCATGGTCGGGCCAGAGGCAGCGGAGACAGCAGTCGTGTTTGTTGGCGAGGGACATTAACTTCTTACACCGATCACACTTCTTAAACCCGCTGGCAGTCATTGGGGGGAAATGTGTCCCTGCAAAGTCGAACGACCGGGCTGCCAGTGAAAAGAAAAAGAGCGTGAACGCTAGTCACTAAGGACAAAAACAAAAAAAAACTGCCCGGACTCAATACCGGTGTACCGAGCCAAGGTGGGAAGGGGAACCAGCATCGAACCGGGTTGAAGAATATGATCTTCAGCAGTTTTGACGCACTTTTTCCGTGAGGGAACTTGGACAATGTTCATTGGGTTCCGCAGAAAAAGGGAGACTGAGCAAGATGGCACCCTTGGGGCGGGAAGGGGACCACGCAAGCGTGATGCAATCCCAAAGGTTTTCTTTGAAAGCTGGGGATTTGCTCCGCACGAGGGCTCTATCAGCGCCTACATCACCCATATGTGAGGACTGACTTCCTGTTTGTTCCTGGAGAATTGGCCATTTTACTGAAGTCAATGTTTTTGAAGTTTAGGGCTTTGAGCTTGCTATGATTGGACTGCACCTTGGCTTTTATCTCAAGCCACACTGTGTGATGATTGCTGCTACTCAAAGGGGCACCCACCCAGACATTCAACATGCTATCACCATTGGTGAGCACTAAATCCAGCACTGAGCTTTCCTTGGTTGGTTCCATCACCATTTGTCTAAGTAACGCATCTTGGAAAGCATCCACAATTTGTTTGCTTCTTTCCAGATGTGCAGAAGGAGTAATCCAATACACATTGGGTAAATTAAAAGTCACCCAATATGATCACTTCCCCCTTTGTGGCTATCTTGGCAATATCTATAAACAATTCGTTATCTATCTCTTCAATTTGAGTCGGAGGTCTGTAGACTACAGCTGTATGGATGACAGTGCCATCTCCTCTTTCCAACATAATCGAGAGTGCTTCTTCTTTTCCCCATGCCCCCTGCATTTCAGTAGCTTTAATATTGCTTTTGACATACAAGGCTACTCCTCCTCCTTTTCCACTTTCTCTGTCTCTTCTGAATAGAATATAGCCAGCTATGGCTATATCCCAATCATGTGATTCTTTAAACCATGTTTCTTTAATGGCCACAATGTCCAAGTCCATTTCCACCATTAGGGCTTCCAGGTCTGGAACTTTGTTGGCTAAGCTTTGAGCATTTGTGCTCATTGCTTTCCAGCATTTAACTAGCTTGCATGTATTTTGCATTCTTTATCTTTATTTAAAATTTAATATACCGCTCATACTGGAAGTACCAGAGGGTTTACAATAAAAAAAACTGATTTTGTTCTGCCCACTTCTTCCCACTTGTCTTTGATGTGTGGTTTAGAAGTGCGGCTGTTTCTGATCTAATTCTGATTTTGCCGGGAATGACAGCCTGAACTATCCGCAACCCCCTTTTTCTAGTTCAAATGCATATGCACATACTGCCTGAATTTTTAACTTAGGATTCTTTTCCCTGCGACAGAGAGATGTAGTCCATCAGCACAGTACAGTCTCTTGTTGGTCCATCTGTTTCCCCAGTCGCCTATAAATCTGAATCCTTCTTGTTTGCACCAGGTCTGGAGCTATGTATTTAAGCTGTTTATGCAATGTAGCCTTTCTGCCCCCTTACCAAGAATAGGTAGAACTTCTGAGAATGCTACAGTGTTAACAATGGGCTTGATTTTCTCTCCCACAGTTTGAAAGTCCCTTTGAGCTGTAGAAGCACTGTTTCTACCCAAGTGAATGACATCAATGCTGGAGTGCTCACTTTCAGCGCTAAGTACATCAACAATTTGGTTTGTATTCCTGATGGCTGAAGAGCCTGGGAGACATTTGACTATCTTCTCTCCTTTGAACTGTGTTCCCAAGTTGGTGCCTCTGATGATGGAATCAACAAGTAGTAGTAGTTTTCTGTTCTGTGAGTTTTTCTTCATATTTGGTGCTTTATCAGGAGATTGGGCATTGACTGTCTCATTTAAGGGCTCTTCAGTTTCCATGGATTGGGCATCCTCATTAACCAAAGCAAAGAAGGCATTATGCAGGAATATCTCATGATGTATAGGGTTGTCTCTGCATTACAGGTTGCAATCTACCAGAGCCCACTGTGATCCATTTGTTCCTGGGATGTTTGATTCTTTGTGGGAGCGGTGGTGGAATTTGTTTGGTTTGTATCCTAGAAGAGGTGTGTTTCATTGCAGCTAGTTCTTCCCTTAGTAGAGTCAATTCTTTATGCATGGCGGCTAACTTGAGGCATATATAGGACAAGCTCTTAGGTGCCAAATGATTCTTCTCAGAATGAAGGCACCACAGTTACTGCACAATACACGACATGTTGATTAAGCAGTCCTAGAAGGAGAAGAAGAAAAGGTGGGCTTAACACCAAATTAAAAGGATAGATGTCAATGAATGTGATCGCTATATAGGCAATACAGCTTCGGGGTAGGTGGGGTGAGGGGTAGGGTGGGCGGGAACCTAAGTGTCCTTGGCCAGTAGGCCTTAAATGAAATGAGGGCACACTTAGATATCGGATTTAAGGGCTACACAAGGAATGTAGGCAGTCAGAATACTCCCAAAAATGAATGTATAACAAACAGTTAAATTCTATATCAACAGCAATACAAGCAAAAAAGATACAAGGCTGAAAGCTTAGCTGTGTGGAGGCTCTGGAAGCCGTGAACACTAGGGTTGATCAGGTACTTGTGGAAGGGCTGTTAAGATAATTTAATTAGCACCGCCCTGTGAGCAGGCTTGCAACAGACAATTCAAACAATGGAAGCAGAAATAGTTAAAATGAACTTTTAACTTCTATGTATCTGCCTACTGTGCAAAGGTCCCTGTAACTTTAAATGATACCTTTGCTTCTAAAGTAAGTGGCAGACTCAGGTATGGCCAGGTCCCTGCAAATCAAAGTATTTCTATTCCAAGTAGCTTTATATCACAAGTGTACCTGGCCAGTAAGCCTTACAAGAACTGAGGGCACACTTAGATATCTGATTTAAGGGCTACACAAGGAATTAAGCTCATGCATTTCATTCTCTAGCTATTTATTCATTCTTTCATTTATTCAATTATTTTTTTTATTGAGGGGGTATTTTTTTCCCATTGTTATTCCAAAAACCATGTATCACTGGGGCTCCTTGACCACCCAGGCCAAAGAATGGTAGCAGTCCCAGCTAATTCTCAGCCCACTAGAGCCTTTAAAAATTAACTTAAAGCGTCCGCCCTTCAAAGGCCACCCCAAAGCTAGATAATAACAAGACTGCAGCACCAAAATTGTCAGAGTTCAGGGCTTCGAATCGAGCCACAAGGCCTTTTTTCTCACAGTACTGGCTCCCTCAAGTTAACTGACCCGGACAAGTGACTACCACCCAACCCTGGTTTGGCCGAACACGGATCGTATGCCCTAGCTGCCACTGAAAACTTACTTCAGAGCCATCTCTGCACTCGTTTCGGCAAGCTGGACACTTCTGTGGAAGCCAAACAGACCATCATGTTCACTATGCTCCCTCTTGCACCAATCAGCCGTCCAATGGCCTCCGGAAATGAGCACAGTAGGGCGTCTGGCAGCACTAAAGCCAACTTGAAGACCGCTGCCACCACACCTGAATAAAATGGACTGGCGTACCTTCAGCAAACTGCTCCCCTTAGCGGTGCTCGCCCTGCTGCAACAGATCTATATGAGACCTCGGGGTCATGATCCCAGCTGAACAACACTCCAAAGCCCACAGCCTCAGTTCTCACATTGTCACCCCAGTCACAGAACCCCATTAACTGAGAAACATGGAGGCCACCAGTCACCTAAAGGCAAAACAGACCCCCACGGAGGCAGCTACAGAAGTTTCTGCCCTTTTTTTGTGTTTGTGAGCGCACATCAGACAGCCCTTCCAGCTCACTCTCAACAAGGTAGAGAAGGGGAGCAAACAAATTCTTACCTATAACCCCTCCACCGATGAAGAGGAGGAACAAAAAAAAACATCTCCACCAGGCAAGTTGGATGGAAGGGGGAAGGGGCCAGTACCGGTAGATTGTGCACCCCAGAAGGAGAGGGACCAGAGTCCAAAGTGGTGTGCACAACAGGAGGAGAGGGGAGGGACCCAGATCCACCAGGGTATGCACCCCAGGGAAAGAGGGAGGGTCTCAAAGCCACTGGGTTCAGCAATCCAATGCCATTCAGACTGTTACCACCACACCGTGCCCAGTAGCTCCTTTATTCCAATCTTCGTATCTTCAATTCAGTCCAGACTGCACAGGTCTAAGCATGTCCATCAGCTGGAGACTGAAAAATACTGGTTGGAGGGCTGCACAGGATCCTTATATAGTAACATCAACAAATTAGTGGTTCTCAATCTCCATTTGCTTTTTAGAGAAGCATAAACCGACGTGTCTGGACAGGAGGAATGATAAGGAAATCTGAAAGCTTTAAAGGGAGAAGAAAGCCATACCAAAAGGTGACCCATTAAAAACAATGGCAAGAGCACAAAGAATATTCTGAAAAACTGACTGCAAAAACAACGGGCAGTAACATGGACTCAGTGGAAAGTAAGTAACAGAGGGAGTTCCGCATGAATGCTGTGACATCCCACTCAAGGGGCTCCATAAAACAAGACAGAATGCTTTACTAGCTGGTCAAGCTGCTACTCATATTCAGGCTCTATCAGATGCTACCCACAAGTGCCGATTAAATATCGCTGCTGCTTGTCCTTAAAGAAACAAAAAGTAAGCTTCAGAAAAAGACTTGCAGAGTGGTATCTTCTGAGTTTTCACTTCTTCAGACACCTGAATACTAAGGCAAGTCAGCAAGAGATAGGGAAGACACTGGCAGTAGGAAAGGTTCAGAAATAGAGGAGAGCAAATGAATCAATGTAAACAGGGAGAGGGAAGCAGCAGTGGAAAAAGAAACAAAGTGAGTAAGAAGGGATGAAATAAAATAGTGCGGAAAAAGGCAGTGAAAAAGAGATAAATGAATGAGAGAAAAAAGAAAGAGTAAAGGATAAGAGGGACGAGGGTGAAAGTTAAGGCAAAAAAATTATCACCCTAACCTTTTTCAAATGTCTACCCTCTAGCAGATCTATGCCTTCATAACAATAGGGTTACAAACAGGTTAAGCAGGGATAGCACTTTTGAAAAAAAATAAGGAAAAAACCATAGCATTACTAATTTCAGAGAGGTAAACACTTTACCATGTTGAAATATGAGCGGATTTTGAATCCTCTTGCTAGATCCCAGACAATGACATTTCCATCATGGCCAGCAGAGAAAAGAACTCTAGGATCAAATGGATGAGATTCAAGTACAAAAACCTCATCTTCGTGCCCCTGAAATAAGACAACAGCAAAAAGAAAAGGTAGCATTTACTTTAATGATGTGATTTTACTATTATGTCAAACATGACTGTCTTTCAGATTAGTTCTTTGTTACTGATTTGAAACCCAAAAGATTTTTTTCCCCATTGGGATAATCACTTGATGTCTAAGAAATGTAAAAAATGCAATGTGTGCTGTGTCAAGTCGATGCTTAACCTGTCCTGTTCAATGTATTAAGTTGTTCTTATGCAAACCGCGCTGATCTTAAAAAGTGTGGTATATAAAACCAAATAAATAAAACGCTGATTTCCTGGCAACCCAGCCCTTGGATTTTTTTGGCAAGATGCAACCAAAGTAGATTGCCTGGCCTTTTTACTGGGCAGCGAGTTTATAGTCCCTCATATTTATTTATTTATTTCAAGGTGGTCCACCCACCCCAATACTAGTCAGGCCCACGCCTGCTTAGCATCAGAGATCTGCCAAAAACAGGTTTATTTGGGTCTGCTAAAGACTCATAGATGAACAAAAATAATGATCCAGGATCATAATCTAATGAGCTAATCCTAATCCAGGTATATTTTCATTCCAGGATTGCAAGATACCCTTACCCAACTGCTATCTGAAATAAAAACCAGCATTTCAGATTGCAACTCTTTTTTTATTCCACTGCCATTTCAAATATATGTAGGCTGAACCCTGTAAGAACTTAATAACCTTCCAGAATTAGATTAAGCTAGCAACCTTTAAATGTAATTTTAATACAGAAGCATTATGGTGATCTCCCAAACTATGTATAACACCACACACAAATTAAAAGTGGGCTTTACATAATGCCTCAATTATTTTATTTGGTAGTAACAGGTGATCTCCAGGAAAGCATAGTTACTTACCTGTAACAGGTGATCTCTGGGAACAGCAGGAATAAGTCTTCACATATGGGTACGTCGGTACCGACGGAGCCTGCGCGGGAACGCTCCCCAGTGTCCAATCAGAAAACTTTTAGGAGCATCCCTCAGCGCCTGCGTGCTGCCTTCCCGCCTTTCCAACTGTCTCTCCCCAGTTGAGTTTTATAGCTGAGACAAAGAGAGAGAAAGAGGAAAGGAAGATAGATAAGAGAGATACAACTCCTAGGGGAGGTGGGTGGGTTGTGAAGACTTATTCCTGCTGTTCCCAGAGATCACCTGTTACAGGTAAGTAACTGTGCTATCTCCAGGAACAAGCAGGAATGAGTCTTCACATATGGGGACTCCAAAGCTAAGATGCCTGGAGCCCTAACATGTTGAAGATTGAAAACATGCTACACCTCATATGGCCAGGCATCCTAAGGATGGAGGGCAGGAGTTGAAAAGAGGGGAGCTGCAGAAAAAACAGCTAACCTAAGAAAGGACTATCCACAAGGAGTCCTTGTATGTATGATCATTATCAAAAGATATATTGAAATGAATAATCATCATAATATTGAAATGAACAATCACCATATGATGCTCACCTACTGGATTGCAGGAAGTAGAGAGGCTGATGGAGTCTACTGGGGATTCAACAGAATAATGTTCAAGGTGACCTCACTGGAGTGAAGGTGGAGGTCAACATCTGGAAGTGAGAGGTGACCTCAGGATTCAATTGGGGTAGCACAAACATGGCAGGTCTGCAGTGGGAAGCTTCATGGAAAGCTGAAAACTCTTTTGGCTACAGAAGTATTCAGAGGTAGGAGCAAAAGAGGAAGACTGACCGATCTGGACAAACAGACCTAGTCCTTGAGGGAGGAAAGGGTATGAGAAGAACCCCATACTCCCAAGAAAGGACAGATGTTTGAGGAATTGAATCTGAAATCCACTGAAAATCCACCATGTCTTTCCTAACTGGTGAGAGGTAGGAAGACATTAGGGCATGGATCTTCAGGGATACGTAAACCTAGGATACGGTAGGGCTGTCAGTACCACAGCAGAGTTGTGTGCATAATATCCGAAACATACTGTGGAACAGTATGAAGCTGTGCAAGCCCACTGTCAGAAACATATAGGAAGGTAAAAACCTTTATGAGCATACACAGTCAGAGAGATAAGTATGAAAATACATATCTACCTATAATAAGTATCTGGACAGATACACACATATATGTAGATATATGTGTATATATATATACGGGTATATAGATATATATAGATATCTATAATGAGATCTAAAGGGCATAGCATATGCACACTTAGCTAACAGATACATCTACAGAGATGTATATAGGTATATATATATATATATATATATATATATATATATACCTATATACATCTCTGTAGATGTATCTGTTAGCTAAGTGTGCATATGCTATGCCCTTTAGATCTCATTATAGATATCTATATATATCTATATACCCGTATATATATATACACACACATATATACATACGTGAATATATAGGTCGAAAGATAGATGCCTGCAATTAAGCAGACAGAGCTATGCATATCAGGACATTCACATGGAGATGTGAAGGGAAAAGATTCATCTAAGAACAAGGAGGTGAAACCTACTTGAGAAGATATATAGAAAATCTATTCAACCAGAGATGATAGTAAAGGAATGCTATCCAATGAATAACCAGGATGGTTACGTGAAAAAACAGAGGATAATAGTCTGTAAACAGCTAGTCCGGAGTCCTGCGGAACTCCAGCATGGTAAAAGGACAGAAACGCATAGAATGAGATACCAGGTTGACCTACGTGAGGGACAAAGGAGGTATCAGGCGTTTTCCAGATTAATATGTGCTGTCCTTGAAGTATTAGGATACCATGAGGACAAGCTGCAAGAAAAAAAAGAGTATATTCCCTATAGGAATGGGATAACTCTTAGACTTTCACGTGGAGAAGGCTTATGTCCTTTTCCCACTTTTTTTTTTTTTTTTTTAAAAAGAAGATAGTAGGGTGTGAAGAACCCTCACAGTCATAGGGGATGACTGAGGAAGCCTTTTTCAACCATGATGGATAGCCATTAGAGAAACTCTATGCTCTCTAGCAAGGGCCCATAGTGGAAAGCTTCTCAGTAGGATTGCAGAGAGCATTATGCAGGAGAACTGGGATGTAGAACTGGCTGATGGAGAAAACTGACAGCCACGTCCACTACGTTGCCAAACCCAGAGATTGGAGATGGCAAGTAGAAGATAGTTTAAGAAGCCTGTAGTGAGAAGGATTATCCAAGAAAGATGTAGAAAACTGTCTTGGAATCACTACTAACGCCAGACAGAAGTGGTGGAAGACAAGACTGGGACTTGTGGAAAAGTACCAGTAGTCAATTACTGGAACTCCTGCATGGGCAGCTACGGAATAGGACAACAGGGAGAGTCGGTCTGTGTCAAACAGAGAGAACAGACTGAACAAAGAGAGCAAGCTGGCTCTGTCTGCAGAGCTGCCCAGATAAAGAAGGGAGTTTACTGAGGAGAAGAAACTCTACAGTGAAAAGAAAGACAAGAAAAGTCTTTCAATGGTATGGTACCACTCTTACAGAGGAAACCCTGGTGAAGTGGGTAGAGATAAAAGCTGAAGAAGGACTTACTACATGGTAAGTCCCTGGAAGGAAAAAATTCATGCTGGTACAGAGAAACTATCATGTGATAGTTGCTAAACCTCTCTTCTAGTCAGGAAGAGGTGGAAAACCCTGTAACTTATAGACATGAATATCCTGACAGTTCAGCATACTGAAGAGTAAATGGATTTCCTGAGAATAGGAATCCCTGAGCAGAGTTTTGAATGGAAAAAAACAGAGAAAAACTTCTGCTGAAAAGAAGTTAACTGTAGTTATAAAAAGATTAATCAGAAACCTATGGTTACTGTGTTTATTCAGCCTGGCTAGAGTTTGGATTCTTCAGACCAGGGCGAGACTTCCCCTGCTTGGGAACATCCGAATGATGGGCAGGAGAAGAGGAAAACCTCTTTCTTTTAGGGAAAGAAGGTTTGGTGGGGCATTTCCTACCTGCTGAGGAAGGCGAAGGCTTAGGATGGCCCTCAGAAACAGGAAAGTCAGTGGAGCAATGAGCAACCTGACGTAAAGACTCCTTATTGAAGAGATTTTCTCCAGTACAAGGAGTATTACTCAGTCTTTGTTGTGTCCATCTACTCAAGTCTGATGCTTGGAGCCAGGCTTTACAACGTGCTCCTATGGCTATAGCAGAGGTCCTGCTAACAGACTCAAAAGAGTCTAGGGAAGCACGAGAAAGAAACCAAGAGATATTTTGGCTATGACTAAGAAGTAAGAGTAGTTACTCACCTGTAACAGGTGTTCTCCAGGAGCAGCAGGAATCAGTCCTCACTTATGGGTGACATCGGCACCGACGGAGCCCTCGCGGAGCAATTTCCCCAGCTTTCGAAGAAAGCCTTTGGGAATTGCAGCGCGCATGCGCGGTCCCCTTCCCGCCCAAGGGTGCCATCTTGCTCAGTCTGATGACATAGCGAAAAGACAGCAAAAAAGTAAGCAAAAACAATGGATAAGAATGACTGCAACTCTGAGGGGAGGAGGGAGGGTTGTGAGGACTGATTCCTACTTCTCCTGGAGAACACCTGTTACAGGTGAGTAACTACTCTTTCTCAAGGACCAAGCAGGAAGTCAGTCCTCACTTATGGGACTCCCAAGCTTAAGGCTACCGGAGACCTCAAGCAGAAAAAATGAGCTCCCTCTAGCTCAGCAGTACAGAAGTAAGGAATCTTCTCTGAATACGCTTCCGGCCGGTAGCCCAACACCAGGGCCGGAGAGTAGGAGTTGCCTAAACCTCAAAGAGATTGTGGAGGACTGCCTGTCCGAAAGCACTGTCCCTGCGGGACTCCCTCTCCAGGCAGTAATGAGCCGCAAAAGTCTGGCTTGAAGACCAAGTAGCGGCCCGGCAGATGTCTGCCAATGGAACAGAGCGGAGATGAGCCACTGACGTAGCCTTCGCCCTGACACGGTGAGCCGTGACTCGACTCTCTAAGGAGAGGTTGGCTGCCCCATAAGCCCAAGCGATACAGTCAGATACCCAGATGGACAAAGTACGCTTGGAGACAGGCACCCCCAACCTATTGGGGTCAAAAGAAATGAAAAGCTGAACAGCCTTTCTATGCTCCCGCGTACGGTCAAGGTAGAAGGATAAGGCCCTCCTACAGTCCAGGGTATGCAGAACTGTCTCAGCCCGGCTGTTATGCGGCCTGGAAAAGAAAGTTGGAAGAACCACCTCTTGGTTGAGATGAAAAGGGGAAACCACTTTTGGAAGAAACTTTGGGTGAGTCCTTAAGACCACCCTATTAGGGTAGAACCTAGTGTAAGGAGGCTCAGACACTAGGGCTTGCAGTTCACTAACGCACCTAGCGGAGGTAAGGGCTACCAAGAAGAGAGTTTTCCAAGAAAGGAAACGAAGAGTGCAGGTAGCCATAAGTTCAAAAGGCGGACAGGTAATCCGCTGCAAGACCACATTGAGATCACAGTCAGGGGCTGGGGGGCGCAAGGGAGGCTTAAGCAGAAGGAGGCCTCTGAGAAAACGCGCCACCAAGGGGTGTGCGGAAAGAGGCCTGCCGTCCACCGGCGAATGATGTGCAGAGAGAGCACTGAGGTGGACTCTTACACAGTTGGACTTGAGGCCGAGATTGGAAAGGTGAAGCAAGTATTGCAGAATCACCGATACCAAGCAGGAGAAGGGATTCTCAGATTGCTGAGAACACCAGACAGAGAAGCGACGCCATTTAAGGGCGTAAGACTTCCGGGTGGACGGATGCCTAGAGGACAGGACGACATCTTCCACCTCCAGAGGGAGGAGCAGCAGAGCTAGAACTACCCTTTCAGCAGCCAAGCCATCAGGTGAGGGGCCCGGAGGTTGGGGTGCAGGAGAGTGCCTTGATCCTGAGTCAGGAGATCGGGCTGAAACCCCAGAGGAAGGGGAGTGTCCACTGCCAGTTGTAGCATGAGTGGGAACCAGGGCTGTCTCGGCCACCTGGGCGCTACCAGGATTACCGAGGCCCTGTCCCGGAGAACCTTGAAAAGCGTCCTGGACACGAGTGGCGTGGGAGGAAAGGCATACAGTAGGCCCGTGGACCACGGAATGAGGAAAGCATCCGCCGCTACTCTGAGCGGGTGCGGGTGCCTGGAGCAGAACCTGGGAAGTTGCCAGTTCAGAGGACTGGCAAAAAGATCCATGGTGGGGAGGCCCCACCGGAGGAAGATCCGCTGAACAACCAGCGGGTCTAATCTCCACTCGTGTGGCTGCAGAATCCTGCTCAGTTTGTCGGCCAGGTAATTTTCCTGTCCGAGCAGGTAAACCGCTTTGAGCAGAATGCCATGGTCGACTGCCCAAGAGCACAGTCTCCAAGCCTCCTGACATAGGAGGAGGGAGCCGGTGCCACCCTGTTTGTTGACATAGAACATGGCAACTTGATTGTCCGTCTGGACTAGTACAGACCGATGAGAGATGAGGTGAGAGAAGGTCCGCAGAGCTAGGCGGATCGCCCAGAGCTCCAGGAAGTTTATCTGCTGAGCCGCTTCCCAAGGGGTCCAAAGGCCTTGAGTACATGTCCCTTGGCAATGTGCTCGCCATCACAGGAGAGAGGCATCTGTCGTCAGCACTTGGGAAGGTGGAGGAGACTGAAATGTCATGCCGAGCAGCAGATTTGGCAGATGAAGCCACCATTGCAGAGAGGCAACCAGGCGGTCGGAGATCCGTACTAAGTCCGCAAGGCTCCCTGTGGCTTGATGCCATTGAGTGCGAAGGCTCCACTGAGCAGGCCTCATATGTACACGGGCATTCGGAGTGACATGGACCGTGGAAGCCATATGGACGAGCAGCCGCAGGAATTGCCTGGCCGAGATCAGGGAAGAGCTGTGAAAACTGCTGGCCAGAGCTGCGAGCCGGTTGGCCCGTTCCAGAGGCAAGAAGGCACGAGCCTGCAGAGTGTCCAACCGTGCTCCTACGAATTCTAGATCCTGAGAGGGGAGCAAAGTGGACTTTGCGAAGTTTATGACAAACCCCAAGTGCTGAAGCAGAGCTACAGTGCGACGAGTGGCCTGAGTGACCTCCAGGGAAGACTGTGCCCGGATGAGCCAGTCGTCCAGGTAGGGAAAGACAAACAGGCCTTGAAGCCTCAGGAAGGCTGCCACCACTGCCAGGCATTTGGTGAACACCCTGGGAGCGGAGGACAGGCCAAAGGGCAGTACCCTGTACTGATAATGATTTCCTTCCACAACAAATCGTAGATATTGTCTGTGGTCCGGATGGATAAAGATGTGAGTATAAGCATCCTTTAAATCCAATGAGCATAGCCAATCTCCCTGCTGGAGGTAGGGCAGAAGGATTCCAAGGGTAAGCATCCTGAACATATACCTTTGCAGGAACTTGTTGAGGTTGCACAAGTCTAGGATGGGTCTGAGGCCTCCTGTTCTTTTTGGTATCAAAAAGTACCTGGAATAAAAGCCGTGACCTTTCAGGTGGTGGGGCACCGGTTCCACAGCCTGTTCCTGAAGAAGACTTGCTAACTCCTGAAGGAGTAAATCCCTGTGCAGAGGGGTCCTTGGGGGCTCCCCTGGAAAGTAGGAGGGAGGTACCTGGTGAAAATGCAAAAGGTAGCCCTCTTGAACTACCTGAAGCACCCATGTATCTGATGCTACGGTTGACCAACTGTGGGCAAAGTGGGCCAGCCGGCCTCCCGTGCTGAGAGAAGCCAGCGGGGGGAAAGAGGCTATGCTTACGGAGTCAAAAACCCCCACCCTGCTGAGCAGGGGCCTGTGTAGTGGGCTTGGGGGCCTTCTCCTACGGGACCCATTACCCTGTCCCTTAGCCTGCTGACCCTGATGGGGAGCTGCTGAGGCTTGATATTGTGGGTGGTGTTGTTTATAGGCAGACACCTTCCTCGGGTAAAAGGGCTTTTTCCCCGAGCCCTTCCTCTTCTGTGAAGGGGCAGAGGTCTTTCTGGACAGGCGAGTCCTGGTTAGAGTTTCTGTCTCGAGTTGCGCAGCCTTTTCAGCCATGGGCTTGCCAAAGAGGTTTTCACCTCTGCAGGGGACATCGACCAACTTGTCCTGCACCCATGGCTCGAGGTCGGATGACTGAAGCCAAGCCTGCCGGCGGGCACCGATGCCTGCCCCGCCTACTCAAACCGATGGTTCGAAGCCATCGTAGGCTGCTCGAGAAATAAATTTCGAGCACTCTCTTGTACCAGTGGACAAGGCCTGGAACCTCTGCAAAGGTTCCTCGGAGAGACTAGCAGGGAACCCGGCAATTTCCTTTGCCAGGACTCGGAGATACATGCCCATGTAGAGCTGGTATGTCTGGACTCGACAAGCAAGCATAGAGCCCTGGAAGCACTTCCTACCGAGGGCATCCAGGTTCCGGGCATCCAGGTTCCGGGCCTCCATGCCGGGAGGCACCGAGGAGTGCATCTTTTGACTCTTGAGTCGATGCATGGCCGATTCCACCACCATGGAATGGTGCGGTAGTTGTGCCTTCTGGAACCCGGGGCTCTTGCGGACTCGATACATGGAATCGACCCGCTTGCTTAACACCGGCGTCGATGCCGGGCTCTCCCACATGCGGAAGAGAAGTCTTTCCAGCTTCGGAGGAACCGGTACAGTAAAGGCCTCCTTCGGGGGAGAGTCATACTGGAGGGGCCTCGAGCTCTTCGGCTTCACGAAGTCCGAGCCACGAGCTCTTCGGCTTCACGAAGTCCGAGAACCGGGTATCCTCCGGGGGGGGGGGACCGTCTCCGAGGCTAAGACTCGGGCGAGTCGGAGGGGACGCACCGAGTCTGAAAAGTACCGGGTGACTCGTCCTCCTCCGTGTCCCAGCCTGACTCCTCCGAGGAGGAATCGAGTGGCTCCGTGCGGGCGGCCGCCGAGGACCTCCGCCCCAACGCCGAGGCCGGCGTCGACGACCTCGGTCCCGAATGGGAGGCCGAGGGAGACCGTGGCCGAGGATCGACTCGAGCCCGCATGGACTCGAGGATTGGCTCGGCCTCCGGGGTACACTTGGACGTCGACGTCCCGGTGGTCGGGGCAGATGCACCGGCGAGGCCAGCGATCAATGCCCGCTGCTGGTCCATGAAGGCAGCGAAACTGCTCTCCAAGGCCGTCAGCCTGAGTCCAAGCTCAGGAGACCCAGCAGCCCCTGACTCGGGCCCCGACATCGTCGGCCCGACGTCGGCTCCTTCGGAGGCGAGTCCGCGAGGACTACAGTACTCACGTGTCCAGGAGACTCCACTTCGAGACGAGGATGCTTCGAAGGCCTCTCCAACTCAGAGGACCCGGGGCGGCTATCGGGGCTATGCGACCTGGCCCTCGAGGAACCAGGAGCGTCCTCCGACGACGCCCACGTGGGTTTCTTCTTCTGACGATGTTCCCGGGCGGGAGACCCCCGCTCAGAGGTGCTCCGATGACGCTCGGGGCCGGAGTCACGAGACGTCGAAGCCTCTGACGAGGTCCGGGCCCGGCCGGACGCGGAGTCAGAGAAGATTCGCTCCTTTTGAGACTGCCGACTCCTCAATGCCTTCGAGGACATTTTGGTACATAGAACACAAATCATCGGGTCATGATTGGGTCTGAGACAGCGGAGGCAGCAGTCGTGTGTGTCGGTAAGACACATAAGCCTCGTACACCGATCACACTTTTTAAACCCGTTGGCACCCATCGGGGGAAAAAGGGCCCCTGCGAGGTCAAAAGACTGGGCTGCCAGAGAAAAAGAAAAAAGTGGCGGGAACGCCAGTCACGAAGGACAAAAACCGAAAAATAGTGAACGGACTCGACACTGGAGTATCGAGGCCGGGCGGGAAAAGGACACGGCGTCGAACTGAGAAAACAGAATGAAAAAATCAACTTTTTCTGCGGTGATCATAAACTACGTCTGTAGGGCTCCGCGGAAAAAAGAAGACTGAGCAAGATGGTACCCTTGGGTGGGAAGGGGACCGCGCATGCGCGCTGCAATTCCCAAAGGCTTTCTTCGAAAGCTGGGGAAATTGCTCCGCAAGGGCTCCCTTCGGCGCCGACGTCACCCATAAGTGAGGGCTGACTTCCTGCTTGGTCCTGGAGAAAGGAATAGTCTGCAGCCTTGGGCTCTGATAGAAAAGGAGTCAAAAGAGATAATTTCTTTGTGATCTCCTGAAGGGATAGACTCATATAGAAAATATATGAGAGAATCCTTGTTGCCAGCATAGATGTTTGGAAGGTTTGACATCCAAAGGCATCCAGTGTTCTAGATGCACGCCCTGGCGGGAAAGAAGAATGTTTTTTCTTGCTTTTTACCTTCCTCATTGCTGATTCCACCACAATGGAATGATGGGGAAGTTGAGGCTTTTGAAATCCTGGAGAGGGGGGCACCTGATACAGAAGATCAGTTGCTGTAGGAGGTGAAGAAACCCTTAAAGGTTTTTCCCATACCCTCAGAAGAAGATTCTGCAAAGAGTGATGCAAAGGAAGCATTATATTTTCCTTTACTACAGAAAAACCGTGAGAAGACTCATAGCCAGGGATAGGAATATTAAGGAAGGTTGCCATGTCAAGGAGAAATTTCTGAAAAGAAGGATCTCCGATGGGAACCATCCCAGGACAGGCTAAATTTGAAAAGGTAGCCTGGGCACCGGAGGATGTACCTGTCCGGTGCAGAACAGGATTTGTAATGGATGGACACTGGAACTGGCAGTTATGAGTTGAGACAGTCAGTAGTGCAACATCCATGCCAGGTATCGACTCCAAACTAGGTATAGAGAGGAGCGATCCAGGTGAAAAAAGCATGGAAGGAGCTGGTTCCAATGATACTGCAGGTACCGGCATCGATACCGATACCGGTAGTTGTGCCGGAATCGAAGGCGAAACCGACAACGAAGCAGTCATCGGAGGCTGCTCAAGCAGTACCGAGGTAACTAAAAACCCTTGGTGATTATCCTCGGTACCGTGCATGCGGAATCGGTAAACCTCGGTTCCGAGATGCGTCGGTACCCAATCCTCTAGACTAGAAATCGATTCTAGACTCAGCATCGAAGGAAGCGAGTCCATCGATGCATGCCTAGAGGGTACCGATGACGGTGGTGGTATCGGCGGTACTGCCGATACTGGAAAGTCAATCTGGGACGTTTCGGTCGGTCCCGAAGGTACCGAGAATGCCAGATGACGATCCCTGGTGAAGAGCGGATCACAACACCGGTGCCGATGCCAGGGTATCGGTACTGCTCGAAGCAGATGCCACCACCAAGCATGGCTCAGGTATGTTCTGTGAGGGGTGAGCCCAAGGAACAACCTGAAACCTCTGAAATGCTTTGGAGCCCGAAGACTCCCGCCGGGGTTTTAATGCCAATGGGGTCTTGAGGGCAAGGCCAGGGCCGTCAGCATGCTTAGCATGAGACTTACCACTCAAGGATTGGCTAGTCTTAACAGACTGTTTGTGGGTTACCTGATCCTGTAGAGAAGAAATGGCCGGTGCCCTGCCATAGGGAAGGAAAACGATATCAAGGGAAACTCGAAAGAGAGAATCTCTTCTCACAGTATTGTAGCCTGACGGTTCAGGGGAGAAAGGGTCAGGACCCAAACAGGTTAGACACCAGTCATTGGAGTCTAAAAAGAAAACTGTATTTCCACAGTGAAAGCACTTCTTAGGAAAAAAAGGCTCCATGTTGGAGAGGCCTTATAGGCCCAAAAGATTGTAAGACAGAAACTAAGGGAAAACTCTCCCTCAGTTTGAGAAAAAGAAAAGAAAAAACCCCACCAGCGGTACCGGTGGTGGCAGAAAAACAGCCGCGACCACAAGAAAACAAGAATTAAAAAATTAAAGAAAAAAGTTTCTGCAGTGACAGGAGGACGTCCTACCGGCTCCGCGGAAAAACGAAAACTGGGGAGAGACAGTTGGAAAGGCGGGAAGGCAGCACGCAGGCGCTGAGGGATGCCCCCAAAAGCTTTCTGATTGGACGCTGGGGAGCGTTCCCGCGCAGGCTCCGTCGGTACCGACGTACCCATATGTGAAGACTCATTCCTGCTTGTTCCTGGAGATCATCAGGAATTTAGTCTTCACATATGGGTATCGTCGGTACTGACGGAGCCTGCGCGGGAACGCTCCCCAGCATCCAATAGGAAAGTCTTTGGGAGCATTCCACAGCGCCAGTGTGCTGCCTTCCTGCCTTTCCCAACTGTCCCTCTCCAGTTGAGTTTAAAGCTGAGACAAAAGAGAGAGGGAAAGAGAGAAAGAGATACAACTCCTAGGGGAGGTGGGTGGGTTGTGAAGACTAAATTCCTGCTGTTCCCGGAGATCACCTGTTACAGGTGAGTAACTATGCTATCTTCAGGAACAAGCAGGAATGTAGTCATCACATATGGGGACTCCCTAGCTGCAGATGCCAGGGAGAAACCCCAGAAGTTGTGTGCCCTTGTGAAAGGGCTCCACTTCCCCCCATGGATCTATGGCATCCTATCAGGGATGGTGGGTAGGAGTTGATTAAATATGCAACAGGTGTTGAAAAACAGCCTGACCAAACAAGGCATCCTGGCGGAAGTCCTTGTCTAAGCAGTAATGGGCTGTGAAGGTATGAACCGAAGCCCAAGTAGCTGCTCGGCAGATGTCATCCATAGACACAGAGTGAAGATGAGCCATAGAGGCTGCCATGGCTCTCACATTGTGAGCTGTGACATGGCCTTCCAGAGGAAGGTTTTTACTCTCATAGGCAAAAGATATACACCGTGCAATCCAGTTGGACAGTGTTTTTTTGGAGACTGAAAATCCCTAATGACTAGTATCAAAAGCAACAAAAAGTTGAGAGGACTTCCTATGTTGCTGTATCCTTTGTAAGTAAAAGGCCAGACCCCTTTTACAATCCAAAGTATGAAGATTCCTTTCTACATTTGAGGCATGAGGCCTTGGGAAGAATACAGGAAGGTAAACCGCTTGGTTTAAATGAAAAGGTCACACCACCTTTGGCATAAAGTGTGGATGAGTCCTAAGGACTACCTTATCATGATGGAACCTTGTATAAGGAGGATCAGCCACCAATGCTTGTAATTCACTGATGCGAGGTGCTGATGTGATTGCAATAAGAAAGATGACCTTCCAGGAAGGAATTTCAAGGAGGTAGTGGCTAATGGTTCAAAAGGCGGTTTCATAAGCTGCCCAAGAACCAAATTTAAGTCACATGCCATCAGTGGTAGTTTAATGGAAGGCTTAGACAAAAGAAGGCCTCTCATAAATCTCGCTATGAGAGGATGAGAAGAAATAGGTTGCCCATTTAGAGGCTTGAAAGAAGCTGCAATAGCACTCAAATGAACTCTCACTGAATTGGTCTTAAACACTGCATTACATAAATGAAGGAGATACTCCAGTAATGATTCCAGAGGTATCGCAAGAGGGTTAAGACCCTTCTGCGAACACCATATGGTAAACCTTTTCCACTTGAAAGCATAAGAGTGCCCTGTGGAAGGCTTCCTGGAAGCATAAAGGATATCCTTTATTTGCTGAGAAAGGTTAAGACCGTGAAGTTCTAGGCTTTCAGCAACCAGGCCATGAGATGCAGAGACTGGGGATTGGGATGCCACAGCATCCCATCCTCCTGAGAAAGGAGATCTGGAGCAGATCCTAACTCCAGAGGCGGAGCTTGAGAGAGATGTAAGAGCAGAGGGTACCACATTTGCCGTAGCCAATGTGGAGCTATGAGAATCATATGAACTCTGTCTCTCTGAAGCTTGAACAGGGTTTTGGGAATTAGGGGAATGGGTGGAAAGGCATACAGGAAGTTCTGGCCCCAATGGAGGAGGAAAGCATCCCTGGCCTGACAACCCTGAGCCGAAATTCTGGGCACAGAACCGGGGAAGTCTGGCATTCAGCGGACTTGCGAAGAGGTTTATGTCCGGGGTTCCCCAAATTTGGAAATTTGTGGCCACCTGGTCTGCATGGAGAGACCATTCGTGTAAAAGCAGAAATCGACTGAGTCTGTCTGCCCAAGAGTTTTGAATGCCTGGAAGATACACCGCAAGGAGATGAATCTGATGCTCTCTGGCGAGGGCCCATAGTCGCAAAGCTTCATTGCATAGCGACAGAGAGACTGTTCCGCCCTGCTTGTTCACACAGAACATGGCTACTTGATTATCCGTTTGAACTAGGACTGTCTTGTAGCTGAGCTGGGTGTGGAATACTCAAAGAGCAAGGAAGATTGCTCTGAGTTCCAGGAGATTGATGTGTAGATAGGCCTCCTGTGGAGTCCAGGTACGCTGGGTAGAGAGGCCTTGCAGGTGGTCTCCCCAACCCACCTGTGAGGAATATTTTGTTAGAGTGGCTTGGGGTGGAGGTTGCTGAAAAGAGGACCCCACCAAATGTTTTTGGGGTGATTGCCACCATTGGAGGGACAAAATAAGGCGATCTGAGTTTGCTATTTTGTCTGACAGGCAACCTGACGCCTGAGTCCATTGAGTGGATAAAGTCCACTGGGCTGCCCTCATATGGAGGCGAACATAAGGAACCACATGCATGGTGGATGCCATGTGGCCTAGCAATTGTAACATTTCCCGAGCAGTAAGTTGAGATTTTAGCAGTGCTTGAGAAGCTAACTGCACAATGCGAAGGCAGCGGGGCTGTGGAAGGTAGGCCCTTGTCTGTCTGGTATCCAGCAGAGCTCCTATAAACTCTAGGGACTGAGTGGGAGCAAGGTTGGATTTTGTGAAGTTTATGACAAGTCCCAAATACTGAAGGATGTGCATTGTGCGAGAGAGAGAAACCCTGGCCTCTGGCTCTGAAGGGGCTTGAATGAGCCAGTCGTCTAAGTAAGGGAAGATGACTATTCCTAGGGTATGAAGAAATACTGCCACCAGAGCCATGCATTTTCTGAACACCCAGGCCAAAAGGAAGAACACTGCATTGGTAGTGCTTCACTTGAAATAGAAAGCGAAGGAACTTTCGATAAGTTGGATGGATGAGAACATTGATGGATGAGAACATTAATGTATGCATCCTTGAGATCTAGAGAACAAAGCCAATCCTGACTCTGAAGGTATGGCAGCAGAGTTCCTAGAGAAATAATTTTGAACTTCTCTTTGAACAGGAATTTGTTCAATTCTCTGAGGTCTAAAATAGGTCTCTGTCCTCCTCTTTTCTTTGGAATAAGGAATAGGGGGAGTAGAACCCTGTACCCTGTTGGAGAATGGGTACCTCTTCTATTGCCCCTTGGGCAAAAAGCATAGTGACCTCTTGACCTAACTGGTCGTTGAGAGAAACAGACATATAACGACAGAAAAAGACCACATGGCCTATCTAGTCTGTCCTTCCATATCAACAACTACAACAGTCCCCTTTTTTCCTTTAGAGATCCTCTGTGTTTGTCCCACGCTTTTTTGAATTCAGTTACTGTACACATCTCTACCACGTCCACTGGGAGACTATTCCACAGATCCACTACTCTTTCCATAAAGAAATATTTCCGCATATCACTCCTGAATCTATCTCCCTTCACCCTCATCCCATGTCCCCTCATAGCAGAACTTGCTTTCAATTGAAAGAGGCTCTCTCCCTGAACATTTATGCCACGGAGGTATTTAAACATCTCAATCGTATCACCTCTATCCAGACTTTCCTCTAAGGTGTACATATTAAGATCCTTCAGCCTGTCCTCATATGCTTTATAATGAAGACCACTAATCATTTTAGTAGCCACCCTCTGCACTGACTCCATCCTGTTCACATCCTTATGAAGGTGCGGTCTCCAGAATTGCACACTATACTCCAAATGGCATTATCACCTCCTTTTTTCTGCTAGCCATTCCTCTCCTTATGCACCCAAGCATCCTTCTAGCTTTTGCCGTTGCCTTTTCTACCTGTTTAGCTACTTTAAGATCATCAGACACAACCACGCCTAGATCCCGCTCTTCTTTAGTGGACAAAAGTACTTCACCCCCTATACTATTATTGCTCCCTTGGATTGCTGCAGCCCAAATGCATGACCTTACATTTTTTAACATTAAATCCCAGCTGCCAAATTCTAGACCATTCTTCAAGCATAGCTAGATCCCTCCTCATGTTATCCACACCTTCCTGGGTGTCTATTACAGATTTTGGTATCATCCGCAAAGAGGCAAACCTTACCCGACAGCCCTTCCGCTCTATCACTAACAAAGATGTTAAAAAGAATCGGACCAAGGACAGATCCCTGGGGCACATCCTTCTTCTCAGAGTGAGCTCCATTTACTTGTACTCTTTGTCGCCTCCCACCCAACCAATTTCTAACCCAAGCAGTAACTTTAGGGTCCATCCATAGGGTGCTCAGTTTGTTTATAAGTCGCCTGTGAGGAACAGTTTCAAAGGCTTTACTGAAATCCAAGTACACCAGAGAGGTCTGAGAATTGAACTGTCTTACCATTGTAGGAGGGGGCATGCTGAGGAAATGAAGCTTGTACTCTTCTCTTACAATAGACAGAGTCCAATTTTCTGCTGTTATCTGCCCCCATCCGGGGGCAAAATAGAATAACCTTCCTGGAATGGTGGAAGGCTCTGGGCCGTTCAGGGCCAGGAAGGCAAAGTTCTCTAGATAGAAGTCAAAGCCCCTGTGGAGGCTGAGTCTGCTGAGCCGGTTGAGGCTTAGTAGCTTTTGTTTTTCTTTGCCTAGGTTGTTGCTGTCGTCCCTTTTGGGCAGACTGACCTAAACAATGCCCCTGCCGGGTACAGGAGGGATAAAACTCCTTCTTACGGTTTCTTGTAGGATTTTTCCTTGCACTATCAGCTGTAGATTTAGACAATCTATCCAAAGTGATATTGTCAGCATCTATCTCTTTAGCTTTTTCCTGCCAATTCTTGCCAAAGAGATTCTCTCCTGTGCAAGGAATATTCCCTAGTTTATCCTGTACCCAAAGTTCTAAGTCAGATGCCTGTAGCCAGGCAATCCTACGTGCACCTATGGCAATAGCAGAGGTTCTGCTTATGCACTCAAAGCAGTCAAAGGCTGCACGATTCACAAACTTGGAAACATGCTGAGCATGATTGACAAGGGCGAGGTAATCCTGCCTCTTATCATCAGGAAAGAGAGAACTCATAAGCTCTAAATCTCCTTAAGGAACATTCCCATATATAATATATAGGAACTGATCCTAACAGAAAGCATGGAAGCCTCGAAGGTTCGACGTCCAAAGGCGTCAAGAGTCCTACACTCACGTCCTGGAGGATTACATGCATGCCTTTTTGCACTCTTGATCCTTCTCATAGCTGATTCCACCACCATGGAATGGTGTGGTAGCTGAGTCTTCTGAAACCCAGGACAAGGAGGAACTCGATACATGGTGTCTAGTCTTCGAGAGTGAGGAGATGTGGTTAGAGGTGTTTCCTACATCCTTAACATGAGATCATGCAAGATCTCATGAATAGGTAAGGTAGCTGCCTCCTTGGGAGCTTTAGTGTATTGTAGGATTTCAATTCCCTTGCCCTAGGCTCTTTTTCAGGAGCCACTGTGATGGAAAGACCTCGAGCCACATCTCGGATAAAATCCTGAAAGGACATATCCTCTGGTGGATACATCCTACGCTGAGGAGAAGAATCCTCAGGAAGACGTACTCTGGTATCGGCAGAGCTTTTAGAGTCTTCAGACTCATCTGAGGATTCAAAGTATCTCCAATCCGTGTGATCGTGCAAGGCACGGTACCGTTACCGGTACCGATCGAAGTTGGCATTGGAAGGGTCCGGTACCGACTTGTCGATACCGGATGGATAAGCATGACTCGGTCCCGGTAGAATACCTGCTGATGTCGATGCAGTCAGTACTGGTACCGAAGTCGGTGCCGGTACCGGCTGAATTGTCTGAAGCGGTTTCAGGGGCATCGAGGCCGTGAGAAGAGCCGCCACACTGCGTTCAATAGCCAAGAATCTCTGGTCTATCGACGCTGCCGATGCTTGGGTATTGGTACCGGATGAAGCAGCCGGTACCCCAGAGCATGGCACCAGTAGTTCTGCCGAGGTTGAGGCCTCGAGAACATCCTGGAGCCCGTTACTGCTTTGGAAGCCGAAGTCTCCCGCCAGGGCAATTTTGCCAGTGTAAGTCCCTCAAGGGCTATGCCAGAGGCATCTCGATGCTTAGAGGGAGATCTACCCTTTGAGGACCGGCTAGATTTATGTTTAGTTACCTGAGATCCATGGGAGGAAGACGAAGCCCTGGAAGACGTTGATGCCACAGAGACTGCATTGGAGGGAAAAAGGGTGCTAAGTTTAGCAGCTCGGTTCTGCCGGCCCCTTTTCGACATCATCCCACAGGCAACACAGTCCGAAATAGAGTGGTCAGGACCTAAACATTTGAAGCACCACTCATGGGTGCCAGTGACGGAGATGGTACTGCCACATTTGGAACATTTTTTAAAACCCGAAGCGGGTTTTTCCATTTTAAAGGAAAAAGTTGGGCCTAGTGCCCAAAATGGCAGGTGGCACCTGAGGAGAAAATAACTGGAAGAGACTCCAGAAGAAAGGTGTTTTGTTTTGGGGGGTTTAGGAAAAAAAGAAAGAGGAACCGGTGGTACTGGTGTAGCGTCGAAAGAAGGCAGACACGACCACAAAAAAGAAGAATAGAAGGGAATTATTTTCTGGGGTGACAGGATGTGAGACCTGTTGGCTCCACGGAAAATGAAGAACTGGAGAGGGACAGTTGGGAAAAGCAGGAAGGCAGCACACAGGCGCTGTGGGATGCTCCCAAAGGCTTTCCTCTTGGATGCTGGGGAGCGTTCCCGCGCAGGCTCCTACCCATATGTGAAGACTACATTCCCGCTTGTTCCTGGAGATCCTAGAAACACAAAAACTGATGGCAGATAAAGACCATACAAGCTTATCCCAAGAACAATTTTAGTTATTTAGTAATTAAAACTAATATACTGCAGCACTAATGTCAGTCCCCTTCCAGTCCCAGTACCCCTGCCAGTGTCAGCCTCCTTTCAGTCCTAATACCACCCAGTGTCAGCCACCTCACAGCATCCCACCCTAGCCAGCCTACTCCCCCAAGCTCTCAGCAACAGTTCCAGCCTGTCACCTCCCCTTAACTTATCTCCTCCCCTCCTTGTTGCAGTCACACTGATTTACACAGCCATGGAAGCATTTTTCTTCACTCCTGTAGCTGTGCTGTGTTGCAAGCGCTGTCACCACAGCATTTCAAAAGGCAAACACAGACACTTCCTGACCCTCATAAGAAAATGGATGTGCTTGCCTTTAAAAAAAATGCCATAGTCCTGGGTAACTGCTACACAGCATAGCAAAAAGAAATGAAGGAAAATGTTCTTGCAGCTCTGAAGAGATGATACAGTGAGACAGACTTTTATGCACCCTTAAAGGCTGTGTGTGCCCCAAGCTAGTGTCTCACTGGCTCACCTGTTAAGCCAGTCCTCTATCCTAGGTGGACCATAAACCTTGGATGTGAAATTCATTTAGATGAGCTCCCCAGCAAAGTCTGGACAAATCCATTGTCAACAGGATTGTTGTTTTTTTCTTTTCTGTTTTTAAAGATGGCTCCTGAAAGGGAGAGCGACTGGCCTGATTGAAGAGAAACATCCACCAGAAAAGAGAGAACAAAGGACATGGTGATCAAGATGATATCATCAAGCTTATCAATGGAGTATGTCCACTACGTACTCAAGCTCCATTCAGATTGCCACAAATGGAGATGTGCCATGGAAGTGACATGAATTGTGGAAGCTATGTGGCCTAACATCCTCATCATAGTTCTCACCAATAGCGGCTGGCTTTTTTTTTTTTTTTTTTTTTTTTTTTTTAACTTCCTCTACTTTTCTGCCATCTTCTGGTGGCTGTTCCTTGCCCTCCTACTAATTTCAACTGACCCTGTGCCTGCTTCATTTCTACTTATGTTTTAGTTTTATTGTATTTCATCTCTAAGGTTTGCCTGTTTTGGTTCCTAATTTACCTCTCTGTGTGCTCTAGGTGGAGTGGACTAGCCCCCTCCCCCCTTCCTCCCTGTGTATATGGGCTGACCTCCCTGTTGGTTCTCTGCTCTGCTGAGAACAACCTCATTGCAAGGCTCTGCCCTGCACCCTGATTTGCTCATCTGTGCTTATATTTTCAGTTTCTCTACATATATATTTATGTATCTTTATAGTATGTCTCTTAGCTGCTTTTTGTAATTCTGTTCAGCTTTTCTGCCATCTTCTGCTAGCTGCTCCTTCTCTACTTCCTTTATTCCTCCCACCCACCCTAGGCTAATATTCTCTTATAGATGTCCTGTGCTTCTTACCAATATTATGTACAGGTGCACGTCCTCTGGGACTTCTCTCCTACCTATTCATCATATATCTCCTCTAATGTCTACTCATTTCAATCACTCCACATATCTTCCCCACCTGGTAACAACCCCCCCCCCCTTGTATATAACCCACTGTAAATAGCTCAATCCTGTATATATTGCACCCCAAATCAAGATGTACCTACCCACACACCCATGAACACCACCTCCACCACAACTGCATGCCAACACCCCACACCACCCTATTTTGATTGGCTTGCAGTGTAAACCACTTTGATTCAAGGATATAAATCCTTTTAAATAAATGAAACTTCTTTTTCCTACTGCTGACACTCCTTAATTTTCTCCCCTCATTCCAATGATCTCAAGCCCCCATTCCTAACCATCCCCTTTACCATCCTCACCTCTCCTGACATCTTGTATTCTACCCTGTGTGCTCTTCAGCTTTACCATTTTCTTCCTCTCAGTCAACTTCTCTCTGAAAGAACCGTACTCTCATAACTGTCATGCCCCATCTTCTCTCTCCTGCACTCTCCTGCTCCTTTTCCTTCTCTCAACAGGAGATATTCAATCCCAATCTTGGCCCTCCCTAGACTTTTTTCACACTTCCAGAGCAGATCCACATGCAACCCTTCAAATCTTATTCCTACAGTATTTTCTCTACAAAGTAAGATGATGGTGGCTTGTGCAATACAACCTCCTCATTAATAAAAAAAAAGAAACAGAGGCCCTATACATATTTACAGACCAATCCTTCACACCACCTCCAATTCTGAAGCTCGATCACTGCACCATAAATCGAAAGTTAAATACCTGGGCATTAATCAGAAGCATAATTTTCAGGCACAAATAAAAAGGACGACGAACTCTGTATACCATAGGTTGAGAACATTAAACCACCTCTGCCACCTACTAAACCCTGATTTATTTTGAACAGTATGTCAATATCTTATAGTACCCATTCATCATTACTGTAATATCATATATATAAATATATATCTCAAGGTCCTCCCAAACAAACCCTACACCCTCTACAGATGGCCCAGAACACTGCAGCTAGAATAATCCAGAAAGCCCCCCGTGCCAAGCACACATCACTCAGTCTCATTCCTTTCCTTCCTTTTAAGTCCACGCCATCTACCTCTTTACTTCACACTCTATCAGGTTTGCTGTCATTTATCGACCCCTTAATAAGTTCACATCTATCTTTCTCACTAAATTTGACTCGTGGCTTTCCCTCTTTCTGGATGAATTTTCCCCCTCACTTATCCTTGGGGATTTTAACATCCATGTTGATAACGCCCTCTAGCCCTCATCCCTTAAAGTTCCTTTCCCTTACCACCTCTTTCAATCTCCAACTATGCTCTATTGCATTGACTCACCAGCTAGGTCACTGCCTTGACCTTGTCTTCTCTAACCGCTTGCCCTATAATTTATGAACCTCAGTTCTTCCCTTATTACCATCACCTGCTAAATTTCACTTTTCATCACCACACACCTCAATCTCGCCCAATATCTTCCAACATCTTTAGGAATCTTCACACTATCGACCCATCAGCTCTCTCACTCTCTCTTTCAACCACTATGTCATCTGTTGATGAGGCTGTATCTTCTTATAACACTGTACCCTCCAAGTACCCTCCTCTGCTCTGGATACTCTTGCTCATCCCACTTCATGTCCTGCGAGGCGCACTTTACCTCAGCCCTGGTTGTCCTTTAAAACCTGCCTCCTAAGATTCTGTGCCCAATCAGCTGAGTGCCTTTGGCTCAAACCTCACACCCTTATGAACTTACATTTCAAATTCCTGCTAACCTCTTTCCCAGTACCGGCCCATCCATTAGGCGAACTTACCAGCCATCTAGGACAGCCAACTCTGGTGGGTGACATGACTCCATTTTGAAAGCAGTGGCACACATATGCCACTTTCAAAATGGAGTTGTGCAGCACCTCGCACAAAATCCATCTTTTCATCTTTCGACAGCAGCATGTATGTGTGCTGCTGCTTTAAAAAAGGAGTCATGCGGTCACTGCCACTGCCACTGCCACCCCTCCACCACATCATCAGAAAATGGATGAGGAGTGGTACAGCAGCAAGGGGAGAGAGGGGGTATCTGTGGATTCTGCATGGGGTGGCAGAAACCATTGGGCCAGCCCTGCTTTTTCCAATCCTGCCATAGCACTCGCCAATCGAAAGTATTATGTCCATCTAACTCTCTTGCCTCTGACCCTCGCCGTGTCTTTACAACTTTCAACTCTCTCTTCAAAGTGCCTCCGCCTCCAACCCCTCCTTCACTTTCAGCCCTGACATTAGCTGATTATTTCCATGACAAAGTCCACTACATTACTCTTGCGTGCCCCGCAGGGTCATCTCCATCCCCTCTTCCCCCTCTTTATTCCCTAATTCTTCCCTCAACCTCTGTTACCCTTTCCACCTTTTCTAAGATTACTGAATAAAAAGCCACACATCATCTCTCCTCCTCTGAACTTACTAGCTGCTCCTCTGATCCCATTTCCACCCATCTATTAAACTCCATTCCCTCACTGTTGTCCCTTCCATCTGTCAAATACTCAACCTATTGCTTTCTACTGCAACTCTTCCTGTAGCATTCAAGCATGCTATGGTTACACGTCTCCTCAAGAAATCATCCCATGATCCTACCTGTCCTTCTAATTATCAACCCATTTCTCTCCTTCCCTTTATTTCTAAATTACTTTAATGTTCAGTTCACCACAGTTTTGACTTTCTCTCCTCACAGTCCATTTTAGATCCACTACAAATCTGGCATTCACACTGTACATTCCACTGAGATGTCTCTTGCCAAAGTCTCGAATGACTTGTTTCTCACCAAATCCAAGGGCTTTTACTCTATCCTCATCGTTCTTGAACTTTCTACTGCTTTTGACACTTATCACCATTTTCTCCTCAATATCTTGGTCCTTGCTTGGATTTAACAATTCTGTCATGTCCTTGTTTTCTTCCTATATCTCCCATCTGCACTTTTAGTGTGTGCTCAGACAGATCCTCCTCTAATGCTATCTGGCTTTCTGTTGGGGTAACCCAGGGCTCTTGACTTGGGACCTCTCCTTTCATGTCTCTAAACTCAATCCTTTGGGGCACTCATCTTCTCCCATGGCTTGCAGTACCATCTCTATGCTGATAACCCTCAGATCTACTTTTCTGCACCTGAAATCACTCAGGAAATCCAGGCACAGATCTCTGCCTGCTTATCTGTCATTGGTGTCTTGATGTCTCACCGCCATCTGAAATTGAACATGGCCAAAACAGAGCTCTTTATCATAACTCCTAGGCCAACCTCCTCCTTTCCTCTATTTCTGTGAACAACCCTCTACTCCTCCCTGTTTCCTCAGGTCACAACCTTGGGGTCATTTTTGATTTTTCCCTCTCCACACACATCCAACAGATAGCTAAAACCTATTCCTTATTCTTCTATAACACTGGCACAAATTGTCCCTCCCTTTCTGAACACACTATTAAGATGCTTATTCATTCTCTTGTCAGCTAGAAACTATTTCAACCTCCTCTTTGCTGCTCTTCCTCTGAATCATGTCTCCCCAATTCAATCTGTTCAAAACTCAGCTGCACAGCTAATCTTCCACAAGGGTAGCTAAGCTCATCTTACTCCGCATCTCAAGTCACTTCATTGGCTCCCTATCTGTTTCCGCAACAAGTTCAAACTTCTACTACTGACCTATAAGTGCCTTCATTCGGCAGTTCCACTCTACCTTTCATCTCATCTTTTCCTACACTCCTTCTCAGGAGCTCTGCTTTTCTGGCAGATTTTCCCTATCTGTGCCACTGCCAACTCCAGAATTAGTTTCTGAAATTAAAGAAGACATCACGATAACCCAGGTTATCCATATTGTCCACTAACTCAGTAATCCTCCAGCACAACTGAGAGCAATTCTGGATCTTTTATTTGAACATGGTACATCCTAAGGGAGTTAATGCAGAAACTGAAAGATCCACCTTGGCATGAATGGATGGCGCGATGCCAGTTTATTGGTTGGGAGATTGCTGAATCTTGATTGGTGGGGAAAGCGTAGTTACTCACCTGTAAGAGGTGATCTCCGCGAAAAGCAGGAATTTAGTCCTCACATATGGGTATCGTTGGTACCGACAGAGCCTGCGCGGGAATGCTCCCCAGCATCCAATAGGAACGCTTTTAGGAGCATCCCTAAGCACATGAGTGCTGCCTTCCCGCCTTTTCAAATGTCCCTCTTCGGTTAAGTTTGCAGCTGAGTGAAAGGATAGAGGGAGAGAGGAAAGAGACAAAGAGATAGACAGACAACTCCTAGGGGAGGTGGGTGGGTTGTGAGGACTACATTTCTGCTGTTCCCAGAGATCACCTGTTACAGGTGAGTAACTACGCTACCTCCAGGAAAAAGCAGGAATGTAGTCCCACATATGGGGACTCCCTAGCTGAAGATGCCAGGGAGATAGCCCCAAGAAGGTGCCACCCTAGAAGGTGGGAATCCTTCCTCCCATGGATCTCTGGCTTCCCACCAGGGTTGGTGGGTAGGAGTTGTTTAGGTTTGAAAGAGATTTTGAACAGCAGCTTGGCCAAATAAGGCATCCCGATGGGAGGCTTTATTAAGGCAGTAGTGGGCTGTGAAGGTGTGTATCGAAGCACAGGTGGCTGCTTGACAAATGTCATCGATAGACACAGAGTGGAGATTAGCCATAGAAGCTGCCATGGCTCTCACATTATGAGCTGTGACATGGTCCTGAAGAGGAAGATCCTTACTCTCATAAACAAAGGATATGCATTGGGCAATCCATTTAGATAAAGTTCTTTTGGAGACTGGAAGTCCCAAATGACTAGGGTCAAAAGCTATAAAAAGTTGTGAGGACTTTCTATGGTGCTGTGTTCTTTGTATGTAAAAGGACAAGGCCCTTTTACAATCCAAAGTATGAAGGTTTCTTTCTGCAATAGAGGCGTGAGGCCTCGGAAAATATACAGGAAGGTGAACTGATTGATTTAAATGAAAAGGCGAAACCACCTTTGGCATAAAATGTGGGTGAGTTCGGAGAACAACCTTATCATGATGAAACCTAGTATAAGGAGGATCAGCCACTAAAGCTTGTAATTCACTAATACGACGGGCAGAAGTTATTGCAATTAGGAAGATGACCTTCCAGGTCAAAAACATAAGGGCTGTAGTGGCTAAAGGCTCAAAAGGTGACTTCATGAGCTGCCCGAGAACTAGATTTAGATCCGATTCCACCGGTGCTGGCTTGATGGGAGGTTTAGTTAATAAAAGGCCTCTCATAAATCTTGATAGGAGTGGATGAGAGGAAATTGGTTGTCCATTTAGAGGCTTATAAGAAGCTGCAATTGCACTAAGATGGACTCTTACAGAATTGGTCTTTAACCCAGAATTCGATAAGTGAAGGAGCTACTCTAGTATCAATTCTAAGGGTATGGCCAGGGGGTTTAATCCCCTCTTGGAGCACCATATAGTAAAACATTTCCACTTGAAGGCATAAGACCTTCTTGTGGAAAGTTTCCTAGAAGCCTGAAGGATATCTTTTACCTGCTGGGACAGGTTGAAATCCTGGAGGTCCAAGCCTTCAGCAACCAGGCTGTGAGGTGCAGGGACTGGGGAATCGGGTGCCATAGCATCCCATTCTCATGGGAGAGATCTGGAGCATGCCCTAACTCCAGAGGTGCCGCTTGAAAGAGATGCAAAAGCAGGGAATACCACGTTTGGCGTGGCCATCATGGTGCTATGAGAATCATGCGACCCCTGTCTCTCTGAAGCTTTAAAAGTGTGTTTTGGGGATGAGGGGAATGGGTGGGAAGGCATAAAGGAAGTCCTGACCCCAGTGAAGGAGGAAGGCATCCCTTGCTGACAGTTGTGAGCCGGAATCCTGGAACAGAACCGGGGAAGTTTGGCATTCAGTGGACTTGCAAAGAGGTCTATCTCTGGAGAACCCCAGAGATGAAATATCTTTGCCACCTGGTCTAGGTGGAGTGACCACTCGTGAGGCAGCAGCACTCGACTGAGTTTGTCTGCCCAAAGGTTTTGAATACCTAGAAGATATACCACTAGGAGGTGAATTTGATGCTCTTTGACGAGGGCCCATAGTCGTAAAGCTTCGTTGCATAACGACAGAGAGCCCATTCCGCCCTGCTTGTTCACATAGAACATGGCTACCTGATTGCCCGTCTGGACTAGGACTGTCTTGTAGCTGAGCTAGGCGTGAAACACTCGAAGAGCTAAATAAATTGCTCTTAATTCCAGGAGGCTTATGTGTAAACCAACCTCCTGTGGAGTACAGGTGCCCTGGGTAGAGAGATGATTCAGGTGTGCTCCCCAACCCACCTGTGATGCATCTGTTAGGGTGGCCTGAAAGAGGGGTTGATGGAAAGGAGAACCCCTGTCAGATTTTTTAGTGATTGCCACCACTAGAGGGACAAAATTAGTCATTGAGAGATTGTTATTTTGTCCGACAAATGACCCGTGGCCTGTGTCCACTGTGTGGAGAGGGTCCACTGAGCTGCTCGCATGTGGAGGCGAGTATATGGGACTACATGGATTGTGGATGCCATGTGTCCCAGTAACTGCAGTAGCTCCCAAGCAGTGAGGGAGGATTTGCCTGCTGCTTGGGAAGCTAGCTGCATTATGCGAAGACATCGGGCTTGTGGAAGGAAAGCCCTTGCCTGTCTGGTATCCAGACAGGCTCCTATGAATTCTAGGCATTGGGAAGGAACTAGTTGAGATTTCGGGAAGTTTATTACCAATCCCAAGTATTGGAGGATTTGCATTGTACGGGACAGTGCAATGCTGGCCTCTGCAACTGTGGGGGCTCGAATGAGCTAGTCATCCAAGTAAGGGAAGACGAAAATCCCCAGGTTTCGTAGGAATGCAGCTACTACTGCCATGCATTTCGTGAATACCCTTGGTGCTGAAGAACCCTGTACTGGAGATGTCTTCCCCTGAAAAGGAAACGTAAAAATTTCCTGTGATCTGGATGGATGAGAATGTGAGTGTATGCGTCCTTTAACTCTAGAGAGCAAAGCCAGTCCTGGCTTTGAAGGTATGGCAGAAGAGTTCCTAGAGAAATCATTTTGAATTTCTCTCGAAACAGATATTTGTTCAATTCTCTGAGGTCTAGAATGGGTCTGTGTCCTCCTGTTTTCTTTGGAATAAGAAAAGAGGGGGAGTAGAACCCTGCACCCTGTTGAAGAATGGGTACTTCCTCTATTGCCCCTTGGGCAAGAAGTGTGAAGACCTCATGATATAGCAGACTGTCTGCAGAGGTTTGTGAATTGAATTGCTTTAGAATTGTAGGAGGGGGTATGCTGCGAAAATGAAGTTTGTACCCCTCTCCTACAATGGACAAAGTCCAATCTTCTGCTGTTATCTGATGCCATCTGTTGACAAAGTGGCATAACCTGCCCGGAATATTGGGGGGTTGGGAAACCTTCAGAGGCAGGAAGGCAAAGCTCTCTAGGAAGGAGTAAAAGCCATTGAGGGGGCTGAACCTGGAGAGATGGTTGGGCTCTCGGGCCTTTTGGTTTCTTTTGCTGTCTAGTTTGTCCCTTTTGGGCAACCTGACCTGGAGTCTGACTCTGCTGGGTATAGGAAGGATAAAACTTCCTCTTTTTGCTAAAAGAGGGTTTTTTTATAAGGCTTCCTTTTGGCTGGAGTGGCTGTAGACTTTGACTATCTAGGGTAGAAATGTCAGCATCTAACTCGTTAGCCTTTGTTAGCATACATCAGCATGACATTATGCCTAGCATAGGCGTCATGGCTTGTTCCCAGACCTTGGATTTCAAGCAGCTTTGTTACTCTGGTGATGTAAGTCTCCAAACTTAATGAGGGTAGTTTACAAGATGAGATTAGCTCTGACCCCCTGGTGATGTCAGTCTCCGGGCCTGATGAGATTGGTCTGCAGCCCCTCCTTGCTAATCAAGTGATAGCAGACCTCAAACAAACCAAATTATGACAGAGGGAGGTGCTGAAGAAGATTTTCACTATAAATACAGAGAAACACAAAAATATCTCTCTCTTCCTATTTTCATCGGACACACCTTACCCCCCACCCTTCCTTCTGCTCTCTTCCTATTTTCATTGGACACACCTTACCCCCCAAGCTCCCTTCTGCTCTTTCTTATTCATCGGACATGAGGGACATGAGGCTCTGACACCCACTTCTCTCTCTCTCCTCCCCCGTGTTCTTTTCTTTCTCTATATATTCTTCTTACTATGAGACACACACACACACAGATTCATTGAGGCACACTGAAGCAGCTCTGTAACAACCACGATATAACTCTGTTCTGTACCTATGTAATAAGCCTATTTCTATATAAAACTCTTTCCAAGCCACACCAGTTTTGGTTGTCTTATTTGTGCTGCTTACCCTACTGTCTCTGTGAAATGAACCCAGGACCAAACGGAGCGTAGCCAAAAGTAGAGAGCGGCAAAAGATTACAGCCTTCTCCTGCCATTTCTTGCCAAAGAGATTCTCCCCCGTGCAAGGAATGTTGCCTAACATGTCCTGTACCCAAGTCTCCAAGTCTGATGACTGTAGCCAGGCAATCCATCGTGCGCAAATGGCAATAGCAGAAGTTCTGCTGATGCATTCAAAGCTGTCAAAGGCTGCACGATTGACAAACTTGGAGACATTCTGAGCATGCTTAACTAGAGCAAGAAAATCTTGTCTCTTATCATCTGGGAGAAATGGGCTCATAAGTTCCAAGTCTCCAGTAACTTCCTTGAGGAACATTCCCATATATAGGATATATGAGCTGATCCTAGCAGAAAGCATAGAAGCTTGAAAAGTCCTGCGTCCAAAAGCATCCAGAGTCCTGCATTCACGACCTGGAGGATTGCATGCATATCTCTTTGCACTTTTCATCCTACGCATGGCAGATTCCATTACCATTGAATGGTGTGGCAGCTAAGTTTTCTGAAATCCAGGACATGGTGGAACTCGATACATAGTATCAAGTCTCCTAGAGTGAAGAGAAGTAGTCAGAGGTGTCTCCCACATTCTGAGCATCAAGCTATGCAGAATTTCATGGATAGGCAGAGTGGCTGCCTCCTTAGGAGCTTTTAGGATAATAGAGAATTTCCAATTCCTTTGCTCTGAGTTCATTTTCAGGAGCTACTGTGATTGAAAGACCCTTGGCCATATCACGGATGAAATCCTGAAATGACATGTTCTCTGGAGGTGACATTCTGCGTTGCGGAGAAGAGGGATCTTCTAAGAGAAACCTTCTAGTGCCAGCAGAATTGTCAGAGTCTTCGGAATCGGAGGAATCGAAGTATTCCTGACCCCGATGCTCCTGCAAAGCACGATCCCGGTACCGATCGAAGTCGGTACCGAGGTGACCCGGTATCGCTTTGTCAATTCCAGCCAGAGATGGCATGGGAAGAGTTTCCACCGGGGCCGGTACAGTCGGTACCGGCATCGTCGGTGCCCTTGGGACCACCGGTACCGCAGCTGAAAGAAGAGCTGCGATACTGCGCTCGATAGCAAGGAACCTATGGTCTATCGACGCTGCCGATGCCTGGGTGTCGGTACCGGTAAGAACTGCCAGAACCCCTGAGCATGGCATAGGTAGTTCTTGCGAGGTTGAGGCCTCGAGAACATCCTGAAGCCCCATCGATGCTTTGGAAGCCGATTCCTCCCGCCAGGGCTGTTTTGCCGGTGTGGTTCCCTCAAGGGCAATGCCAATGGCCTCTAGATGCTTAGCAGAAGAGCTACCCTTTGAGGACCGGCTTTTATGTTTAGTTACCTGAGATCCATGGGAGGAAGAAGAGGCCCTTACGATGTCGATGCAATGGATCTGGCACCAGAAGAAAAGAAGGTACCGAGCTTTGCAGCCCGGTTCTGTGTTCCTCTTTTGGTCATCCCCATGCAGGAGAGACATTCAGTTGGAGAATGATCAGGTCCTAAACATTTTAGACACCAATAATCATTGTCAGTGACAGAAATGGTACCGCCACACTTAGTACATTTTTTTAAAACCACTAGTTGGCTTTTCCATGATTTAGGAAAATGGGGCCTAATGCCCAAAATGGCGCCTAGCACCAAAGAGGAAAGTTTCTGAAAAGAAACAGTCTATGTTTAAGCATTTTTTTTTTTTTGGTATGAAAAGAAAAGAAAAGAAAAGAACCGGCGGTACCGGTAGACGACATGCAGTAGGTGAACGCGACCACAAGAAAGAAATTTAAAGACGGAATTTTCTGCAGTGACAGGGAATAGATCCTGTGGGCTCCGCGGAACACAAAGAACTGAAGAGGGACAGTTGGAAAGGCAGAAAGGCAGCGCGCATGTGCTGAGGGATGCTCCCAAAAGCGTTCCTATTGGATGCTGGAGAGCATTCCCGCGCAGGCTCCTTTGGTACCGACGATACCCATATGTGAGGACTACATTCCTGCTTGTTCCTGGAGATGTGGATATATATCCTTTAAGCTCTGCCATTTTTTTGAAGTGAGAATTGAAAGTTTGCAAGTGCCTAAACATGAGAGGAAAGCCTGGCTGTATTTATGATCATGGAAAAGATAAATGTTGGCTATCCCTGATGCAGAAAATAAGAACTGGATAGCTGTTTTATTATTCAAAACATGGTGCTATGGGGGATGTCTGATGGAATTTATTATGAAGATATTTGATTAGTAAACGGTTTATAATGAGAATTTTTACTGCATTTACAAAAAGATATAGAAAATAAAGATGGACCTGATTTGGGATGCTGGTCCATATTGATGGGGACAGATATGTGATGGTCCAACAAAATTTATTGATCATTTTTTGCAATAAGGTGTTTTCACATTATGTGTGTTCATTACAGCTGGACAATGGATCCTGTCTGTGTTCGCTTCTTGCTCCAGTGGCATGAGCTCATTTCCTGTAGAGACAGCTCCTGTTGCTGAGAGACTAGGAAATATTGCCTTGGAAGGAGCTTGGCTACACAACTGGTAGCTGAGGCAAACTATTTGGAGTACCCAACTGTCGGAGGTTTCAGGGGCAAACAGTATTCAAAGATGGTATGCCTCCCTCCAACAGGGCAGGTATCAGACTCTGGAAGGGGTAACATAGTAACATATATAGTAACATAAGGTAGCATATGACAACAGATAAAGCATAGTTACTCACCTGTAACAGGTGATCTCCGGGAGCAGCAGGAATTTAGTCCTCACATATGGGTATCGTCGGAACCGACGGAGCCTGCGTGGGAACGCTCCCCAGCATCCAATTAGAAAGCTTTTGGGAGCATCCCACAGCGCCTGCGTGCTGCCTTCCCACCTTTCCCAACTGCCTCTCTCCAGTTGAGTTTTAAAGCTGAGACAGAGAGTGAGGGAAAGGGAGATAGATGGAGAAATACAACTCCTAGGGGAGGTGGGTGGGTTGTGAGGACCAAATTCCTGCTGTTCCCAGAGATCACCTGTTACAGGTGAGTAACTATGCTATCTCCAGGAACACGCAGGAATGTAGTCATCACATATGGGGACTCCCTAGCTTTAGATGCCAGGGAGAGACCCCAGAAGTTGTGCGTCCCTGAGAAGGGCTCTACTTCCCCCCATGGATCTCTGGCATCCCATGAGGGATGGTGGGTAGGAGTTGATAAGGTATGGAACAGGTGTTGGAGAACAGCCTGACCAAACAAGGCATCCCGGCGGGAGTCCTTGTCCAAGCAGTAATGGGCTGTGAAGGTATGAACTGAGGCCAAGGTGGCTGCCCGACAGATGTCGTCGATAGACACAGAGTGCAGATGAGCCACTGAGGCTGCCATGGCTCTCACATTGTGAGCTGTGACATGGCCCTCCAGGGGAAGATTCTTACTCTGATAGGCAAAAGAAATACACTGAGCAATCCAGTTAGATAGTGTTCTCTCGGAGACTGGAAATCCCAAATGAGAAGGATCAAAAGCAATAAAGAGTTGAGAGGACTTTCTATGTTGTTGTGTTCTTTGTAAGTAAAAAGCTAAAGCTCTTTTACAGTCCAAAGTATGAAGGTTCCTTTCTGCATTCGATGCAAGAGGCCTTGGAAAGAATACAGGTAGGTAGACCGCTTGGTTTGGATGAAAAGGCGAGACCACCTTTGGCATAAAGTGTGGATGAGTCCTAAGGACTACCTTGTTATGATGGAACCTTGTATAAGGTGGATCAGCTACTAGTGCTTGCAATTCACTGATGCGACGTGCTGATGTGATTGCAATGAGAAAGATAACCTTCCAAGAAAGGAATTTCAAGGACGTAGTAGCTAAGGGTTCGAAAGGTGGCTTCATGAGCTGACCAAGAACCAAATTTAGTCCCATGCCACAGGAGGTGGCTTAATGGGAGGCTTAAATCTTGCTATAAGAGGATGGGAGGAAATAGGTTGTCCATTGAGGGGCTTGAAAGAAGCTGCCATAGCACTCAAATGGACCCTCACTGAGTTAGTCTTAAGTCCTGCATTGGATAAATGAAGGAGATACTCCAGTAATGATTCCAGAGCTATGGCAATGGGGTTAAGACCCTTCTGCGAACACCATATGGTAAATCTTTTCCACTTGAAAGCATAAGAGCGTCTTGTGGAAGGCTTCCTGGAAGCATAAAGGATATCCTTTATTTGCTGAGGGAGGTTAAGATCATGGAGATCTAGGCCTTCAGCAACCAAGCCCTGAGATGCAGAGACTGGGGATTGGGATGCCATAACATTCCGTCCTCCTGAGATAGGAGATCTGGAGCAGTACCTAACTCCAGAGAGGGAGCTTGAGAGAGATGTAGAAGCAGAGAGTACCACACTTGCCGAGGCCAATGTGGAGCTATGAGAATCATACGGCCTCTGTCTCTCTGAAGCTTGAACAGGGTTTTGGGAATTAGGGGAATGGGTGAAAAGGCATAAAGGAAGTCTTGGCCCCAGTGAAGGAGGAAAGCATCCTTGGCCTGAGATCCCGAGCCGGAATTCTGGAACAGAACCTGGGAAGTTTGGCATTCAACGGACTTCCAAAGAGGTCTATGTCCAGGGTTCCCCAAATTTGAAAATTCATGGCCACCTGGTCCACATGTAGAGACCATTCGTGTGGAAGCAGAACTCGACCGAGTCTGTCTGCCCAACAGTTTTGTATGCCTGGAAGATACATTGACAGGAGATGAATCTGATGCTCTCTGGCGAGGGCCCATAGTCGCAAAGCTTCGTTGCAGAGCGACAGAGAGCCTGTTCCTCCCTGCTTGTTCACATAGAACATGGCTACCTGGTTGTCCGTGTGAATAAGGACTGTCTTGCAGTTGAGCAGGGAATGGAACACTCGAAGAGCAAGAAAAATTGCTCTGAGCTCTAAGATTGATATGTAGACGAGTCTCCTGTGGAGTACAAGTGCCTTGGGTGGAGAGGTCTTGTAGATGAGCTCCCCAACCCATTAGAGAAGCATCTGTTGTGAGAGTTGCTTGGGGTAAGGGTTGTTGGAACGGGGACCCCAGCAACAGGTTTTGAGTGGACTGCCACCATTGAAGGGACAAAATAAGGTGATTTGTGTTTACTATTATGTCTGACAGGCACCCTGATGCCTGTGTCCACTGGGTGGATAAAGTCCACTGGGCTGCTCTCATATGGAGGCGAGCATAACGAACCACATGCACAGTAGAAGCCATGTGGCCTAGTAGTTGTAACATTTCTCAAGCAGTGAGATGGGACTTTAGCACTGCTTGAGAAGCTAACTGCACCATGCAAAGGCAACGGCTCTGAAGGAGGTAGGCCCTTCCTTGCCTTTCTGGTATCCAACACAGCTCCTATGAACTCTAGAGACTGAGTGGGAGTTAGGCTGGATTTTGGGATGTTTATGACTAGACCCAAATACTGAAGGATACGCATTGTGCAAGATAGAGCTATCCTGGTCTCTGACTCTGATGGGGCTCGAATGAGCCAATTGTCTAAGTAGGGGAAGACGAATATTCCTAGAGTGTGGAGAAATGCTGCTACTACAGCCATGCATTTCGTGAACACCCTTGGAGCTGAGGCCAGGCCAAACGGGAGCACCCTGTATTGGTAGTGCTTCCCTTGAAAAAGGAACCAAAGGAACTTTCTGTGAGATGGGTGGATGAGAACATGAGTGTACGCATCCTTGAGATCTAGGGAACATAGCCAATCCTGACTCTGAAGGTATGGCAGCAGAGTTCCTAGAGAAACAATTTTGAATTTGTCCTTGAACAGGAATTTGTTCAATTCTCTGAGGTCTAAAATAGGTCTGTGACCTCCTGTTTTCTTTGGGATAAGAAAATAGGGGGAGTAAAGCACAGTTACTTACCTGTAACAGGTGATCTCTGGGAACAGGAGGAATAAGTCTTCACATATGGGTACATCGGTACCGACGGAGCCTGCACAGGAATGCTCCCCAGCATCCAATCAGAAAGCTTTTGGGAGCATCCCTCGCGCCTGCGCACTGCCTTCCCGCCTTTTCCACTGCCTCTCCTCAGTTGAGTTTCATAGCTGAGACAAAAGGAGAGAAAGAGGAAAGGAAGATAGATAGATAGATAGATAGATACAACTCCTAGGGGAGGTGGGTGGGTTGTGAAGACTTATTCCTGCTGTTCCCAGAGATCACCTGTTACAGGTAAATAACTGTGCTATCTCCAGGAACAAGCAGGAATGAGTCTTCACATATGGGGACTCCCTAGCTATAGACGCCAGAGGGAGATCCCATAAAATGCGTGTTCCTGGATCAGGACTGCAGTGCCCACACATGGATCTCCGGCATCCCATGAGGATGGTGGGTAGGAGTTGAAAGGAGAGGAGCTGTAAGAAAAAACAGCCAAGCTAAGGACTACAGGAGAGGAGTCCTTGGTATCTATAAGTACCATTAAAAATTAATTAATGAACAATCATAAAATGGATCTTACCTACTGGATTGTAGGAAGTAGATAGCGTGATGGAGACTACTGGAGATTCAGTAGAGGATCCTCAAGGTGACCTAACAGCAGTGAGGGAGAAGGTCCAAATCTGGAATTGGCAGGTGACCCAGGTGTCAACTGGGGTAGTATAAGAACGGCAGGTCTTCAGTGGAAAGCTTTATGGAAAAAAGCTGAAAACTCTTTTAGGTACGGAGTCATTAATATTGAGGAAGACTGACCGATTTGGACAAGTAGCTTAGTCCTGGAGGGAAGAAGGGGTATGGAAAAAAGCCTGCATTCCCAAGGAGGACAGATATGTGAAGGGCTGAAACCTCAGAAATACTGAAGATCTACACTGTCTTTCCTAGCTGGTGAGAGATAGGAAAGATATTGAAGCATGTTGTTTCAGGGATAGCGAGACCTATAGTAAAGTGGAGCTGTTGGTACCACAGTAGTGGTTGTGTGCATAACAGCCCCCACATACAGAGGGACAGTATGAAGATATGCCAGCCCACTGTCTGGAACTTCTAAGAAGGTAAACCTTTATAGCATAGACAGTTAGGGAGATGGTATGTAATACATATCTACCTATAAAAAGCATCTCAACAGATACATATATAGAGGGATATATATATATATAGATATATATATATATATATATAGATATATATATAGATATATATATATATATAAATATATATATATATAGGGGCATAACTTATGCACACACAGCTTACAGACATATGTATGTACAGAATATATAGAGATATATACATACATGAATATGTAAGTCTGAAGATACATGTCTGCAACTAAGCCCCATGAGAACATTCACATGAGAGATGTGAAGGAGAAAGATTCATCTAACAACAAGAAGGTGGAACCTACTTGAAAAGATATACAGAGAATCTATTCCTCCGGGCTAAGAGGGTGCAGGAATGCTATCCAGTGAAATAACCAGGAAGGTTGCGTGAAAAACAGAGGATAATATCAGTCTGTAGAGAGCAAGTCGTGAGTTCTGTAGAACTCTGGCATGGTAAATGGACAGAAAAACGCATAGAAGGAGATACCAGGATGACCCACTGGAGGGACACAGGGGTATCATGCGTTACTGGTAGAATATGTGCTGTCCATGAGGAGTAGGATAGCAGGAGGGCAAGCTGTAAGGAAAAAAGAGCATATTCCTGCAGGATTGGGAAACTCCTTGGACATTCACGCAGAAAAAGCTTGTGTCCTGTATTATAACAGGAGACAAGAGGTTGTGGAGATCCCTCACAGTCATGGAAAATGACTGATAAGCCTTTTCTACTATACAGAATAGCCATCAGAGATAAAGATCAATGCTCTCTAGCAAGTGCCCATAGTAGAAAGCTTCTCTGAAGATTGCAGAGAGCATTATGCAGGAGAATTAGGAGATAAAACTGACAGTAGGTCAGCTGTGTTGCCACATCCAAGGAAATAGAGATGGCCAGAAAGAAGATAATGTGAGAAGCCTGAAGTGAGTAGGATTATCCAAGATAGATGAGGACAATCTTGGAATCACTACTAAGGCTAGACAGACTGGAAACTTGTGGGAAAGTACCAGTAGATGAATCACTGGAACTCCTGCATGAAGAGCAACTGAAGTTGACAGCAGAGAGAATCTGCTTGTGAAAACACAAAGGGAACAGACAAAGGGAGAGGAAATGGTCCTGTCCCTGTCTGATAAGCTGTCCAGAGAATTTAGTCAAAGAAAAACTCTACACTGAAATGAAGGTGTACAGTATGGTACCACTCATTCAGGAAAAAAAACGGGATGAGAGGGTAGAAGAACAGGAACTGAAGGGTGACTTACCATATGGTGAGTCAGCTGAAGAAGAAAATGTTCATGTTGGGACAGAAACTATCATGGATAGTAGTTAACTTCTCTTCTTCTTGGAAGGAAGAGGAGGAGAAATCTGTAACCCATAGACAAGAATATCCTGACAGCTGAGTACTTCCTGAAGAAAGGAAGCCATGTGCAGAGTTTTAAAGAAAAAAACAGTGAACAAACTTCTGATAAGAAGAGGTTAACTGTAGGTTGCAACCTTTAGGAACCTATGGTTGCTGGGTATGCTTAGACTGGTTAGAGTTTAGATTCTTCAGAACAAGACGAGGTGTCCCCTGCTTGGGTACATCGGGATGATGGGCAGGAGAAGAGTGAAACCTTCTTTTCTTAGGGAAAGAAGGTTTGGTAGGACATTTCCTACCTACTGGGGAAGAAGGCGGCTTAGGATGGTTCCTAGAACCAGGAAAGTCAGTGGAGCAATGAGCAACCTGACGTAAAGCCTCCTTATTGAAGAGATTTTCTCCAGTACAAGGAGAATTACCCAGTGTGTGTTGTGCCCATCTGCTCAAGTCTGAAGCTTGGAGCCAGGCTCTACGACGTGCTCCAATGGCAATAGCGGAGGATCTGCTAACAGACTCAAAAGAGTCTAGAGAAGCACGAGAAAGAAACCAAGAGATATTCTGGCTATGACTAAGAAGCAAGGAATAGTCTGCAGCCTTAGGCTCTGATAGAAAAGGAGTCAAAAGAGAATTTCTTTGTGACCTCCTGGAGAGATAGACTCATATAAAAAATATAAGAGATAATCCTTGATGCCAGCATAGATGTTTGGAAGGTTTGACGTCCAAAGGCATCAAGAGCTCTAGATGCACAACCTGGCGGATAAGAAGAATGCTTCTTCTTGCTTTTTACCTTTCTCATTGCTGATTCCACTACAATGGAATGATGGGGAAGTTGAGCTTTTTGAAACCCTGGAGAGGGGGGCACCTGATACAGAACATCAGTTGCTGTAGAAGGTGAGGGAACCCTTAAAGGTGATTCCCATATTCTCAGAAGAAGATCTTGCAAAGAATGATGTAAAGGAAGCATTATATTTTCCTTTTCTGCAGGAGAGCCTCGAGTAGGATCACAGCCAGGGATAGGAATAGCAAGAAATATTGCCATGTCAAGGAGAAATTTCTGAAAAGAGGGATCTCCAATGGGAACTATCCCTGGGCAGGCTAAGGTTGAAGGAGCAGCCTGAGCACCAGAGGATGTACTGGTCTGGTGCAGAAAAAGAACCCCACTAGAAGGATAGTGGTACTGGCAGTCACGATTTGAGGCAGTGAGTACTGCATCGTCAATGCCAGGTATCGATTCCAAACTAGGTATAGAAAGGATCGATGGTACTGATGTAACTGCAGGAACCGACATCGATACCGATACCGGTAGCTGAGTCGGAATCGGAGACGGTAACGCCATCGCAGCAGTCATGGGAGGCTGCTCAAGCGGTACCGAGGGAACCCGAAACGCTTGGTGAATATCCTCGGTACTGCGTATCTGGAAACGATAAGGGTCGGTTCCGAGACGCGTCGGTACCCAGTCATCTAGACTAGATATCGATTCGAGACTCGGCATCGAAGGGAGCGAGTCTATCGATGCATGTCTAGAGAGTACCGACGTCAGTGGTGGTATCGGCGAAGTTGCCGATACAGGAATGTCAATCTGGGTCATATCGATCGGTCCCGAAGGCACCGAGGACGCCAGATGACGATCCCTGGTGAAGAGTAGATCACTCAACACCGGAGCCGATGCATCGGTACCGTTCGAAACGGATGCCACCACCGAGCATGGCTCAGATACAGGAAAGTTAATCTGGGTCGTATCGATCGGTCCCGAAGGTACCGAGGACGCCAGATGACGATCCCTGGTGAAGAGTGGATCACTCAACACTGGTGCCGATGCCGGGGTATCGGTACCGCTCGAAGCGGATGCCACCACCGAGCATGGCTCAGGTATGTTCTGTGAGGGGTGAGCCCCAGGAACAACCTGAAACCCCTGAAATGCTTTGGAGCCCGGAGACTCCCGCCGGGGTTTTAATGCCAATGGGGTCTTGAGGGCAAGGCCGGAGCCGTCATCATGCTTGGCATGAGACCTACCACTCAAAGATTGGCTAGTCTTAACAGACTGTTTGTGGGTTACCTGATCCTGTGGAGAAGAAAAGGCCGGTGCCCTCACTCCGGGAGGGAAAACGGTATCGAGGGAAACTCGAAAGAGGGAAGTTCTTCTCACAGTTTCGCAGCCTGATTGTTCAGGGGAAAAAGGGTCAGTACCCAAACAGGTTAGACACCAGGCATTGGAGACTAAGAAGAAAACTGTGTTTCCACAGCGAAGGCACTTCTTAGGGGAAGAAGGCTCCATGATGGAGAGGCCTTGCAGGCCCAAAAAATTTAAAGGCAGAAACTGAGGGAAAAATCTCCCTGAGTTTAAGAAAAAGAAAAGAAAAACCCACCGGCGGTACCGGTGGCGGCGGAAGAAACAGCCGCGACCACAAGAAAACAAGAAATAAAGAATTAAAGAAAAAAGTTTCTGCAGTGACAGGAGAATGTCCTGCCGGCTCCGCGGAAAAACGAAAACTGAGGAGATGCAGTGGAAAAGGCGGGAAGGCAGAGCGCAGGCGCGAGGGATGCTCCCAAAAGCTTTCTGATTGGATGCTGGGGAGCATTCCCGTGCAGGCTCCGTCGGTACTGACGTACCCATATGTGAAGACTCATTCCTGCTTGTTCCTGGAGATAAACCTGTACCCTGCTGAAGAATGGGTACTTCTATTGCTCCTTGGGCAAGAATCATGGTGACCTCTTGATCTAACAGGTTGATGAGAGGGGTCTGAGAATTTAACTGTTTTACTATAGTGGGAGGGGGCATGCTCAAGAAATGAAGCTTTTACCCTTCTTTTATGATGGAGAGTGTCCAATGCTCTGCTGTTATCTGCCCCCATCTTGGGGCAAAGTGACATAACCTTCCTGGAATGGTGGAAGGCTCTGGTCCATTTAGAGCCAGGAAGGCTAAGTTCTCTAGATGCAAGTCAAAGGCCTTGTGGAGGCTGAGACTGCTGAGGCGGTTGAGGCTTAGCAGTCTTTGCTTTTCTTTGCTTGGATAGTTGCTGACCCTTCCGGACATGTTGACCTGCAGAGCGTCCCTGCTGGGAATAAGCAGGATAAAACCTTTTCTTTTTGGAAAAGAATGTTTTTTTGAAAGATTTCTTTCTTGCAGGATCAGCTGTGCCCTTGGATAATCTGCCCAAGGTGGAGTTGTCAGCATCCAACTCATTGGCCTTTTCCTGCCAATCTTTGCCAAACAGGTTCTCATCAGTACAAGGAATATTGCCCAATTTGTCTTGTACCCAGAGCTCCAAATCAGATGCCTGGAGCCAGGCAATTCTACGTGCACCTATGGCAATGGCAGAGGTTCTGCTTATGCACTCAAAACAGTCAAAAGCTGCAAGGTTGACCTGGTCCGCTTTCAGTTTCTCAAGCTGTTCAAAAACTTCATCTTCAGTGAATGGTGTGGTAAAATATCTACTCCATTCCCATTTGTCAATCATACATGGCCATTCTCCAGGATTCTCTTTAGCGAATACAGAAGTATTTGTTTAGTATTTTCGCTTTTTCAATGTCACTTTCCACAAATTCGTTCTCAGCACTTTTGAGTCTTGTAATTTCACGTCTCCACCCTTCACATCTTTAGCCATCATTTCTTCCATCTTTATTTTGTTATTCCTATTTCTCTTTTTGTCTCTTTTAGCTTTATCCTGTAGAAACATAGAAACGTGACAAAAGAAAAAGACCACATGGCCTATCTAGTCTGCCCTACATATCAACTAAAATAGTCCCCTTTTAATCTTTAGAGATAATCTGTGTTTGTCCAATGCATTTTTGAATTCAAATAAGTTCTTGTCTCTACCACCTCCACCGGGAGACTATTTCACGCATTTATCTCTCTTCCTGTAAAGAAATATTTCCGCATAGTACTCCTGAGCCTATCCCCCTTCACCCGCATCCTATGTTCACTCGTATTTTTTTCTGTGTTCCCCTGTTTGTATTCTGAATTTTATGAAAGCTGTGTTTTTGTCTTTATTAGTGTAGCCACTTCTTTTGAGAACCATACAATGTTAACTACTTCAATCGAAGGTAAAGCCTCCTCAGCCCTTTGGAACCTGGTCCTCCAGAAATTAGGAAAAAGAAAGACACAAAACACAAAGATTCAAAATCAGTATAAAGCTTTTAAGGAAGCAACCAGTGAGGCAATGGACAAACAAAGCATCTCCTTGGCTGTTTCAAAGGTCTTTCATCACAAGCTCACTTTTTATTAGATTTGAGGAAATAATCACAAGATATAGTGTAGTTACTCACCTGTAACAGGTGTTCTCCAGGGACAGCAGGAATTAGTCCTCACATATGGGAGACGCCGACAGAGTCCTCGCGGAAGCAACTCCCCAGAAGTAAATATTGAACCTTTCAAGCAGCTCCTTTTAGTTTTCTCTTAACTATTTTCCTCATTTTATCATAGTCTCCTTTTTGACAGGTAAAAAGTAATATTATAGATTTCCTTGCTCTCCTCCCTCCATTTATTAAATCAAATGTGATGATACTATGATCACTATTGCCAAGTGGCCCAAAATTCCTTTTCTTTTAAACCAGATTATGTGTTACACTAAAGACTATGTTCAAAATAGTTTCACTGAACACCAAACAAATCTTTAAAATTTCTGCCATTTCCTCATCACTTTCCATCCATTCTTATTCAACTTCTTTCAACCTTACAAAGTCAACCTCCGATCGCCTACTTTCACTGACACTTCTTAAAAAAAAAAGCGGCTTGTCATCATAATATGTGAAAAGCCATTTGTCTTCCATCTTTCTTCATCTCTGCTGCTTTTTTTGCTTTTATTTTAGTGACTTCCTTGAGAACCTTACCAGTTTCCTTTTTTCTCTTGCTTTCATTTACTTTCCTTCCATAAGGAGCTGATTCCATGTCAACAGATCATTTAAGCTTAATTCACTGTTGTTCTGCTTCCTTTATCTCCTCCTACTATGTCAGCAACTCCTTAAAGTACACTCCCATTTTGACAAAACCAAAATGTTAGAAATATAGGACTTTGGAAATTGGGCCAGAATCCACCTTAGCTTTTGTAACAAACTATACCATTAGATGATCACTGGTGTTCAGATGAGCATCCAAATGGATATTTTAGCAACTCCTTTCTTGTGGGTTCCATCATATCTAAGCAGGGCCTTTTACAAACAATCCATGTTCTCACCACTTCCTACCAGTTCCAAAGATAAGTTATGCCAATGCACAACCAGCAGTTTTAAAAGTCTCCCGGGTAACATCTCCTCTCCGTTCATTTTTAAGTTGTAACTTTTTTTTTTTTTTAAATATCTGTAGTCAGATTTCTGTACTGTTCAAATGGACTACATATAAACCATGTCACCTCAATGCTCAACCAAATGCAGACTCTCGACAGAATGCAGAAAGCGTAGTTTCACACCTGTAACAGGTATTCTCTGGGGAAAGCAAGAATTAGTCCTCAAATATGGGTGATGTCGGCACAGACGGAGCCCTCGTGGAAGCATCCCCCCCACCCAAGGGTGCCATCTTGCTCGGTTAGATGACATAGCTAAAAGAAGGCAAAAATAAAAGATGGTATAGGAGCAACTCCAAGGGAAGGAGGGAGGGTTGTGAGGACCGATTCCTGCTATCATTGGAGAACACCTGCTACAGGTAAGTAACTATGCTTTCTCCGGGAACAAGCAGGAAGTCAATCCTCAAATATGGGACCACCCAGCTAAAGGCTACCGAAAGCCAATAGCAAAAAGAGGGGCTCTCTCATAGGGAGCCGCAAACAGCAGCAATGAGTGTGTGTCCATAGACCACAGTAGGACCCCTGTGTCCGATGAAACCAGCACTCCGGTAGCCTGAACATAGAAGGGTTGGAGGCTGCCTAAACCCAGAAAAGGTTAGGGAGCACAGTCTGGCTGAAGGCACTGTCCATCGGGACTCTCCTTCCAAGCAGTAATGGGCTGCAAAGATATGGGCTGAAGACCAGGTGTCCACCATCGAGATAGAGCACAAGTTTGCCACCGAGGCCGCCATGGCCCTGACACAGTACACCGTGACCCGGCCCTTCTAGCAGGAGCCTCGCCTGCTCAAAAGAGATGGCAATCCAGTCCACAACCCATGTCAAAAGCGTATGCTTGGTCACCGCCTCCTCCAGCCTACTGGGGTCGTACGAGATGAAAAGCTGAGCAGCTTTGTGGTGGCCCTGAATGTGCTGGATATAAAAGGACAAAAGTCCTCTTACGGTCCAAGGTGTGGAGGACAGTATCCGCCCAACTGGAGTGAGGTCTTGGAAAGAAGGTAGGGAGCAACACTTCCTGGTGAAGATGGAAGAGTGATACTACCTTCAGCAGGAATTTGGGGTGCGTGCGAAGCACCACTCTGTTCCTCTAGAACCTGGTATAGAGCGCCTCCGCCACAATGGCCTGAAGCTCGCTAACTCTGAAAGCGGAAGCAAGCACGACCAGGAAGACCATCTTCCAAGAGAGGTAGCAAAGGTGGCAGGTAGCCAGAGGTTAGAAGGGCAGGCAAGTGAGTTAACCTAACACTATGTTGAAATCCCATTCAGTTGCCTGAGGGCGAACCGGGGGCTTCAATAAAAGCAGGTCCCGAAGAAAACAGGTCACCAAGGGGAGGACTAAGAGAGGCTTGCCATCTACCGGATGGTGGTGCGCTGCCAGGGCACTAAGGTGCACTCTTGGACGGAGTTAGACCTGAGACTGGATTGAGTGAAGTGGAGAAGATACTCTAACACCAGTGTCCCCGGGCAGGAGAAAAGGTTACCCCGTGTTCAGTGCACCAAACAGAGAAACTGCACCATTTGACGGTGTAAGCATTTCTAATAGAGGCCTTGCGAGAGGCCAGCAGAATGTATACCACCTCAACCGGGAGGCAGAAAGGGGCCAGAGTCACCCTCTCAGTAGCCATGCCGTCAGCGAAAGGGACCCCAGGTTAGGGTGCAGGAGAAAGCCCCCCTCCTGAGATAGGACTCCCGGGGCGGACCCCAAGGGGATGGGGGACTCCACGATCAACTGTAGGAGCAGAGGGAACCATGGTTGCCTGGGCCACCAAGGAGCTATCAGGATGAGCGAGGCCCTGTCGCGGAGGGTCCTGAACAAGGTCTTGGCAATTAGCAGCGGAGGAGGGAAGGCGTATAGGTCTCATGTCAGAGACCTGAGACGATCAGCCCAGTCCCTGGGCAAGAATGCCTTCGACTGGAGAGTATCAATCTTTGCCCAATGAACTCCAGAAACCATGTCGGGAGGAGGTGAGACTTGGGGTAGTTTATGACAAACACCAAGTGTTGCAGAACCTGGATTGTAAGTGTGGTGGCCTGCGGCACCTCTGAGGCCATGCCTCCCTTTATGAGCCAGTCATATCGGTAGGGAAAAACGAAGACCCCCTGGAGCCAGAGGAAGGCAGCAACGACTGACAGATATTTTGTGAAAACTCTTGGGGCAGACGTAAGGCCGAAGGAAAGCACACTATACTGAAAATACCTGCCCCCCCAATACGAACTGCAGGTACTGCCTGTAGTAGGGGTGAATGAGGATGTTGGCATAAGCATCCTTGAGATCGAAGGAGAATAGTCAATCTCCCTGCTGGAAGAACAGCAGCAAAGTTCCAAGGAAGAGCAACTTGAACTTCTCCCTCACAAGGAATTTGTTGAGATTGCACAGGTCGAGGATGGGCCTTAGGACCCATGGCCTTTTTGGCATGAGGAAGTACCTAGAGTAGAACCCCTTGCCCTTGAGATGCTGGGGCTTCGGTTCCACCGCTTTGCCTTCAAGAAGACTTGTAAACTCCTTTAGGAGGTGGTCCCGGTAAAGGGGAGACCTGAGGGGATCCCCCGGGAAATAAGGGGCGAGGTGTCTGAGGTCAGGTGGAGAAGGTAACCCTCCCTGATCACCCGAAGTGCCCAGGAGTCAGTGGTGATGTTCATCCAACCTTTGGGCACAGAGAGTCAGACATCCCCCTGTGGGCTGCTGATCTCCTTGGGGTGGATAGGCTATCCTCAAGGAGTCAAAAACTCCCCCATGGCTGGGCCGGAGCTGGTGCCTGATGTTTTGGAGCCTTCTGCTTATGAGGGCCATGCCCATGTCCCTTGGCCTGCTGACCCTGATGGGGAGCTAGGGAGGCATGATAAAGTGGGTAGTTTCTGTAAGCAGCTCCCTTCCTTGGTTAAAAGGACTTTTTACCAGAGCCCTTCCATCAGGGAGGGGCAGCAGTCTTTTTGGAGAGTCTAGTCCTCTGTCTCCAGCTCAGCAGCCTTGTTGGTCATGGGTTTGCCAAAGAGGTTCTCTCCTTGGAAGGGGACCATCGTCCAATTTGTCCTGAACCCACTGCATGAGGTCGGACTACTGTAGACAAGCTTGGCGGTGTGCACTGATGCCAGTCAACTCGAACCCATCATAGGTCACTCGACATATGAATTTGGAGCACTCATGGACTGCCTTAGCCAGGTTCTTGAACCACTGCAAGGGTTCCTCGGCGAGACGAGCTGAGAACCCAGTGAATTCCTTTACCGGGTCTCTCAGGCACATGCCCATGTACAGCTCGTAGACCTGGATGCGGCCAAGGAGCATTGAGCCCTGGTAGCACTTTCTGCCGAGGGCGTCCAAGGTGCAGTCCTCCCTGCCAGGGGGCAGAAAAGAGTGCACCTTCTGGCTTTTCAGACTACACATTGCTGACTCCACCACCATGGAGTTAGGCAGCAGCTGTGACTTTTGGAAGCCTGGCTCTGGTGGAATCGATACAGCAAGTCGAGCCATTTGCTCATCACCGGAACTGAAGACGGAGTCTCCCTCATTCGGAGAATCAGCTGTTCCAGGAGGGGAGGGATAGGCACAGTGAGTGATTTCCGCGGAGGGGTCTCGTAATGAAGGATTCCCAACCCATCAACCTCAGTGTCTTCCTCTAACTTGGTCAGGAACGCCAGGGCCTTAGACATGTCTTCAACAAAATCAAGGAAGACCATATCCTCGGGCGGGAAACGCCGAAGAGGCTCCAAAACAGAAGAGTCTGATGGGATGTCATGGTGGAGACTGGTATCAGGGGACTCGTCTTCCTCCGAATCCAACTCGGAGTAGTCTGTCGAGGACTCATAGGAGGGCTGCTCAGACGCCCTGCAAGCTGGTGCCTGGTATACTTGTGGGCATGACCGGGGTCCCATCGAGCGGGACTGAGATCACAATCTCGGCCGAGGATCAGCACGGCCTCCGGGGACTTCTTGGACGTCGAGGGCCCGGTGGTTGGGATGGATGAACCGGTCGTGCCGGACAACAGCGCCGGCTGAGGGTCCATGAAAGCAGACAAACTGCGATCCAGGGCCGCCATTCTGGACTCCAGACCAGAAGGCTCCACAGCCTCTGGCGCGGCAAAAGACTCAGGCTGATGAAGACCCCAACGAAGGAGAATCCTCGACAACGATGGTGTCTGGGGACCGAGGCCGGTCTGTGGATGGATCGTTTCAGGGTACCTTCGCAGGAGGCTCCTTCTCAGACGAACGTCTCGAACAGCAGAACATGGCACGCGAAGCATCCGGCCTATCGGAACAGTACAAGGACGCCATCTTCGAGGGTATATTCTTCTTCGTGGGTTCCCTCGAGAAAGAGACCCCCTTTCTGAGGACCCACAACAAGGCTTGAGTTCAAAAGGTTCCGCCCAAGATGTCGGGGCCTCAGACAAGGCCCTGGCCTTCGGAGACAACAGAGATTCGGGGAAAAACTTATAGTGCTGATGCTGGCTGCTCTTGAGGGCATAACAGGACATCCTCTTGCAGAGACTGCCGACTGCCAGGTCATGGTCTGGCCCAAGGCAGCAGAGAAAGCAGTCATGTTTTTCGGTCAAAGACATATTTTTACAGCACCGATCACACTTCTTAAAGCCACTGATAGCCATTGGGGGGAAAGTACCCCTGTGATGTCAAAGACTCTCGGACTGCCATTTTGAGAAAAAGGGGATCGAAGACGCCAGGAAAAGAAAAGAACGAAAACTACAAAAAATAGACCAAATAACGCCAAGGCTACAAGGTATGTAGGTGGGAAGAGTAAAGGTGCTACACCGGAGAGGAGTATGAAACTCGGAGAGAAAAGATCAAATTTTTTCCACAGACAAGCCAGACAAACGTCTGAAGGAATCCACAGAAAAAAGGAGACTGAGCAAGATGGTACCCTTGGGCGGGAAGGGGACCAGGCATGCACGGTGGTATCTTCCAAAGGATTTCTTTAAAAGTTGGAAGGGATGTTTCCGTGAGGGCTCCGTTGCTACCGACGCCATCCATATGTGAAGACTGATTTCCTGCTTGTTCCCAGAGAAAGAACAAAATCCATGCAAAAGGCAGGCAAGCCATTCAACAAATGTTGGAAAGCAATGAGTACAAATGCTTGAAACCTAGCCAACAAAGTTTCTAATCTGGGAGTCCTAATTGTGGAAATGGACATGGACATTCTGCAATTACAGAAACATGTTTAACCAGTCGCATGAATGGGATATAGGCATAGCTAGCTATAATCTATTTAAAAGAGATAGAGAGGGTAGAAAAGGAGGAGTAGCCCTGTATATCAAAAGCAATAATAAAGCTGCTGAAATGCAGGGGACGTGGGGAAAAGAAGCAGTGCTCTGTATTATGTTAGAAAGAGGAGATGGCATAAGAACATAAGATATGCCATATTGGGTCAGACCAAGGTCCATCAAGCCCAGTATCCAATTTCCAAAAGTGGCCAATCTAGGTCATAAGTACCTAGCAGTCACAGGTTCCTCAATGCTTGTATTGGGTCAAGCAGTGATATCCTGGGTCCCTTTTAATAATGGTTTATGGATCTTTTCTCCAGGAACTTGTCCAAACCTTTTTTAAACCCAGCTACACTAACAGCTTTTACTACATCCTCCGGTAACAAATTGCAGAGTTTGATTACACGTTGAGTGAAAAAAATATTTTCTCTTATTAGTCTTAAATAGGTTACCCGTTAGCTTCATTGCATGTCCCCTCATCTTTTTATATTCTGATAGAAACATAGAAATTTGACGAAAGAAAAAGACCACATGGCCTATCTAGTCTCTCCTTCCATATCAACAACTACAACAGTCCCCTTTTTTCCTTTAGAGATCCTCTGTGTTTGTCCCATGCTTTTTTGAATTAAGTTACTGTCCCCTCATCTCTACCACCTCCACTTGGAGACTATTCCATGGATCCACCACTCTTTCCGCAAAGAAATATTTCCGCATATCACTCCTGAATCTATCCCCTTTCAAGCTCATCCCATGTCCCCTCGTAGGAGAACTTGCTTTCAATTGAAAAAGGCTCTCCCCCTGAACATTAATGCCACGGAGGTATTTAAACATCTCAATCATATCACCTCTATCCCGCTTTTCCTCTAAGGTGTACATACGTCTGTCCTCATCTGCTTTATAATGAAGATCACTAACCATTTTAGTAGCCACCCTCTGCACCAACTCCATTTTTTTTTTAATTTTATTTTTCTTATATACCGCGCTATTCTGCATCAGTGCGGTTTACATTGAACAAACTGAAATTACATTGAACAGGGCATTATAACTTGGAGATAACTATTTTACAGGGAACATGGGCTATGGAGGGTTAAGTGGCTTGCCCAAGACCACAAGGAGCACCTGTGGGACTAGAAAACCCAGTCCTTCCGGCCCAAGGTTGCTGTCCTCTAGTGGGATTTGAACCCCCGACCTTCCGGCCTTAAGTACCTTGCCCCAACCACTAGGCCACTCCTCCACTCCATCCATCCTGTTCACATCCTTTTGAAGGTGCGGTCTCCAGAATTGCACACTATACTCCAAATGAGGTTGCACCAAAGACTTATACAAAGGCGCTATCACCTCCTTTTGTCTGCTAGCCATTCCTCTCCGTATGCACCCAAGCATCCTTCTAGCTTTTGCAGTCACCTTTTCTACCTGTTTAGCTACTTTAAGATCATCAGATACAACCACGCCTAGGTCCCGCTCTTCTTTAGTGGACAAAAGTACTTCACCCCCTATACTATATTGCTCCCTTGGATTGCTGCAGCCCAAATGCATGGCCTTACATTTTTTAGCATTAAATCCCAGTTGCCACATTCTAGACCATTCTTCAAGCTTAGCTAGATCCCTCCTCATGTTATCTACACCTTCCTGGGTGTCTACTCTATTGCAGATTTTGGTATAATCCGCAAAGAGGCAAACTTTACCCGACAGCCCTTCCGCTATATCACTAACAAAGATGTTAAAAAGAATCGGACCAAGGACAGATCCCTGGGGCACACCACTGGTTAACATCCTTCTCCTCAGAGTGAGCTCCATTTAACTGTAGTTTGCCACCTCCCACACAACCAATTTCTAACCCAAGCAGTAACTTTAGGGTTCATCCTAAACAATCGATCTACGTTTACCTGTTCCACTCCATTCATTAAATTATATGCCTCTATCATATCTTCCCTCAGACGACTCTTTTCCAGAGCCCTAACCATTTTAGCCTCTCTTCATAGGAGTATCCTTCCATCCCCTTTACCATTTTGGTGGCTCTTCTCTGTACCTTTTCTAATAACCCTTTATCCTTTTTAAGATATGGCGACCAGAACTGCACACAATATTCAAGGTGCGGTTGCACCATGGAACAATACAGAGGCATTATAATATCCTTTGTTTTATTTTCCATTCCTTTCCTTATGATACCTAGCATTTTATTTGCACTCTTGGCCGCCACTGCACACTGGGCGGATGGTTTTAACAAGTTATCCACGATGACACTTAAATCTTTTTCCTGGGTGCTGGTTCCTAATGTGAAAACTTGCATCATGTAACCATACTTTGGGTTGTTCTTTCCTAGGTGCATAACTTTGCACTTCTCTACATTAAATTTTATCTGCCATTTTGATGCCCAGTCTTCCATTTTATCAAGGTCTTCTTGCAATTTTCCACAATCCCCATGGGTTTTAACAACTTTGAATAATTTTATGTCATCTGCAAATTTGATTACCTCACTCGTTATTCCGTTTTCAAGGTCATTTACGAATATGTCAAAAAGCAGCGGACCCAGCACAGATCCCTGGGGTACTCCACTATTCACCTTTTTCCATTGGGAAAATTGGCCATTTAGCCCTACCCTCTGCTTTCTATCTTTTAACCAGTTCCTGATCCACAATAATACACTGCCTCCTATCCCATGGCACTGTCATCCATACTGGTGTAGTCTACAGGCCTCCAACTAAAAGAAAAATGGATAACAAATTGATTGTTCAGATTGCAAAGATAGCCATGAAGGGGGAAGTGATCATATTGGGGGACTAATCTAGCCAATGTGGACTGGAGTGTTCCTTCTGCAAATCTGGAAAGAAGTAAAAAAATTGTGGTTGTCTTCCAAGATGTGCTACTTAAAGACATGGTGATGGAACCAACCAGGGAGAGCTCCATGCTGGATTTAGTGCTCACCAGAGATATAGTGTATCGACTATCCAGGCGGGTGCCCATGTGAGCAACAACGATCATCATAGGGTATGGTTTGACATAAAAGCCAAGGTGGAATCCAATCACAGCAAGTTCAATGTCTTAGATTTCAAAACTGCTTTCAGTAAAATGGCCAAGTACCTGAAGGAAAAGTTGATAGGGTGGGAGGGGATAAGGGAAATTGAATTGCAATGGGCTAAACTAAAAAAGGCAATAAAAGGTGCAACAGATACATATGTAAGGAAAGTAAATTAAAACAAGAGGAAAAGGAGACCTATTTGGTTCTCCAAAGAAATGGTTGCACAAATAAAGGCAAAAAAACACAGCTTTCACAAAATTCAGAAGTTCGCAGAGGAACACAGAAAATAATACAAGATCAAACTAAGAGAGAGACAAAGAGAAATAGGGATAGCAAAATCAAAGGCAGAAGAAAAGATGTCTAAAGATTGAAAAAAGTCTTGTCGCGACATTTCACGATATTTTCGGGAGAGGAGGGAAATCAGAGGTGGAATTGCAGGACTCAAAAGTGCTGGGAACAGATTCGTGGATAGTGACATTGAAAAAGCGGCAATGCTAAACAAATACATCTACTCTGTTTTCACTAGAGAAAATCCTGGAGGAGGACCACCTGTGATTTACAAATATACAAATGGGAATGGAGTGGATATCACACCATTCACAAAAGATGATGTGTTAGAACAGCTTACAAAACTGAAAGTGGACAAGTCTATGGGACCAGATGGAATACACCCCAGGATACGGAAAGATCTCAGAGAGGTTCTTGCAAGGTCTTCAAAGATGTTTTTAATAGATCGTTGGAGACAGGAAATGTTCCACAGGACTGGAGAAGGGCTGATGTGGTACCTCTCCACTAAAGTGGTAATAGGGAAGAAGTGACAAACTACAGGCCAGTGGTGGGAAAAGTAATGGAGGCACTCCTGAAAGTGTGAATAGTGGATTTCCTTGAAACCAACAAATGGCATGATCCAAGGCAACATGGTTTTACCAAAAGATGGTCTTGCCAAACAAATCTGAGTTCTTTGACTGGGTGACCAGAGAACTAGATTAAGGACATACGATGGATGTGATCTACCTAGATTTCAGCAAAGCATCTGATACTGCTCCTCATAGGAGGCTTATCAATAAACTCAACAGCTTGGGGATAGGTCCAAGATGGTGAAATGGATTAGAAATTGGTTGACTGACAGATGAAAGAAGGTGACGGTAAACGAAACTCACATGGATGAAAGGAAGGTGATAAGCAGTGTGACCCAGGGTTCAGTCCTGGGACCTGTACTATTCAATATATTCATGAGTGATATTGCTGAAGGGCTGAATGGAAAAGTCTGTCTTTTTGAAGATGACACCAAAATTTTCAAAAGAGTGGACTCTCTTGAAGGAGTGGGGAACATGAGGAAAAATCTACAAAAGCTGTGACAAGGCGACGACAAAAGCCAGAAGGATGCTGGGTTGCATACAGAGAGGAATTACCAGCAGAAAAGAAGAGGTACTAATGCCACTGTACAAGTCACTGGTGAGGCCTCACGTGGAATATTGTGTTCAGTTTTGGAGACCATATCTCGCAAAGGATATAAAAAGACTGGAAGCGGTTCAGAGGAATGCAAACAAAATGATTTGGAGCCTGCATCAGAAGACTTGTGAGAAGAGACTTGAAGACCTAAATATGTACACTCTGGAGGAGAGGAGGGACAGAGGGGATATGATTCAGACTTTTAAAAACTTAAAGAGTATTAATGGACAAACAAACCTCTTCCAAAGACGGGGAAGCTGTAAAACTAGAGGGCTTAACATGACGCTGCAAGGGGGTAAACTGAAAGGCAATGTCAGGAAATACTTTTAAACTGAAAGGGTGGTGGATGCTTGGACTGCCCTCCCGATGGAACTGGTGGGGGCAAACGCAATGACAGAATTCAAAATGGCAAGGGACAGACACAGTGGATCCCTTTATAACAGGATAAAATCAAAATAAGCATGACTGTCTTATATCTGAAGAAATAGGGGTGGACTACACGGAGTGGTGGGTACACCCCTAAACAAAGGCATGATGAGGGGTACCTGCATGGGGCAGAAAACGCACCTACTCTTGCTGCCTTGATGGGCAGATTAGATGGACCATGCTGGTCTTTATCTATCATCATATACTATGTTACGATGCTTAGTCAGTCAGAGATATCAACACAAAAACCTTTGGACACTATTGGCTCGGAGGCCTGTATCTGCGTCGACACACAGCTCCTTATGAAAGGCGGGGAGAGAAATTGTCTGATTAATATGACGTAGTAAGTATGTTAAGCAATGGTGGTGTGTTTATTGATTTTACAGTTACATTCCCCTGAAGCAGCTGATGCGAAACACAGGAGGGAAATTCCAGCGGACGTCGGGGTCTATTTGTCTGTTTGGAAAATGATGAATATCATGTTTCACTATAAGATGTTTTGACTGTTAACATTGAAACATATTGCTATGGAAATTGCTTGAGATATTTTAATTGTTTATATAGATATATAAGGAGTTATAAAGTTTCTCTGTTATTATGTCATGTTTTCAAGAGTTTGTATGTGGCTATTGAAATTCTGTCTGGATAAAGTGGAAAGGACTTAGCGAACCGTTGATGTGAGAAACTCATTTCTACCCTAGCTCACCGAAAGGTGGACAGTGGGAGATGTGTGAGTTATCTGAGGTTTGCTTCCTCCGCTTGCCATTTTACTGAGTAACTTATCCTACGGTTTGGTTAATAGGTAGAGCTTATTTTTTAATCATATGAAGTATCATAATTAGGCTCTGTTGTTGACCTTAATATTTATTGTCTAATATGAAAAAGTGACAATATCTTAGGTAAAAAAAAGAAGGGACCGCCCCTAAGGGAGACCTCTAAGCTAGGAAAAATGAGATAAGGATCCTGGCAAGGCAAACGCCTGGAGCTCGGACACGCTCTTAGATGAGGTGATTGCCACCAAGAAAATCGCTTTCAGGGATAGATCATGGAGGGTAATTTATTTATTTATTTTTATTTATTTATTTATTTAACTATTTCTTCTATACCGCCCCTTCCAGAGATCAGGGGCGGTTTACATGGAACAAGTAAACATATGTATACTGCTGTATACATTACATGGAACAGAGATTTTTAACTTTATACAGATATTAGATACTATATTACATGGAACAGAGATTTCTAACTTTATACAGATAACAGTGCATTAAACTGTCAGAACTATTTACATTTTGTATACTTTTATAAATTCCTGTATTATAATATTGAGCAGAATTATCTAACTTTTTACAAGTAGTGAGGTGAGGAACTACCGAAACTATTACAATGGCTTATGTCCTTAAGTGTCTCAAAGAAGGGCTGCATAAGGCTACTTAGCACAAGAGTACGGTCCCAGGAAGGGACTACTGGGCACAGAGGAAGGCGTAAGGAGTGCATGCCACGAAGAAATCAACTGACATCCACATGGGACGCAATGGAATGACTGGCAATGGGCCCGTGAAAACATGTGAGGGCAGCCACCTTAAACAGCAAGAAGTTAAGCACTAAGTCCTTATTGAAACCATCTTGTAGAAAGGCAAGGATATCCGGAATGAGTGCGCACCAAGGCGATAAACTACTGAGAGAACACCAAGATTCAAAAAGGCGCCAAACACGGGCATACGCCAGAGAGGTGGAAGGACGACAGGCCTTGAGAAGGGTGCAGACCACTTGGGGGGGGGGGGGGGAATAGCCATTCCGAGCTAGTCATCATTGCTCAAGAGCCAAGCCGTAGGCGAGTAAAGAGCTAGGTCGTCCATTAGTACAGGACATAAGCGTAAAAGGCCCCACGTGCATCCTGAGCAGAAGAGGTGGTGCTACAAGGAGCCACATCAGGTCAGCGTACCAGGGTGGCGAAGCCAATCAGGTGCCATGAGAATCACTGACCCTGGATGAATTTTAATGCAGTGGAGTGACTGCCCGATCATCACCCAGGGAGGAAACAGATAAAGAAGTGCCTTTGCCGGCCAGGGTTGGACCAGAGAATACAGTACACTGGAGCCTTGTTATGGTCAGCGGCTAGTGATGGTTGAGATAAGCCAACATTGTTGCATTGTAGCAGAGGATTTGAACTGCCAGGCTTGCAGCAGTGGAAGGAACTGAAGCAAGGCAAGGCAGACTGCTCATGCTTCGAGCCGATTGATGGGCCATCTTGTTTCTTGAAAGTTCCAGGATCCCTCTGCAGTCTGGTCACAGCAAAGAGCTCCCCAGCCAAAGAAGCTGGTGTCGGTTGTGAGGAGAACCCAGTGCTGGATGTCCAACAGCTTCCCTCACAGAAGGAGCGTTGGAGAGGGCCACCATTGAAGACTGCAGTGAACTACTCGAGGTAGCAGTAGACAAATGTTGTAATTGAGAGACATGGGAGACCAGAGGGCCAGAAGAGAGCACTGTAACTGTCTCATGTGGGCTCTTGTCCAGGGTACAACTTCGATGGCGGCTGCCATGGCCCCCAGCACCTAAAGACAGTCTCAGATCCAGGGTTGGGCCTGCATCAAAAAGAGTTGGCCTAAGAACTTCTGAAAGCGGTCGAGCGTTAGGAAAACCTTTCCCTGCTGTGTATCGAATCGAGCCCTGAAGAAGTCGAGGAACTGAGAAAGGCAAACACTTTTGGAATGATTGACCACCCAGCAGAGCTTTTTGAGGAAGATAATCATGCGGGAAACCACTTTGAGAGTCCCCTTGTGAGTCTTTGCCCGAATGAGCCAGTCATTCACATATGGATGGACACGAATCCCCTGTTTTCAGAGGGTGGAAGTTACCACGACCATAACCTTTGAATAGGAAAAGCAGAGCCCGGAACTGTAACGGCCACAAGTAACAGTGAAGCAGAGGAAATGTTGTTAATCATCACGGATGGAAATGCAAAAGTAAGCTTGGGCAAGGTCGAGGGAGGCAAGAAACTCTCCTGTACGCACTACTTGAATGAAAGAGCGGAGAGTATCCATCTGAAAACGTGGGACACGAAGAGAGCGATCGACACTTGAGAATTGGCTGAAAGGAACCATCCTTCTTTGGGACGACGAAATACATGGAGTAGCAACCCGCACCGCTTACTGATTTGGGAACTGGAAAATTGGCCTGGAGGTGTAACAGGCACTGAAGAGTGATTCGTACCACAGCTCGTTTGGTGGAGGACCCACAAGGTAACACTAGAAAGGCTTCTATGATGGAATTGGCAAAATCGAGAATGTAGGATAATATCAAGCACCCATTGGTCAGTAGTGATCTAAGTCCATTCTCTGAAAAAAAAGGTCAGCAGCCTGCCCACCGGTGGCACCCCGGAGTGGGCAGGGAGACCATTAAGGGGAGCCCCGACCGGCCCCAGAGAACTTAGCAGCAGAGGAGTAAGAGTCTTTGTTGTGGCGGAAACCTTGAAAGGGCTGAGACTTTGCCCCTGTTCTGCTGGGCTACAGGAATTGGAGGACCTACCAGACTAATAGCACCAGGAATCATGATCAAAAGGTAGAAGATGAGGATGTTCCAGATCCCGAGATATAGGAAGCCACCTTGGGAAGGTCCTCAGGAAGGCGCTAGGGAGTGACCTCACCAAGCTCTTTCACCAGCTTCTCGATATCCTCTCCAAAGATAAGATTGCCCTTAAAGGGAAGTCTGCCTAGTCTAGCCTTGGAAACTGTGTCTGCCAACCAATAACACAGCCAAAGCCAGTGACAGTAACGAGTGACAGTAACCGCTGCAACTGAATATATTGTAAAGGGCATCTGTCAAAAAGCAGTGACTGACTTAAGCCGTGCAACCCTAGAATCCTCAGGCAGAAGTTTGAATGCAACACAGAAGGGGCCCGGCAGCCATCCCTCTAAAAGAGACAGCCTGCAGAGCAAGGGACGACGACAAAAAGGCTGTTTTCAAAAGGCCCTTGACTGTACGGTCCTGCTGGTCACTGTCATGAGGTGCAGAGATCAGAGCCCGCGGAGACAGGAGATTTTGATCAGAATAAAGCTAACTTTGACAGTTCAGAAATAAACATGGAGGAGGGTTGGCATAGAAACTGTACACAAACCAATTCACGTAGTGCTAGGGAACGCCCAAACCAAAAGCTACCTCGTGGCTCATCAAGAGATAGGGGACAGCTGATAGGGGGCGGAGCCCAAACAAATACCAAATGCAACACATTCAAAAATCCCTTACCGGAGAGAAGAGGGAGAGCAGCAAACACAGAGAGAGCAGCAAACACAGAGACAGCAGCCAACACAGAGAGGGCAGCAAACACAGGGAGAACGGCAAGCACAGGAAGTCCCAGTCGTAGGAGAAGCACTGAGAGACATGCTGATCAGAGGAGATTGGTAGGACGGTGCTACGCTGTGAAGCCCAAGGGAGACTGCCTGGAAGAGCAGTACACGGCTGACCATTGCACCGGAGAGCTCTGCTGTCGTGGAAGCAGAGAGAATTGCTCTGAAGCCCAGTTAAGGCAATTCCAGCCTTACAGCTCAAGGTACCCAGCAAGAGAGGATTATTTTCCTGAGGCTAAATTGTTGCCCAAAAGAAAAGCTAAGCAAACACGAAGGGAAGAGTTTTTCCTCGTGCAGAGTTGTGCTCAAGGGAGGAAGCTTGGAAGAAACTTGTCAGAAGGTAGGAGTATTCTCCCTAATAGCAGGAAAGAAGAGTATAGCCAAATTCCCTGCACTTACCAGGAACTCTGTGACTCAGTTGAGAGAAACAGCAGCAATTACGGTAAATACCCATACTCCTCTAAGCTGTTGGGGGAAGGAAATACCTTAGGCTATAGAGAGGAACCCGGCAGGCAAGATAAAGGTTGCAGACCACGGGAAACTGGTCAAGACATTGAACACATGCAATGTGATTTTTATGAGGACCCGGACACTGAGGTATTTATGGATTGTACATATACTTTTTCTGACAGCATACAATCTTTGTGTTAAAGTGCTACAAGGGCTGTTTCACGGGAGAAAACAGACAAAAGGAGTTTTGGGAAAGAAACTGTTTTCTCTGCATTTTCATTTCTTTTTGGCTGAAGATAAGCATTGCCTGAGTTCAAGTTAATTCTTTGTTTGTAGTTCCAGACGCATGGTCTTTGTGCTACTTTGTTTTCATGGTTTAAGAATCCAACCCTGGGAAGGGAAATAAATCCTATTTGTCCTTATCACTCTGACTGCAACTACTTATTTCTACTGGCTGTGGAACTACACTACCTAGAAGGCTCTGCTAAGCCTCATTATAATATTCCACAGTTATCAAGGAACTTTACCCTGCTCACTCTATTCACGCCCGTGGCCTCTGGGAGGGTGAGCGGGCGACATCACAGAGGGCCACTCCGCCCTCAAAAGGGCTGGTAATGTATGGCCACTGCTGCTATGTCGTCATCCACTTTGGGGTACCAGAGCAACTTGCCGAGGTCTTCAGGGAAGCAGCTGTAATGACGGCACAAATGCTTAGCTGTACTAAGAAAGCATTTGGAGAATTCCATTCGAGGGATAACATCTGTTGGATGAAAGAAAAAGATCTGGAGGCTTTGCGGATTCAAACCAGAATACTGTCTGACTGCAGTTTATCTGGTGCAGGCGGCGGCGGATTGGAAGGCGTCAAAAGCCACAAAGCTTCCACAACTTGTGTTGAGGGATAATAGTGGTAGAGGCGGAAGTCTGGAGTCTCATCCGCGCTCCTCAGAAATGTTATCTGGAGGGGAGCATTTGATGACACTCAATGTGTAATCAAACTCTGGAATTCGTTACCGGAGGATGTAGTAAAAGCTGTTAGTGTAGCCGGGTTTAAAAAAGGTTTGGACAAGTTCTTGGAGGAAACATCCATAAACCATTATTAAGGGGAACCCAAGATATCCACTTCTTGCCCCAAAACAAGCAATGTAGATCCTGTGTCTTTTGGTGAAACTGCTAGGTACTTCTGGCCTAGAATGGCCACTACTGGAAACAGGATACTGAGCTTGATGGACCTTGGTCTGATCCAGTATGGCATAATCCAGTATGGCATAATCAATCCATCCAAAACGGAGATTCTTCAGGTATTCTCTAATTCCGCATACAGTCCTCCTCCCACCATCACTATTGGTGATCTCACACTCTCCATAAAAAACCAAGTGAAATATCTTGGCATTATCCTTGATCAGTCCCTCTCCTTCAATGAACAAAAAGAAAACCACCACTACAATATATGCTAAACTAAGTATCCTCAGGAACCTCAAGCCTCTCTTAAACCCTGACTCTTTCCGTACTGTCTTTCAGGCCCTCACAATGCCTTCACTCGATTACTGCAACCTTATCTATCATGGCCTCCCCAAGAATACTATACAGCCACTTCAACTAGCCCAAAATACTCTAGCACGGCTTATAACCAACAATGCCAGACGATCCCACATTACTCCAGTTCTCTATGATCTCCACTGGCTCCCTGTTCAATATAGAGTTAAATTCAAGGTGATAACTCTTATTCATAAAATCATAACCAATGAATCAGCTCCATGCCTCTCTACTCTCCTTTCCTCCTCCACAAACTCAAGAACACGCCGCTCTATTACTAAAAAATCTTCTCACCATCCCTACATCTAAAAGATATTGCAAGCAAATTACTAATAACAGGGCTTTCTCACTCTATGCCCCATCCTTATGGAATACCCTTCCCCACGACCTGCGGAACTGTTCCAACCACTCTGAGTTCAGGAAGAAATTAAAAACCTCTCTCTTCCTTGAACATTTCTCCCTTCCACCTTAGTAACTAACCCCTATACACTCTCCTCCCTACATTTGGCCTCTCAAATCATATCTTATAGCCTAGTGTTTTTCCTTGTAAATTCCTATGTAAATAGTTAATCTCTGCTTATTGTAATTAGTTCTCTTTCATATTCATTGTAGTTTCGTTCATATTCATTGTATAACTGTTACCTGTTCCTTGTAAACAGTTGAAACACACTGCCAATTGTTATATGTAAACCGTCTTGACTTGTAGAAAGACGGTATATAAATCTTGTTAAATAAATAAATATCTTATGTTCTCATGGTCTGAAGCGCTGCTTGCAGAGTCCTCAGAGGAAAGCTGCTCACCCTCTTCAGGGGGAGAGGCAGCCCTGTGTCCCGAGGACCAGGAGACAGCCTTTGTGCACAAACTATCGTAAGAGAGTGTGATGTCCCTGACACTTTCAGGTAGAGCGATCCTTAGCCAAAGAAGAAATAGTTGACCTAGGTGCACTTGGGCTAGGGTCCAATCTCCAAAGATCCCACACTTAGCAGAAGAGCCTCAAACTGATCACAGCTCTGATCACATATGTCTGTATGCTGGGAGGCTTGCTGCGGCAACAAGAGGAAGTGGTGGCGGCTCTACCGGCCACGAGGAGCAGGCAGCATCCTGTGCAGGCACAGACAAAGGAGGAGACTCAATGATGGCAGTTCCCTGCGCAGCAAGGGTAGAGGTGGAGATGTCCTGTGCTATCTGTGACGACTGTCCAGGGTCTTCCAGATATGCGGCGCAAAGCCAATTGACCAAATACCGAAGATTGCATCCGCATGCAAGACAGGGCAGCAAACGTAGCAGATGGCATGGGAACTGAAAGGTGGGAAACCACAAAAGCAGATGATGTACCAGGCTTCGCAAATCGAAGCTGTAGGAAAGAAAGCGAAGCTCCAAGAAGACATGGCATGCTGTAGAGACTCAAAGTGAAAAAAACAAAATGGACACCACAGCAACAAATAGCGGGAAGGAATATCGACAATGACAGCTAAGATCCCCAACTTCACAACAAGTCACAGAAGGAACCAGAGGACGGCAAACTGCCAGGAGGGAGGGGGGGTGGGAAATCAGAACACTCTCTGTAATTCCAACGATCGAAGGAGAGCCAGTCAGTAAAATAATGCCGCTCCAGACAAGAAGTTTATAAGGTGCTTTTTGGTGTCTGTATAGCATAGGAATAAGTCCTCAAATATGGGCGATACCAGCAGCGACAGAGCCCTTGCAGCTTCCAAAGCAAGCCTTTGGGAAATAACCACCATGTATCTGTGGTCCCTTTCTACACAAGGGTTCCATCTTGCTAGGTCAGATGACATAGCTAAAGGTGACAAAACTAACTCCACAAGGAGGGGGGAAGGTTGTGAGGCCTGATTCCTGCTGTACACGGAGAAAGCACAGTTACTTAACTGTAAGCGTAGTTACTCACCTGTAACAGGTGTTCTCCAGGAGCAGCAGGAATCAGTCCTCACATATGGGTGACGTCGGCGCCGACGGAGCCCTCGCGGAGCAATTTTCCCCAGCTTTCACAGAAAGCCTTTGGGAATTGCAGCGCGCATGCGCGGTCGCCTTCCCGCCCAAGGGTGCCATCTTAGCCAGTCTGATGACATAGCTAAAAGACAGCATAAAAATTGGCAAAAAAACTTAAGCAGATGATTGCAACTCCACGGGGAGGAGGGAGGGTTGTGAGGACTGATTCCTGCTGCTCCTGGAGAACACCTGTTACAGGTGAGTAACTACGCTTTCTCCAGGACCAAGCAGGAAGTCAGTCCTCACATATGGGACTCCCAAGCTTAAGGCTACCGGAGACCCTAAGCACAAAAATGAGCTCCCACTAGCTCAGCAGTACAGAAGGAAGGAATCTTCGCTGAATTATTACCCACCGGTAGCCCCCATCCGGGATGGAGGGTAGGAGTTGCTCAAACCTCGAAGAGATTTCGGAGGACTGCCTGTCCGAAAGCACTGTCCCTGCGGGACTCCCTCTCGAGACAGTAATGGACCGCAAAAGTCTGGCTCGAAGACCAAGTAGCGGCCCGGCAGATGTCTGCCAGCGGAACAGAGCGGAGGTAAGCCACTGACGTACCTTCGCCCGAACACAATGAGCCGTGACTCAACTTTCTAAGGAGAGTCCGGCTGCCCCATAAGCCCAAGCGATACAGTCAGCAACCCAGATGGACAGAGTACGCTTGGAGACCGGGAGCCCCAATTTATTGGGGTCAAAAGACACAAAAAGCTGAGCAGCTTTACGGTGCTCCCGCGTACGGTCAAGGTAGAAGTTCAATGCTCTTCTACAGTCCAGGGTATGCAGGACTCGTTCAGCTCGGCTGGAGTGAGGCCTGGGAAAGAAGGTTGGAAGTACCACCTCCTGATTGATGTGAAAAGGGGAGACAACTTTTGGAAGAAATTTTGGGTGAGTCCGTAGGACTACCCTATTTTTGTAGAACCGAGTGAAGGGAGGATCAGACACGAGGGCCTGCAATTCACTTACGCGTCTAGCGGAAGTGAGGGCTATCAGGAATAAGGTTTTCCACGAAAGAAAACGCAGAGAACAGGTAGCCATCGGTTCAAAAGGCGGACAGGTGATCCGCTGTAAAACCACATTCAGATCCCATTCAGGTGCTGGCGGGCGCAGAGGTAGTTTAAGTAGAAGGAGACCTCGGAGAAACCGTGCTACGAGAGGGTCGCTGGAAAGAGGTCTGCCGTCCACCGGCACATGGTGTGCTGAAAGAGCACTGAGGTGGACTTTGACGGAGTTGGACTTAAGTCCCAGATTAGAGAGGTAGAGCAGGTACTACAAGATCACCGACACCGAGCAGGAGAAGGGATCCTGAGACTGCTGTACACACCAAACGGAAAAGCGACGCCATTTAAGGGCGTAGCATTTGCGGGTAGAAGGTCGCCGAGAAGCTAGGACGACCTCTTCCACCTCTGCCGGCAGGAGAAGGGGAGCAAGGACTACCCTTTCAGCCGCCAGGCCATTAGGTTGAGAGATCTGAGGTTGGGGTGTAGCAGAGACCCCTGATCCTGTGTTAGGAGATCCGGTTGAAACCCCAGAGGGAACGGATCCTCTGCCGCTAATTGTAACAGGAGGGGGAACCACGGCTGTCTGGGCCAGCGAGGAGCTACCAGGATCATGGACGCTTTGTCCCGGAGAACCTTGAACAGAGTTCGGGAGACTAGCGGGATGGGAGGAAAAGCATAGAGAAGGCTTTCCAACCATGAGAGCAGAAAAGCATCTGCCGCTACTCGAAGGGGATGTGGCTGACAAGAGCAGAAGCGAGGAAGTTGCCGGTTGAGAGGACTGGCAAAGAGATCCATCGTGGGGAGGCCCCACTTCAGAAAGAGTTTCTGAACTACCAAGGGATCCAGACGCCACTCGTGCGGCTGGAGTATCCTGCTGAGTTTGTCCGCCAGGCAATTTTCCTGGCCTGGGAGATAAACAGCCTTGAGAAGAATGCCGTGACTGACGGCCCAAGAGCAGAGCTTCTGAGCTTCTTGGCAGAGAAGGAAGGAGCCCGTGCCCCCCTGCTTGTTCACGTAGAACATGGCAACTTGATTGTCCGTCTGGACAAGGACGGACTGGTGAGAAGTCAGGTGGGAGAAAGCCTTGAGCGCCAGACGAATAGCTCTGAGCTCCAGGAAGTTGATCTGTTGAGCAGACTCCCACGCGGTCCAGAGACCTTGAGTACATGCCCCCTGGCAATGTGCTCCCCAACCCAGGAGGGAAGCATCGGTCGTCAGCACTTGAGCCGGCTGAGGCGATTGAAATGGCATTCCGAGCACCAGGTTCGGCCGATGAAGCCACCACTGTAGGGAAGAGGCCAGCGGTCTGGAGAGGCGCACTAAGTCGGCTAGTCCGCCGGTGGCTTGTTGCCACTGCTTGCGAAGGCACCATTGAGCCGGCCGCATATTCAGGCGAGCATTGGGGGTCAAGTGGACGGTGGAAGCCATATGGCCGAGTAGTCTCAGGAAGCGCCTGGCGGAGACCAGGGACTGGCTGCGAAAACGGCCGGCTAGGTCCATGAGCCGTTGAGCCCTGTCGAGAGGCAGGAAAGCTCGAGCCTGAGGAGTGTGCAGTCTTGCGCCGATGAACTCGAGATCCTGTGAGGGGAGCTAAGTGGACTTTGCGAAGTTTATGACAAAGCCCAAGTACTGCAGAAGAGTCACCGTGCGGTGTGTGGCATTGGCGACTGCCGGAGAGGACGACGCACTGATGAGCCAGTCGTCGAGGTACGGAAAGACATAGAGGCCGTGAAGCCTGAGATAGGCCGCCACCACCGCGAAACATTTTGTGAAGACTCGCGGTGCGGAGGATAGGCCAAAGGGCAGTACTCTGTACTGGTAGTGATTTCCTGCCACCACAAACCTTAGGTATTGGCGGTGGCTTGGGTGGATGAGGATGTGCGTGTAGGCATCCTTTAGATCCAAGGAGCATAGCCAATCTCCCTGCTGGAGGTAGGGCAGAAGGATTCCAAAGGTAAGCATCTTGAACTTTTCCCGCACAAGGAACTTGTTGAGGTTGCGCAAGTCCAGGATGGGTCTGAGGCCTCCTGTCCTTTTTGGTATTAGGAAATACCTGGAATAAAAGCCTTGACCTCTCAGGTGGTGGGGCACCGGTTCCACAGCCTGTTCCTGAAGAAGACTTGCTAACTCCTGAAGGAGTAAGTCCCTGTGAAGAGGGAGTCGAGGAGGTTCTCCCGGAAAATAAGAGGGAGGGACCTGATGGAAGTGGAAAAGATATCCTTCTCGCACGACTTGAAGCACCCAGGCATCTGAAGTGATGTTGGACCACCTGTGGGCGAAGTGAACCAGCCGGCCTCCGGTGCTGGGAGGAACCAGCTGAGGGGGAGAGGCTATGCTGAGGAAGTCAAAAACCCCCACCCTGCTGAGCAGGGGCTGGTGGTGCAGGCTTGGGGGCTTGCTGCCTACGGGACCCGTTACCCCGTCCCTTGGCCTGCTGACCCTGTTGGGGAGCTGGAGGGGCCTGATATTGGGGGTAGTGTTTATAGGCAGCCGCCTTTCTCGGGTAAAAGGACTTCTTTCCCGAGCCCTTCTTTTTCTGGGAAGGGGCGGAGGTCTTCCTAGAAAGCCTGGTCCTGGTGAGAGTCTCCGTCTCGATTTGTGCAGCCTTTTCAGCCATGGGCTTGCCAAAGAGGTTCTCACCTCTGCAGGGGACATCGACCAACTTGTCCTGCACCCAAGGTTCAAGGTCAGATGACTGAAGCCAAGCCTGTCGGCGGGCACCGATGCCAGCTGCGGCCACACGAGCCGATGCTTCAAAGCCATCATAGGCTGCTCGGGACATGAATTTGGAGCATTCCCGAATAGCAGTTGTTAAGGCTAGGAACCTCCGCAAAGGTTCCTCGGACAGTCCAGCGGAGAATCCGGCTAGCTCTTTAGCCAGGTCTTGGAGATACATGCCCATGTATAGCTGGTAGGTCTGGACACAAGCCAGCATAGAGCCCTGGAAACACTTCTTACCAAGGCCATCCAGGTTACGGGCCTCCCTGCCAGGAGGCACCGAGGAGTGCATTTTCTGGCTCTTAAGCCTATGCATGGCCGATTCCACTACCATGGAATGGTGTGGCAGCTGTGCTTTGTGGAAGCCAGGACTCTTGCGGACTCGATAGATGGAATCGACCCGCTTGCTCAATACCGGCGACGAGGCCGGACTCTCCCACATGCGGAAGAGTAGTCGTTCCAGCATGGGAGGCACCGGTACAGTAAAGTGCTCCCGGGCGGGAGAGTCGTACTGAAGGGCGTCGAGCTCTTCGGCTCGAGGCTCCTCCTCGGGATCCGCAGGGAAGGCCAAAGCCTTGGCCATATCTCTGACGAAGTCCGAGAACCGGGCATCCTCCGGAGGGGACTGTTTCCGAGGTTCGGACTCAGGTGAGTCCGAGGGGACACACCGAGTCCGAAAGGAATCAGGTGACTCCTCCTCTTCAGACTCCCAGACCGACTCCGAGGAGGAATCAGTGGGGTCGGCTCGGGCAGGCGGAGGCGTCGGCCGCCCCGACGACGAGGGAGTCGGCGGCGGCGACCTCGGTCCCGAACGGGAGGCCGAGGGTGACCTCGACCGAGGATCGACTCGAGTTCGCATGGACTCGAGGATCAGCTCGGTCTCCGGGGTCGACTTAGACGTCGACGTCCCGGCGGTCGGGGCAGCGGCGCCAGCGAGGCTAGCGATCAGTGCCCGCTGCTGGTCCATGAAGGCAGATAGTCTGCTCTCCAAGGCCGTCAACCTGAGTCCGACCTCAGGTGACCTAGCAGCCCCCGACTCGGGCCCCGACGGCGTCGGGCCCGACGTCGGACCTCTCGGAGGCAAGTCCAGAAGGACCACAGGACTTACCCGAGCAGGCAACTCCGACTCCAGGCGAGGTCGCTTCGGGAGGTGCTCCTTCTCCAAAGACCCAGGACGGCTGTTGGGGCTATGCGACCTGGCCCTCGCGGAGCCAGGAGCGTCCACCGACGCCGCCCTCTCGGGTTTTGTCTTCCGTCGATGGTCTCCGGAGGGAGAACCCCTGTCGGAGGAGCTTCGGCGATGGTCAGAGCTGGAGCCTCTGGATGCCGAGGCCTCCGACGAGGTCCGGGTACGTCTGGGGTCAGCGAAGATTCTATCCCGCTGATGCCACCGACTCCTCAACGCTTTGGAGGACATTTTGCCACAGGCTCCACAGATCATTTCTTCATGATCCGGGCCCAGGCAGCGGAGGCAATTATCGTGTGTGTCAGTGAGTGACATATTTCTGTCACACTGACCACACCGCTTGAAACCACTGGCAGCCATCGGGGGAAAAAGGGCCCCTGCAAGGTCAAAGGACCGGGCTGCCAGCGAAAAAACCGAAAACGAAACTGACCAAAAATCAGAAAAACCGAAAAATAAGAGAAGGACTCGCAACGGCGTCGCGAGTCCGGGCAGGAAAACGACCGGCGTCGAACCGAATTGAAAAACGAGAAAAACTCACGAAAGTCAGCTTTTTTAGCGGGGACACGACAGGTACGTCTGTAGGGCTCCGCGGAAAAAAGAAGACTGGCTAAGATGGCACCCTTGGGCGGGAAGGCGACCGCGCATGCGCGCTGCAATTCCCAAAGGCTTTCTGTGAAAGCTGGGGAAAATTGCTCCGCGAGGGCTCCGTCGGCGCCAACGTCACCCATATGTGAGGACTGACTTACTGCTTGGTCCTGGAGAAACAGGTGATCTCTGGGAACAGCAGGAATAAGTCTTCACATATGGGTATCGTCAGTACCGACGGAGCCTGCTCGGGAACGCTCCCCAGCGTCCAGTAAGAAAGCTTTTGGGAGCATCCCACAGCGCCTGCGCGCTGCCTTCACACCTTTCCCAACCGTCACTCTCCAGTTCGAGTTTTAAAACTGAGACAAAGAGAGAGAGAGAGGAAAGGAAAGATAGAGAGATACAACTCCTAGGGGAGGTGGGTGGGTTGTGAAGACTTATTCCTGCTGTTCCCAGAGATCACCTGTTACAGGTAAGTAACTGTGCTATCTCCAGGAACAAGCAGGAATGAGTCTTCACATATGGGGACTCCCTAGCTGCAGATGCCAGGGGAAGACCCCAGGTTGTATGTCCTTGAAAAGGACTCTACCTCCCCCCCCATGGATCTCTGGCATCCAACCAGGGTAGGTGGGTAGGAGTTGATTAGGAATGGAACAGGTGTTTGAGGACAGCCTGACCAAACGAGGCATCCCGGCGGGAGTCCTTGTCCAAACAGTAATGGGCTGTGAAGGTATGAACCGAGGCCCAGGTGGCCGCTCGACAGATTTGGTCGATGGACACAGAGTTTAGATGAGCCATTGAGGCTGCCATGGCTCTCACATTGTGAGCTGTGACATGGCCCTCCAGAGAAATGTTCCTACTCTGGTAGGCGAAAGAAATACACTGAGCAATCCAGTTGGACAGTGTTCTCTTAGAGACTGGAAGTCCTAAATGAGAAGGATCAAAAGCAACAAAGAGTTGAGAAGACTTTCTATGTTGCTGTGTTCTTTGTAAGTAAAAAGCGAGAGCTCTCTTACAATCCAAGGTATGAAGATTCCTCTCTGCATTTGATGCATGAGGTCCTGGAAAAAAGACAGGTAAATATACCTCTTGGTTCAGATGAAAAGGCGAGACCACTTTAGGCATAAAGTGTGGATTGGTCCTGAGGACTACCTTATCATGATGGAACCTTGTATAAGGTGGATTAGCCACCAAAGCTTGCAACTCACTGATGCGGCGTGCTGAGGTGACTGCAATGAGAAAAATAACCTTGCTTTTTACTTACAAAGAACACAGCAACATAGAAAGTCTTCTCAACTCTTTGATGCTCCCAAAATCTTTCTTACTGGACGCTGGGGAGCGTTCCCGCGCAGGCTCCGTTGGTACCGACGATACCCATATGTGAAGACTTATTCCTGCTGTTCCCAGAGATCACCTGTTACAGGTAAGTAACTGTGCTTTCCTGGTTGTTCCTGGAGATTACCTAATACAGGTGAGTAACTATGCTTTCTCTGGGAACGAGCAGGAAATCAGTTCTCACATATAGGACTCCGTAAAGGCAACCGAAACCTATAGAAAAAATACAGATGCCCCCAAGGGGAGCCGTGAGGAGCAGCAATTTAGTCCATGGATACAGATTCCAGAAGGATCCATGTGTCCAGTGAGAAACCAACACTCTGGTAGCCTGAACACAGAAGGGTCAGAGGGTAGAAAATGCCTAAACCCCAAATAGATTACGGAGTACAGCTTGGCCGAAGGCGCTGTCCCATCGGGATTCTGCCTCCAGGCATGCAATGAAGACCAGGTGGCAGCCCAGCAGATGTCAAGTCAACAGGACGGAACGCAAGCTTTCCACAAAGCAGCCATGGCCCTGACGCTGTGACGCAGCGCTCCAGTGAGAGGCCAGCCTGATCATAGGTGACGGCAATGCAGTCTGTAACCCAGGTGGACAGAGTCCGCTAAGTCACAGATTCCCCCAATCGACTGGAAAAATAGGAAACAGAAAGCTGTGAAGCTTTGCGGTGCCCCGGGGCACGTTGAAGGTAGAAGGACAGGGCCCTCTTACAATCCCAAGTATAGAGGACGGCCTCCGCCCTGCTGGTATGAGGACGCGGCAACAAGGTAGGGAGTACCACCTCCTGATTGAGGTGGAATGGGGACACCACCATCGGAAGGTATTTGGGGTGCGTGCAGATCACCATCCTGTTTTTGTAAAACTTGGTGTAGAGAGCTCACTGACCTGCAAGCGGATGTCAGCGCCACCAGGATATTGACTTTTTATGAGCGATACCTCGGGTGACAAAGTAGCCAGGGGCTCAAATGGCAGCCCAGTGAGCTGCGCAAGCACCACATTGAAATCCCACTCCGCAGCTGGTGGGCAGATGGGGGGCTTAGACAACAGGAGTTCCTCTCCCCCCAGCAGGAAGCGGATCACAAGAGGCTGCACTGAGAGGGGCTTGCCCAGGATAGGGTAGAGGTGTGCCACAAGAGCACTCAGGTGTACCCCGACAGAATTAGATTTGAGCCAGGATTGCGACAAATAAAGTAGGTATTGCAGCACTAGCTGCACCAAGCACAAGAAAGGGTTCGCCTGTCGCTCCGTGGACCACACCAAAAACCTGTGGCACTTCAAGGCATAGGCTTGACTGGTAGAGGTCTTACAGGAGGCCAAAATGACCACCTCCACCTCCCCCGAGAGGTTGAAAGGGGGCAAGGCTACCTTCTCAGCAGCAAAGCTGTCAAAGATGGGGACCCTAGATTGGGATGCAGGAGGAAACTCTCCTCCTGAGACAATAACCCCGTGACACTCTCCAGGGGGAAGGGGACCTCCGCCGCCAAGCAGAGAAGCAGTGGAAACCACAGCTGTCCGGGCCACCATGGCACCACCAGGATCAGCGAAGAACTGTCGCGAAGAGCCCTGAAGAGGGTCTTGGCAATCAGCAGCGTGGGTGAGAAGGCATACAGAAGGTCCTCTGACCACGGGATGAGGAAGGCATCTGCAGACACCCAAGACAGGTGCAGAGCAGATGTGGAGTAACTAGGAGTTGTCCAGGTTGCCAAAAAGATCAACTAGAGGGTTCCCCCTGAGAAGGAAGAGCCGACTGGACACTCTGGGGTCCAGCCGCCACTCATGATGTTGGAGGACCCTGGCTCACTGTCTGCCAGAGTGTTGTCCTCTCCCAACAGGTACACCGTCCATAGGAGCATCCCTAAGCATGCCCCCTTGTTTGTTTATATAGAACACTGCCAACTGATTGTCCATTTGGACAAGAACTGACTGGTTTTGCAGACAGAGGTGGAAGGCCCAGAGAGCCAAGTGTATGGCCCAGAGCTCCAGAAGGTTGATCTGCTGCTGGCTTTCCACCTCGATCTAACTGCACTACATGCAGATTTCCTCACAATGTACTCCCCAGCCCAGCAAGGAGGCATCCGTAGTGAGGACCCTCTGGGGTGTGGGAGTCTGAAGGGCATCCCTGCTAACAGGTGCTGGGACTCCGCAGCTGGTGGGTCACTAACACTCTTTCTCGTAGTCTGCCTGTGGCCTGTGTCCACTGGACAAGGAGGCACTACTGGGCCACCTTCATATGAAGATGGGCGTTTAGGGTAACATGGACCATGGAGGCCATGTGGACGAGTAGAAACAGCAGGAGATGAGCGGACACCGAGGGTCGGTGCTTAACATCTGCGGCCAGTGCCCTAAGACGGTCAGTCCTGTCCAAGGGGAGAAAGGCTCTGGCCTGAACAGTGACAACCTTGCCCCGATGAACCACAGACACTGTCGGTAGGAGGTGAGACTTGGGGCGGTTTATCACGAACCCCAGATGCTGCAGGACGTAGATGGTGCGGGCGGTGGCCTGCTGCACCTCGGAGGCCATGAGCTACCAATCCCACACAACACTCACTCAGACCACGCCATCAAATGTAGCCTGATCAACGCACGTTACACCCACAATAAAATTCAGACTCTAGCCGACCACATCACCGACGACGGAATATACCTACTATGTGTCACAGAGACTCGGTTCAAGGACTCTGACAATGCCCTGCTCAATCAACTCAAAACCAACACCCATTACAGCCATAACTGTCAACACAGCAACAGCAGAGGGGGTGGTGTCTGCTTCCTCTCGAGCAAGCTCCTGAGCTTCACCACCGCAAGCACAACCTCCTCACAAGGCCTGGATAGCCTCATCAAAACCAACAAGCAATTCATCATCTGCCTCGTATACAGAGCACCGCTTCACAATGCTTATGAACTGGACACCCTGCTGGAGAAAGTCTGCTCCCATTCCTCACACCAACACCAACTCAGTCTTCTCAGCAACTTGCCACCCACCCACTACCTGGACCTTGAGGGTTTCCAGGAGGTGGCCGCCTTTGGTGCCCTTCAGGGGTAAGGTACTAAGATGAGACCCTAGGGATTCTGGGTGATGTAGTCCTGAGCCTGCTGAAGGGGTTGAGATTGTAGTTGTGTGCTCAAGTAGTTAAAGGCAGGCAAAGAAATTTCTTTTTATGAGGTTGATTTCCCGCTTTGCAGTTCAGTGCAAACAGACGCTAAGAAGTTTTATAGCACAAAAACAAGAGTGAGAAAACCAAAATATACAGGGTTTGCAATGCTGGGCTAAGTGTCCATTAGCTTCGGGATTCACATTCAAATTGTCATGTGACTTTCATGAACTGAAACTAAAAAGTCTGGTACAACAGCAAAGCTTCTTATATCCAGAAAAATGCTTTAACTTATCCAACTTTCATAAGTTTCCTCAGCATGATAACAAGTAAGGTAATTTCTGTTATATTTCTTTCATATAACTTTTAAAGCACTTTAATTAATGTCCTTTTCAATGGTACAAGTTGAGCAATCCATTGCTATCTCTTGCTCTGTGGAAGGCAGGGAAACATCTAAGGGCATCTCCTCTTCACAGCTGTTTGAATGCTGTGCTGAATTAGAAGGAGAAACTGCCTTTCTTTCTAGGAATTCCCTGAACTCTGTTAGAAGTAATTCAGCCTGCGTTTTCCCTTTGCTACACTGACGTCTTTCTCCTGCTTCAGGTAAACATTGGCTTAAGATGTCTATCTCATGGTAATTAGCAAGGCTGCTTTTGTCAGCACCACAGTTCGGTGTGCTAATAAAACCCTTCCCCCACTTATCTTTAAAAGTAAGTGCTGGGTTTTCCTTTAAAACTTCAACTGGCTCTGGAGAGTTTCTGAACAGGCTTTTAAAAGTAGAAACGTCAGGTTTATCTTGGCTCACATCTCTCCAATAAGGCTCAGCAGTTTTCTTTCTATTAGCTTCTAAGCTGTAGGCTCCAGCTGGCTTATTAGAATATCTCATGCTGCTTGAATGCTTTTCAGGCTGTACCAAACTGCCACAGTTTTGTCTGACTTTGTTCTGGCTTTTAAAGTTATCCTTCCAGCTTTCTTGCTTCCCAATATTATAGCTGCTAGCTGCTTCAACCCCACTTCGTACCTTGTGCTGAGTGTCTCCAGGAGAAATCTTTATTCCTCTGGTTTCTGCTTCAAGGTCCTGCTTGGTTCTCTGGAATCATGGGCTGTATCTTCAGGTCTCTCAGTGCTCTTGAGCCCTTCTTCCCATAGAAGTCTCTCACTGCCCCTGAGTCTCCCAAGTACTTGCTTCGTGACTCCAAACTGCTCCTCCGTGGAACACAGCTGCCTTGTTGCTCTCCTTGCCGTTGCTGTTTCTCTCTCTCCTTCTCCAACTCTTCCTGTCTCTCCACCCACTGTTTCTGTGTTTGATTGCTTAACAAGCTCCCCGTGTGCTGAACTGCCCGCCTCATGCTTGGGCGTGCCCAATCAGGGACTTGACCTATCTCATCCCCTAAGGTGAGGTGTGGTTCCTGATCAGCTACATGTTTTTTTCTTTCTGAAGAGAAAATCCTGCTTTGCCTTGCAGTACCAGTTTTCTCCACCAGATCTCCGTCTATCTCCATTGCTTTTTGAGAAGCTTCTACATCACAAACTTCAATCTCCCTTCCGCGAACAACCAATGCAATGTTTTCCTCCAAGTAATGAGCAACCTACAATACACGCAGCTCATCACCACCCCAACGCACTCAAAAGAAGGAATCCTTGATCTGCTCTTACTTCCTACCCACCTGCTCACTGCACCAGACCACATTCACCCATCCCACATCCATCCCCATCCCTTGGTCAGATCACCATGTAATAACTTTCACATTACCTCGATTTCATCTCAGCTACCCTCCTTGCACTGAAACCCCTACCACAAGAAGATTCCTAGCCTTCAAAGATCCCTCCTTCATCAAAAAGACCCTCCCTGCCCTAGAAGGCACACCACAAAGTACAGACCTCAACTCAATGGTAGCAACTTGGAACTCCATCATCTCTGACGCCTCCAAGGCTCCCCCATGAGATCCTTCCAAAGCATGTCGACCCCGCACACCCTGGTATTCCACCCATCTCAGGGAACAGAAGCATGCACTTCGAAGAATCAAGTGCAGATGGAGAAAGTCTAAGGATCCTCAGCTATAGACCAACTACTTGGACATGCTTACAGCCTACTGCAACAATACCCTCAAAGCAAAAAGTGACCATAGCATCCTCCTCTGTGTCCTCAATTAGCCAAGGGAAAGCGTAGTTACTCACCTGTAACAGGTGTTCTCCAGGAGCAGCAGGAATCAGTCCTCACATTTGGGTGATGTCGGCGCCGACGGAGCCCTCGCGGAGCAATTTTCCCCAGCTTTCAAAGAAAGCCTTTGGGAATTGCAGCGCGCATGCGCGGTCCCCTTCCCGCCCAAGGGTGCCATCTTAGCCAGTCTGATGACATAGCTAAAAGACAGCTTAAAAATTCTTTAAAAAAACTAAATGATATGATTGCAACTCGAAGGGGAGGAGGGAGGGTTGTGAGGACTGATTCCTGCTGCTCCTGGAGAACACCTGTTACAGGTGAGTAACTACGTTTCTCCAGGACCAAGCAGGAAGTCAGTCCTCACATATGGGACTCCCAAGCTTAAGGCTACCGGAGACCCTAAGCACAAAAATGAGCTCCCTCTAGCTCAGCAGCACAGAAGGAAGGAATCTTCACTGAATTATTACCCACCGGTAGCCCAACATCCGGGATGGAGGGTAGGAGTGGCTCAACCTCGAAGAGATTTCGGAGGACTGCCTGTCCGAAAGCACTGTCCCTGCGGGACTCCCTCTCGAGGCAGTAATGGATCGCAAAAGTCTGGCTCGAAGACCAAGTAGCGGCCCGGCAGATGTCTGCCAATGGAACAGAGCGGAGGTAAGTCACTGACGTAGCCTTCGCCCGAACACAATGAGCCGTGACCCGACTTTCTAACGAGAGTCCGGCTGCTCCATAAGCCCAAGCGATACAGTCAGCAACCCAGATGGACAGAGTACGCTTGGAGACAGGGAGCCCCAATTTATTGGGGTCAAAAACACGAAGAGCTGAGCAGCTTTGCGGTGCTCCCGCGTACGGTCAAGGTAGAAGTTCAACGCCCTTCTACAGTCCAGGGTATGCAGGACCATTTCAGCTCGGCTGGAGTGTGGCCTGGGAAAGAAGGTCGGAAGTACCACCTCCTGATTGATGTGAAAAGGGGAGACCACTTTTGGAAGAAATTTAGGGTGAGTCCGTAGGACTACCCTATTTTTGTAGAACCGAGTGTAAGGGGGATCAGACACGAGGGCCTGTAGTTCACTTACGCGTCTAGCGGAAGTGAGGGCTATCAAGAATAAGGTTTTCCAAGAAAGAAAACGGAGAGGACAGGTAGCCATAGGTTCAAAAGGCGGACAGGTGATCCGCTGCAAAACCACATTCAGATCCCAGTCAGGCGCTGGCGGGCGCAGAGGTGGTTTAAGGAGAAGGAGACCTCGGAGAAACCTTGCCACGAGAGGGTCGTTGGAAAGAGGTCTGCCGTCCACCGGCACATGATGTGCTGAAAGAGCACTGAGGTGAACCTTGACGGAGTTGGACTTAAGTCCAAGATTAGAGAGGTAGAGCAAGTACTGCAAGACCACCGACACCGAGCAGGAGAAGGGATCCAGAGACTGCTGGGTACACCAAACGGAAAAACGACGCCATTTAAGGGCGTAGCATTTGCGGGTAGAAGGTCGCCGGGAAGCTAGGACGACCTCTTCCACCTCTGCCGGCAGTAGAAGGGGAGCAAGGACTACCCTTTCAGCAGCCAGGCCATCAGATGTAGAGATCTGAGGTTGGGGTGTAGCAGGGACCCCTGATCCTGTGTTAGGAGATCTGGTTGAAACCCCAGACGGAACAGAGCCTCCACCGCCAGTTGCAGAAGGAGTGGAAACCACGGCTGTCTGGGCCACCGAGGAGCTATCAGGATCATGGAAGCTTTGTCTCGGAGAACCTTGAAAAGAGTTTGAGAGATTAGCGGTATGGGAGGAAAGGCATACAGAAGGCTTTTCGACCATGAGAGCAGAAAAGCATCCGCCGCTACTCGGAGGGGATGCGGCTGCCGAGAGCAGAAACGAGGAAGTTGCCGGTTGAGAGGACTGGCAAAAAGATCCAGCGTGGGGAGGCCCCACTTCATAAAAAGGTTCTGAACTACCAAGGGATCCAGTTGCCACTCGTGCGGCTGGAGGATTCTGCTGAGTTTGTCCGCCAGGCAATTTTCTTGGCCTGGGAGATAAACTGCCTTGAGAAGAATGCCGCGGCTGACGGCCCAAGAGCAGAGCCTCTGTGCTTCCCGACAGAGAAGGAAGGAGCCCGTGCCCCCCTGTTTGTTCACGTAGAACATGGCAACTTGATTGTCTGTCTGGACAAGGACGGACCAGCGAGAAGTCAGGTGGGAGAAAGCCTTGAGAGCCAGACGGATTGCTCTGAGCTCCAGGAAGTTGATCTGCTGCGCAGACTCCCACGAGGTCCAGAGACCTTGAGTACATGCCCCTTGGCAATGCGCTCCCCATCCCAGGAGAGAAGCATCGGTCGTCAGTACTTGAGCAGGCGGAGGAGATTGAAAAGGCATTCCGAGTACCAGGTTCGGCTGATGAAGCCACCACTGCAGAGAAGAGGCCAGAAGGCCGGAGATCTGCACTAAGTCGGCGAGGCCGCCCGTGGCCTGTTGCCACTGCTTGCGAAGGCACCACTGAGCAGGCCGCATATTCAGGCGGGCGTTGGGGGTCACGTGGACGGTGGAAGCCATATGGCCGAGTAGTCTCAGAAAGTGCCTGGCCGAGACCAGGGACTGGCTGCGAAAATGGCCGGCTAGGTCCATGAGCCGCTGAGCTCTGTAGAGAGGCAGGAAAGCTCGCGCCTGAAGAGTGTGCAATCTTGCGCCGATGAACTCGAGATCTTGCGAGGGGAGCAAAGTGGACTTTGCGAAGTTTACGACAAAGCCCAAGTACTGGAGAAGAATCACAGTGTGGTGCGTGGCTTGTGTGACCTCTTGAGAGGACGATGCTCTGATGAGCCAGTCGTCTAGGTAAGGAAAGACATAGAGGCCCTGAAGCCGGAGATAAGCCGCCACCACCGCGAGACATTTTGTGAAGACTCGTGGTGCGGAGGATAGGCCAAAGGGCAGTACTCTGTACTGGTAATGATTTCCTGCAACCACAAACCTTAGGTATTGGCGGTGGCTTGCGTGGATGAGGATGTGCGTGTAGGCATCCTTTAGATCCAAGGAGCATAGCCAATCTCCCTGCTGGAGGTAGGGCAGAAGGATTCCAAGGGTAAGCATCTTGAACTTCTCCCTCACGAGGAACTTGTTGAGGTTGCACAAGTCCAGGATGGGTCTGAGGCCTCCTGTTCTTTTTGGTATTAGGAAATACCTGGAATAAAAGCCTTGACCTCTCAGGTGGTGGGGCACCGGTTCCACAGCCTGTTCCTGAAGAAGACTTGCTAACTCCTGAAGGAGTAAGTCCCTGTGCAGAGGGAGTCGTGGAGGCTCTCCCGGAAAATAGGAGGGAGGGACCTGGTGGAAGTGGAGAAGATAGCCTTCTCGCACAACATGAAGCACCCAGGCATCTGATGTGATGTTGGACCACCTGTGGGCAAAGTGGACCAGCCGGCCTCCTGTGCTGGGAGAAACCAGCTGAGGGGGAGAGGCTATGTCGAAGTCAAAAACCCCCACCCTGCTGAGCAGGGGCCGGTGGTGCAGGCTTGGGGGCTTGCTGCCTACGGGACCCGTTACCCCGTCCCTTGGCCTGCTGACCCTGTTGGGGAGCTGAGGAGGCCTGATACTGAGGGTAGTGTTTATAGGCAGCCGCCTTACTCGGGTAAAAGAAGGACTTTTTTCCCGAGCCCTTCTTCTTTTGGGAAGGGGCAGAGGTCTTTCTAGAGAGCCTTGTTCTGGTGAGAGTTTCCGTCTCGATTTGCGCAGCCTTCTCAGCCATGGGCTTGCCAAATAGGTTCTCACCTCGGCAGGGGACATCGACCAACTTGTCCTGCACCCAGGGTTCAAGGTCAGACGACTGAAGCCAAGCCTGTCAGCGGGCACCGATGCCGGCTGCGGCCACTCGAGCCGATGCTTCAAAGCCATCATAGGCTGCTCGAGAAATGAACTTGGAGCATTCTCGAATTCCAGTGGACAAGGCTAGGAACCTCCGCAAAGGTTCCTCGGAAAGTCCAGCAGAGAATCCGGCTATCTCCTTAGCCAGGTCTCTAAAGTACATGCCCATGTAGAGCTGGTAGGTCTGGACCCGACAAGCAAGCATAGAGCCTTGGAAACACTTCTTACCGAGGCCATCCAGGTTGCGGGTCTCCCTACCGGGAGGCACCGAGGAGTGCATCTTCTGGCTCTTGAGCCTATGCATGGCCGATTCCACCAACATGGAATGGTGCGGCAGTTGTGCCTTCTGGAAGCCAGGGCTCTTGCGGACTCGATAGATGGAATCGACCCGCTTGCTTAAAACCGGCGAAGACGCCGGACTCTCCCACATGCGGAAGAGCAGTCGTTCCAGCATGGGAGGAACCGGTACAGTAAAGTGCTCCTTTGCAGGAGAGTCGTACTGGAGGGCGTCGAGCTCTTCGGCTCGAGGTTCCTCCTCGGGATCCGCAGGGAAGGCCAAGGCCTTGGCCATATCCCTTACGAAGTCCGAGAACCGGGCGTCCTCCGGAGGGGACTGCTTCCGAGGTTCGGACTCAGGGGAGTCCGATGGGACACACCGAGTCCGAAAGGAATCAGGTGACTCTTCCTCCTCGGATTCCCAGGCCGACTCCGAGGAGGAGTCGATGGGGTCAGGTCGGGCGGGCGTAGACGCCGGCCGCCCTGACGCCGAGGGGGTTGGCGTTGGCGACCTCGGTCCCGAACAGGAGGCCGAGGGTGACCTTGACCTCGGATAGACTCGAGCCCACATGGACTCGAGGATCGGCTCGGTCTCCGGAGTCGACTTAGACGTCGACGTCCCGGCGGTCAGGGCAGAGACGCCAGTGAGGCTAGCGATCAGTGCCCGCTGCTGGTCCATGAAGGCAGTCAGACTGCTCTCCAGGGCCGTCAACCTGAGTCCGAACTCAGGAGACCCAGCAGCCCCCGACTCGGGCCCCGACGGTGTCGGGCCTGACGTCGGACCCCTCGGAGGCGAGTCCACGAGGACAACAGGACTTACCGGATTAGACGAGTCCTTCTCCAGACGAGGCCGTTTTGCGAGACGCTCCATCTCCAAAGACCCGGGACGGCTATCGGGGCTATGCGACCTGGCCCTCGCGGAACCAGGAGCGTCCACCGACGCCGCCCTCGCGGGTTTCGACTTCCGATGATGATCCCCTGAGGGAGACCCTCTGTCCGAGGAACTTCGACGGTGCTCAGAGCTAGAGCTTCTGGACGCCGAAGCCTCCGACGAGGTCCGGGTACGGGTGGGATCAGTGAAGATTCTTTCCCGCTGATGCCGCCGACTCCGTAAAGCTTTGGAGGACATCTTGCTGCAGGCCCCACAGATCAGTTCTTCGTGATCTGGGCCTAGGCAGCGTAGACAATGATCATGTGTGTCAGTTAGAGACATATTTTTGTCACACTGAACACACCGTTTGAAGCCACTGGCAGCCATCGGGGGAAAAAGGGCCCCTGCGAGGTCAAAGGACCGGGCTGCCAGCGAAAAATCGAAGAAAAAACGAAACTGACAGAAAAGTCAGAAAAACCGAAAAACAAGGAAAAAGGACGCGCAACCGGCGTCGCGAGTCCGGGCAGGAAAGAGACCGGTGTCGAACCGAAGAAAAACTTAAAATAATTGAAGAAAATCAACTTTTCTGCGGGGACTGTGAGACAACGTCTGTAGGGCTCCGCGGAAAAAAGAAGACTGGCTAAGATGTCACCCTTGGGCGGGAAGGGGACCGCGCATGCGCGCTGCAATTCCCAAAGGCTTTCTTTGAAAGCTGGGGAAAATTGCTCCGCGAGGGCTCCGTCGGCGCCGACGTCACCCATATGTGAGGACTGACTTCCTGCTTGGTCCTGGAGAACTCTTCAATCTGGTCAGAACCCTCATGAGAAACCCTACCCAGCCTCATCAGGAACACATCCTCGACCCCTAAGAGATGGCTGACATCCTCAAAGCCAAACACAACCAATATAGTACCCACTATGCTTCTTATACAGACACCATGTAGTGCAACCTCAACCATCCAACACTGGAATGCATTCAGAGACATCCCCCCTGAAGAACTCCTGGATATCATATCACATATTAACACTACCACCTCTCCACTAGACCCCTGTCCGGTTTTCTGGGTTAAATCAACAAAACTGTAGCTCCTACCATTCATCTCGGCCATCCGTCAAACTTCACTTTCACAAGCCTACCTCCCACCCTCTCTAAAACAAGCTTCCGTCAGACCCCTCATGAAGCAACTCGACCTACACCCAAGATCACCCACCTCATACAGGCTGTTAGCCAGTGTTCCATTCCTTGCTAAAATCACTGAAAAAGCAGTTCAGCTTCAACTCCAGGAGCACTTTGACAGACATGCACCTCTGGACAGAAATCAAAATGGGTTTCACACATTCCATAGCACCGAAACATTGCTCACCTCGCTCATATCAACACTCATCACTAGAGTTGAAAATGACTCCACTGGTTTCGTGCTGCTCTTCCTAGACATCTCAGCAGCATTTGACATAGTGTTCCAACAGACGTTACTCAGCCAGCTCAACAACATTGGAGTTCAAGCCAAGTCACTTGAATGGATCCACTCCTACCTCTCCCAAAGGGCTCAGCAGATAAGAATTGGAAACTGTACCTCAGCACCTTACTCAATATCTCAAGGAGTTCCCCAGGGGATCCGCACTCTCCTCTTTACTCTTTAACATCTACATCAGGCCTCTCTACTACACAATTCACAAGTTCAATGTTGGCTACCAACTATAAACAGATGATATGATATTTACTCCATTCCACACCACTGCTCCTGACTACTCCACTACTACTACCTAACTGCCTGCTTCAAAGAAATAGTCTGTTGGCTGCAACACCACAATCTTGCAGTTAACTTCATTAAGACTGAGATCCTCCATGTGACCAAAGACCCTAATTTCACACCATCCTCCTCCATCAAAATTGAAGACACCGAATTACAGGTCAAATCACAAGTTAAATACCTCGGTATCGTTCTGGATCACCAGTCGAACTTCTAAAAACATATAAAGACCACAACTAAGAATATCTACTTCAAACTCAGAACCCTCCGCAACCTATGCCCCCTCTTCTCCCCCAAGAGCTTCTGCGCAGTTTACCAGGCTTCCATTACTCCCCTACTCAATTACTGCAACTCCAGCCTTCAAGGTCTTCCCAAAACTACTACCATTCCACTACAGCTAGCCCAGAACACAGCAGCACGCATCACTGTTGGAGCATCCAGACACACCCACATCACTCCCATATTGAAATCACTTCACTGGCTTCACATTGCATCAAGAATCAAAAACAAAATTCTCACTATTATATGTAAAGCACTTAACACCACCACATCTGAACACCTTCAGACGCTCATCAGATGGCCAAGCTCCAATAGATCAGGTAAACACAGCACGCTCAACCTTCATTAGCCACCGAGCACACAACGTGCCCACACGAGAAACTTCAAACTTTACGCTCCCATCCTCTGGAACACTATCTCCTACACCTTGGAGCATCCAATCACACCAAATCTTCAAGAGAAATCTCAAGACATACCTCTATGAAGAGCACTACAGCACATCCCCTCTAACTGACTCTCAGCACGAATACCTTCAACTCTCGCAGATCTTTCCCCATTACCCCTCCCTAATCAGCCATCCGACATCTTGTTCTACCCTATACCAAGTATTTTATTTTATGCCTTAACTTTTGTTTAACAAGTCCTTTATCATCGCCTTGTTCATTGTATATGTTTATGTTTATTACATTTGATATACCGCTCAAGCCAAAGCATCAGAGCGGTTTACAATATTACATAAAAGTTACAGAAAATATGAAAAGAATACCATTAATTAGATAAATTCAAATGTTACAATGATCCTGCATGCCCCTTCGATCCCCCTGTTATACTCTATTCTACATTCAATAAGATCGATGTAAACTGCATGTTGCAATGTTTAATGTATACAGCTTGGACTGGTAGAAAAACAGTATACTAAGACCAGTTAAACAAATAAATTCAAGCCCAAGAGGTAAACCAGACACGTGTTTCAGCAGGAAACCTTCTTCAGGGGTTAACATAAGGCATTGTACTCATTACGCTGCTGTTGGATACCTGAGAGGTAGGGGCTTTCAAATCAATTCTGGTTTTCATTATTCAACCACTGAAGAGATAGCCAATGGGCAGTGATTTATTATTTCAACACCCCAGATGATACATTCCAATGCGATTATAAATTTCTACCTCACAAATATGCAGGTTAAGTGTAGAATGGCTTATTATGGTGCACTGTCTTCTACAACTATACTCTAAAGTATCGCAGTCCTGGCATGTCCATGATTGTCGACAAAACTTGCCAATGGAGAAAGTGTCATCTATTTTACCTACCAACTAGGGACAGATCATGTAACACTATATGCTATAGGATTTCTCAGGTTAGTTCCTACTTGGTTTCCCTTCCCCTCTACATGCACAGGGTCAGGTTATGACTGATAAAAGTTTGCAATGTGAATTCTCAATGGAATATACTTCCTTTTGCTGCGAGTACGGTACTCCTTGGTTCCTCTTATGATTGTTCTCCTGTTGTAATGATTTTATTCTTTACTTTTAGGTGTCACAACTTTGTTACCTTCCTCTCTGACAGTTTGGCGAGTAAAGATTTTTGGCTGATTTAAAATACATTTCATTTTTGGACCTCCTATCAATATTGGCTCTATAGACATGAGCAGTGTTTTTTCAAGTTAGTTGCTCTGATGTTAATATGACACATAGTTCATATACAACATTTTAAATCTCAATACTCATGTGTGACACACTGGCTATTGTCCTTTTAAATGCATTTGTTCAATATTACATTTGTAGTTTTTGTGTGTCAAAATTGCACTGATGTTTTTATTATTTCATATTATTCATTAATTACTACTATTATTAGTTTTAGCTCCCTTACTGGGTTTTATGGCTTTCTATTATTTTTAATATGTATGTTGGAGTTTTTAATTGTTTTATTGTTTTATCTATTATAGAGATCATTAACCCCTGAAGGCGGCCTCCCAGCAGAAACACGGGTCAGGTTTCCTCATGGGCTTGAATAAAAATCTCTTTCCATGGTTGGTCTCTTGTCCTGCTTTCTCTGTGCCTGATGTCCCCCTTGCTTAAAATGCCACGGCGGCCAGAGAAGTGAGTCATGAGCTGCAGTAGTTAAGTCCCAACGGAGAGATTCAAGAAAGACCCAGGTGTCCAGCAGAGAACCAGTACTACGGTAGCCTGAACACAGAAGGGTCGCAAGGCAGGAGTTGCCTACAACCCGAAGAGATTACAGAGTACGGCCTAGCCAAAGGCATTGTTCCATCGTGACTCCCTCTCCAGGTAGTAATGAGCTGCGAAGGTATGGACTGAAGACCAGGTGGCAGCACGGCAGATTAACATCACAGGTATGGAAAGCAGATTTGCCACGGAAGTAGCCATGGCTCTGACACGGTGCCTGTGACCCTCTGGTCTAGTAAGATCCCAGCCTACTCATAGGCGAGGGCAATGCAGTCCACCACCTAAGTGGAACGAGTTCTCTTAGTCACTGGGAACCCCGACAGGGGTCTTAGGAAACAAAAAGCCAAGGTGCTTTGTGGTGGCCTTGAGTTCATTGCAGCTAGAAGGGCAGGGCACTTTTACAATCCAAAGTATGGAGGACGGTCTCCCCCTTGCCAGCAAGAGGCCTTGGAAAGAGGTTGGTGAACACTACCTACTGACTGAAGTGGAATGGTGACACTACAGCAGAAAAATGGGGAGTGTGTGGAGCAGCACCCTGTTCTTGTAGAACCTCGTTAGGGAGACTCTGCCATCAGTCTGGAGCTCACTGACCCTGTGAGCTGATGTGATTGCCACAAAAAAAGGCGACCTTCCAGGAGAGGTTGCAGTGGCAGATAGCCAGGGGTTCAAATGGCAGCTTAGTAAGCTGTGAGAGCATCACGTTGAGATCCCATTCCACCGCTGGCGGGCGGACGGGGGGTTTGGATAGCATGAGGCACCGTGATACAAGGGGTTGAGCGGAGAGAGTTTTTCCCTGAATGGCATGATGATGCGCTTTGATGGCGCACATGAGCACTCTGACTAAGTGGGACTTTAGTACTACCTGAACCGAGCAGAAGTACGGGTTCACCCACTTCTTGGCACACCGACCAAGAAGCGACGCCACTCGTGGAGGCCTTGCGGGAGGCTAGAAGGACCACCTCCACGTTCTGTGAGAGGTTGAAAGGAGCCAGGGCTACCCTTTCAGCAGCCAAGACGTAAGTGACAGGGACCCCAAGTTAGGGTGCAGGAGATGCCCTTCTCCTGAGATAGCAGTACTGGGGAACGGCCCAGGGAAATCAGCAACACCACTAACAGGTGGAGAAAAAGCGGGAAAGCATAGTTACTCACCTGTAACAGGTGATCTCCAGGAACAGCAGGAATTTAGTCTTCACATATGGGTATCGTCGGTACTGACGGAGCCTGCGCGGGAACGCTCCCCAGCGTCCAATTAGGAAGCTTTTGGGAGCATCCCACAGCGCCTGCATGCTGCCTTCCCACCTTTCCCAACTGCCTCTCTCCAGTTGAGTTTAAAGCCGAGACAAAAAGAGAGAGAGGGAAAGAGAAAGAGATAGAGAGATACAACTCCTAGGGGAGGTGGGTGGGTTGTGAGGACTAAATTCCTGCTGTTCCCGGAGATCACCTGTTACAGGTGAGTAACTATGCTATCTCCAGGAACAAGCAGGAATGTAGTCCTCACATGTGGGGACTCCCTAGCTTTAGATGCCAGGGAGAGACCCCAGAAGTTGTGTGCCCCTGTGAAAGGGCTCCACTTCCCCCCACGGATCTCTGGCATCCAAACAGGAATGGTGGGTAGGAGTTGATTAGGTATGGAACAGGTGTTGGAGAACAGCCTGACCAAAGAAGGCATCCCGGCGGGAGTCCTTGTCCAAGCAGTAATGGGCTGTGAAGGTATGAACCAAGGCCCAGGTGGCTGCTCGACAGATGTCGTCGATAGACACAGAGTGCAGATGAGCCATTGAAGTTGCCATGGCTCTCAGATTCTGAGCTGTGACATGGCCCTCCAGAGAAAGATTCTTACTCTGACAGGCAAAGGAAATACACTGAGCAATCCAGTTAGACAGTGTTCTCTTGGAGACTGAAAGTCCCAAATGAGAAGGATCAAAAGCAACAGAGTTGAGAGGACTTTCTATGTTGCTGTGTTCTTTGCAAGTAAAAAGCTAAAGCTCTTTTACAGTCCAAAGTATGAAGATTTCTTTCTGCATTAGATGCATGAGGCCTTGGAAAAAACACAGGCAGGTATACCGCCTGGTTTAGATGAAAAGGCGAGACCACCTTTGGCATAAAGTGTGGATGAGTCCTAAGAACTACCTTATCATGATGGAACCTTGTATAAGGTGGATCAGCTACTAGTGCTTGCAACTCACTGATGCGACGTGCTGATGTGATTGCAATGAGAAAGATAACTTTCCAGGAAAGAAATTTCAATGAGGTAGTAGCTAAGGGTTCTAAAGGTGGCTTAATAAGCTGACCAAGAACCAGGTTTAAGTCCCATGCCACAGGTGGTGGCCTAATGGGAGGCTTAGTCAGAAGAAGGCCTCTCATAAATCTTGCTACAAGAGGATGGGAGGAAATAGGCTGTCCATTTAGAGGCTTGAAAGAAGCTGCAATAGCACTGAAATGGACTCTTACTGAGTTAGTCTTAAGTCCTGCATTGGATAAATGAAGGAAATACTCCAGTAATGATTCCAAAGGTATCGCAAGGGGGTTGAGACCCTTCTGCGAGCACCATATGGTAAACCTTTTCCACTTGAAAGCATATGAGCATCTTGTGGAAGGCTTCCTGGAAGCATAAAGGATATCCTTTACTTGCTGAGGGAGGTTAAGGTCATGAAGATCTAGGCCTTCAGCAACCAAGCCCTGAGATGCAGAGACTGGGGATTGGGATGCCATAACATTCCATTCTCCTGGGAGAGGAGATATGGAGCAGACCCTAACTCCAGGGAGGGAGCTTGAGAGAGATGTAGAAGCAGAGGGTACCACACTTGCCGTGGCCAATGTGGAGCTATGAGCATCATAAGGCCTCTGTCTCGCTGAAGCTTGAATCGGGTTTTGGGAATCAGGGGAATGGGTGGAAAGGCATACAGGAAGTTTTGACCCCATTGAAGGAGGATAGCATCCTTGGCCAGAGAGCCCTGAGCCGGAATTCTGGAACAGAACCGGGGAAGTTTGACATTGAACCGAAGGAACTTTCTGTGAGTTGGATGGATGAGAACATGGGTGTCCGCATCCTTGAGATCTAGAGAACAAAGCCAATCCTGACCCTGAAGGTATGGTGGCAGAGTTCCTAGAGAAATCATCTTGAATTTCTCTTTGAACAGGAATTTGTTCAATTCTCTGAGGTCCAAGATAGGTCTGTATCCCCCTGTTTTCTTTGGGATAAGTAAATAGGGGGAGTAAAGCACAGTTACTTACCTGTAACAGGTGATCTCTGGGAACAGCAGGAATAAGTCTTCACATATGGGTACGTCGGTACCGACAGAGCCTGCGCGGGAACGCTCCCCAGCGTCCAATCAGAAAGCTTTTGGGAGCATCCCTCAGCGCCTGCGTGCTGCCTTCCCAACTGTCTCTCCTCAGTTGAGTTTTATACCTGAGACAAACGAGAGAAAGAGGAAAGGAAGAGAGAGATACAACTCCTAGGGGAGGTGTGTGGGTTGTGAAGACTTATTCCTGCTGTTCCCAGAGATCGCCTGTTACAGGTAAGTAACTGTGCTATCTCCAGGAACAAGCAGGAATGAGTCTTCACATATGGGGACTCCCAAGCTAAGATGCCTGGAGCCCTAGCATGTTGGTGATTGAAACATGCTCCACCTCATATGCCCAGGCATCCCGAGGATGGAGGGTAGGAGTTGAAGAAGAGAGGAGCTGTAGGAGACAGCTGACTTAAAATAGGACTACAGACAAGGAGTCCCTGTATATATGATAAGCATCATGAAATGTATTGAAATGAACAATCACCATATGGACCTCACCTACTGGATTGCAGGAAGTAGAGAGGCTGATGGAATCTACTGGGGATCCAGTAGAGGAATCTTCAAGATGACCTCACAGAAGTGAGTTGAAGGTCAAAATCTGGAACTGACAGGTGACCCCAGGATTCAACTGGGGAAGAACAAAAACGGTAGGTCTTTAGTAGAAAGCTTTATGGAAAAAGCTGAAAACTCTTTTGGCTACAGAGTTAATTACAGTTAGGAGCAAAAGAGGAAGACTGACCGAGTTGGACAAAATTGGCTTAGTCCTTGAGGGAAGAAGGGGTATGGAGAAAAACCCCGTAATCCCAAGGAAGGACAGATGTCTGAGGAGTTGGAAACCTCAGAGCTACTGAAGATCCCCCATGTCTGTCCTAACTGACGAGAGGTAGGAAGATAAAGGAATAGGGAGCTTCAGGGATACCTGAACCTAAGGTTATGGTAAAAACTGTCAGTACCACAGCAGTGGTTGTGTGCATAAAACCGAAACATACTGTGAAATAGTATGAACATGTGAAAACCCACTGTCTGGAACAGATAGGAAGGAAAAAACACCTTTATGAGCACAGACAGTTAGAGAGATAAGTATGTGAATACATATCTACCTAAAAGTAGTATCTCAACAGATAAACACACATATATATATATATATATATATATATATATATATGTGTGTGTATATATGTATGTATATGTTGTTGTTGTTGTTAAGTGCCGTCGAGTCGGAGTCGACTCATGGCGACCCTCTGGATAGCTATCCTAAATTGTGTTCGGTCTTCAGTCAGGCGGCTCATTGTTGACAGACTGGTACCCGTAGCTGCTGTTATTGTAGCAATCCATCTCATTGCTGGCCTTCCTCTTTTGCATGTATATATATGTATGTATATATATATATATGTATATATACAGATAGATAGATATGTTTATGACAAGATCCAGGGGGTATAGTCTATGCACACATGGCTGACAGACATATGCATCTAAAGAAAGCATATAGACATATGAACCTATATGAATATATATATATATATATATATAGATATATATATATATATAGGTCTAAAGAGAAATGTCTGCAATTAAGCAGAAAGAGATATGTCTACAGGAATCTTCACATGGAAGATGTGAAGAGGAATGATTCATCTCATAACAAGAAGGTGGAACCTACTTGAGAAGATATAGAGAATCTATTCCCTCTGGTTAAGATGGAGTACAATGCTACCCAGTAAAATAACCAGGCTGGTTGCGAGAAAACAGAGGATAATATTAGTCTGTAAACAGCAAGTCCTGAGTCTAGTAGAACTCTAACATGGTGAAGGGACAGAATACGCATAGGAAGAGACACCAGGTAGACCCACTTGAGGACAAGGGCTGGGGTATCATGCGTTATTTAGTTAAATAGGTGCTGTCTATGAAGGATTAGGACACCATGAGGACAAGCTGCAAGGAAAAAGAGCATATTTCCTGTAGGAATTTGGTAACTCTTTAGACTGTCACGTAGAAAAGGCTTATATCCCTTATTAAAAGGAAATAGAAGGGTGTAAAGAACCCTCACAGTCATGGGAGGTGACTGAGGAAGCCTTTTTCAACCATATAGGATAGTCATTAGAGAAAAAACCCTCATGCTCTCTAGCAAGGGCCCATAGTGGAAAGCTTCTCTGTAGGATTGCAGAAAGCATTATGCAGGAGAGTTGGGAAAGAAAACTGGCTGTTGGAGACAACCAGCCGCCAGCTCAACTATGCTGCCAACTCCAAGGATTTGGAGATGGCAGAAAAGAAGTTATAAGGATTATCCAAGATAGATGAGCACTATCTTGGAAGCATTACTAAGGTTAGACAAAAAGTAGTGGAAGACAATACTGGAACTTATAGAAAAGTACCAGTAGACCAATCATTGAAGCTCCTGCATGGGCAGCTGCTGAATGGCAGAGCAGAAGATCTTTCTGTTTTAAACAGAGAGAACAGACAAAACAAGAGGAAAATATCCTGTCCCTGTCTGACAAGCTGCCCAGATCAGGAAAAAAAAAAAGAGGTTTACTCAAGAGAAAGAACTCTACACTGGAATGGAAAGGAAGACTGGAAAGGCTAAGAAAGCCTTCCATTGGTATGATACCACTCTTACAGGGGAACCCTGGAAAGAAGGTAAAGAAAAAATAGGAGCTGAGGTGAGACTTGCCATATGGTAAGTCTGTAGAAGGAAAAATTAATGGTGGTACAGAAAAACTATCATGAGATAGTTGGCAAACCTCTCTTCAGTGTAGGAAGAGGAGGAAAATCCTGTGACCCATAGACATGAATATCCTGACAGCTCAGCATACCTAAAAACAAGTGGATGTCCTGGAAACAGGAATCCAAGTGTAGAGGTTTAAATGAAAAAACAGTGAAAAAACTTCTAATGAGAAGAAGTGAACTGTATGTTATAACAGATTAATTGGAACCCTATGGAGGGTTAATTTTCCTGGCTTGAGTTTGGATTCTTCAGACCAGGGCGAGGTTTCCCCTGTTTGGGAACATCGGCATGATGGGCAGGAGAAGAATAAAACCTTCTTCTTTTAGGAAAAGGAGATTTGGTAGGGCATTTCTTACCTGCTGGGGAAGGAGAAGGTTTAGTATGGCCCTCAGAAGCAGGGAAGTCAGTGGAGCAATGAGCAACCTGACGCAAAGACTCCTTGTTGAAGAGATTTTCTCCAGTACAAGGAGTGTTAGCCAGTCTTTGTTGTGCCCATCTGCTCAAGTCTGAAGCTTGGAGCCAGGCTCTACGTCGTGCTCCTATGGCTATAGCAGAGGTTCTGCTAACAGACTCAAAGGAGTCTAGGGAAGCACGAGAAAGAAACCTAGAGATATTCTGGCTATGACTAAGAAACAAGGAATAGTCTGCAGCCTTGGGCTCTGAAAGAAAAGGAGTCAAAAGAGATAATTTCTCTGTGACCTCCTGAAGGGATAGACTCATATAAAAAATATATGAGAGAATCCTTGTTGCCAGCATAGATGTTTGGAAGGGTTGACGTCCAAAGGCATCTAGTGTTCTAGATGCACGACCTGGCGGGAAAGAAGAATGCTTCTTCTTGCTTTTTACCTTCCTCATTGCTGATTCCACTACAATGAAATGATGGGGAAGTTGAGTCTTTTGAAACCCTGGAGAGGGGGGCACCTGATACAGAAGAGCAGTTGCTGTAGAAGGTGAGGAAGCCCTTAAAGGTGTTTATCATATTTTCAGAAGAATATACTGTAAAGAATGATGTAAACGAAGCATTATATTTTCTTTTTCCCCAGAAAAGCCTTGTGTAGGATCATAGCCAGGGATAGGAATAGCCAGGAATGTTGCCATGTCAAGGAGAAATTTCTGAAAAGAAGGATCTCCAATGGGAACAATCCCTGGACAGGCTAAACTCATACTACTAATCTGGGCACCAGAGGATGTACTTGTCTGGTGCAAAACAGGATCTCTAATGAATGGATACTGGGACTGGCGGGTATGACCTGAAACCGTCAGTACTGTATCGTCCATGCTAGGTATCGACTCCAAACTAGGTATAGAAAGGAGCGATCCTGGTGAAAAAAGCATGGATGGAGCTGGTCCCGATGTTACTGCAGGTACCAGCATCGACACCGATACCGGTAGCTGAGCCGGAATCGGAGGCGATACCAACATCGAAACAGTCATAGGAGGCTGTTCAAACGGTACCGAGGAAACTCGAAAGTCTCGGTGAATATCCTCGGTATCGCGCATCCGGAATCGGTGTGTGTCGGTTCCGAGACGCGTCGGTACACAGTCTTCCAGACTAGATATCGATTCTAGACTCGGCATCGAAGGAAGCGAATCTATCGATGCATGTCTAGATGGTACCGACGTCAGGGGACGTATCGACGGAGCTGCCGATACTGGAAAGTCAATCTGGGTATCGATCGGTCCCGAAGGCACCGAGTACACCAGATGACGATCCCTGGTGAGGAGTGGATCGCTCAACACCAGTGCCGATGCCGGGGTATCGGTACCGCTCGAAGCGGATGCCACCCCCGAGCATGGCTCACGTATGTTCTGTGAGGGGTGAGCCCCAGGAACAACCTGAAACCACTGAAAAGCTTTGGAGACCGAAGACTCCCGCCGGGGTTTTGAAGCCAATGAGGTCTTGAGGGCAAGGCCGGAGCCGTCATCATGCTTGGCATGAGACCTACCACCCAAGGATTGGCTAGTCTTAACAGACTGTTCGTGGGTTACCTGATCCTGTAGAGAAGAAATGGTCGGTGCCCTTACACTGGCGAGGGAAACTTGAAATGGAGAATTTCTTCTCATAAAATTGTAGCCTAATGGCTCTGGAGGAAAGGGGTCAGGACCCAAACAGGTTAGACACCAGTTATTGGAGTCTAAAAAGAAAACTGTATTTCCACAGTTAAGGCACTTCTTAGGAGAAGAAGGCTCCATAATGTTGAGGCCTTACAGGCCCAAAAATTCAAGACAGAAACGGAGGGAAAAAAACTCCCTGAGTTTTAGGAAAAAGAAAAGAAAAAAAACCACCGGCGGTACCGGTGGAGTCGGGGAAACAGCCGCGACCACAAGAAAACAAAAAGTAAAAGATTTAAAGAAAACATTTTCTGCGGTGACAGGAAGACGTCTTGCTGGCTCCGCGGAAAAACGAAAACTGAGGAGAGACAGTTGGAAAGGCGGGAAGGCAGCACGCAGGCGCTGAGGGATGCTCCCAAAAGCTTTCTGATTGGATGCTGGGGAGCATTCCCGCGCAGGCTCCGTCGGTACCGACGTACCCATACGTGAAGACTCATTCCTGCTTGTTCCTGGAGATAACCCTCTACCCTGTTGGTGAATAGGTACTTCTTCTATTGCCCCTTGGCTCCTCAGGGAGAAGTATCCCAGTACCGGCAGAGCTATCAGAATCCTCTGAGTCCTCCGAGGATTCGAAATATCATCTGTCCGGATGCTCTTGAAGAGCCCGATACCCATACCGACCGAAGTCGGTACCGGGGGTAATCGGTACCGGTGTATTGGCACCAGAAGGCATCACATGACTGGGTGCCGGCAAAGCCGATGTCGATGTCGATGTTATCGGCACCAGTACCGACACCGGTGCCGGCATCGGTGCCAGTACCAGTTGAATCGTCTGACGCGGTTCCGAAGGCATCGATGCCGCAAGGAGAGCCGCCAGACTGCGTTCAATAGCCAGGAACCTATGGTCTATCAATGCTGCCGATGCCTGGGTGTCGGTACCAGAAAGAGCCGGTACCCCAGAGCATGGCACCAGCAGTTCTGTCAAGGTCGAGGCCTCGAGAACATCCTGGATCCCCGATAATGCTTTGAAAGCCGCAGTAGCAAATCACCTGGACCGGATGGTATACATCCCAGAGTGTTGAAAGAACTGAAATATGAGATTGCAAACCTGCTATTGGTAATCTGTGAACTTTCATTAAAATCATCTGCAATACCTGAAGATTGGAGGGTCGCCAACGTAACACCAATTTTTAAAAAGGGTTCCAGGGGTGACCCAGGAAATTACAGACCGGTGAGTCTGACGTCAGTACCAGGGAAAATGGTAGAAACCATCATAAAGAACAAAATTACACAGCATGTAGATAGTCATGGCCTAAGGGGAGACAGCCAACATGGCTTTAGACAAGGAAGATCTTGTCTTACTAATCTGATATGTTTTTTTGAAGGTGTGCATAAAAAGGTGAGTCGGTTGATATAGTGTATCGGGACTTTCAGAAAGCTTTTGACAAAGTCCCCCATCAGAGACTTTTGGCGAAGCTAAAAAGTCATGGGATAGGAGGCAGTGTACTATTGTGGATCGGGAACTGGTTAAAAGATAGAAAGCAGAGGGTAGGGCTAAATGGCCAATATTCCCAATGGAAAAAGGTGAATAGTGGAGTACCCCAGGGATCTGTACTGAGTCCGCTGCTTTTTGACATATTCATAAATGACCTGGAAAAGGGAATAACTAGTGAGGTTATCAAATTTGCAGATGACACAAAACTGTTTAAAGTTGTTAAAACCCAAGAGGATTGTGGAAACCTGCAGGAGGATCTGGATAAATTGGAAGACTGGGCATCCAAATGGCAGATGAAATTTAATGTGGACAAGTGCAAAGTTATGCACCTAGGAAAGAACAACCCACACTATAGTTACACGATGCAAGGCTCCACATTAGAAACCACCACCCAGGAAAAAGATTTAGGAGTCATCATGGATAACATGTTAAAACCCTCCGCCCAGTGTGCAGCGGCAGCCAAGAAAGCAAATAGAATGCTAGGTATCATAAGGAAAGGGATGGAGAATAAAACAAAGGATGTTATAATGCCTCTGTATCGCTCCATGGTACGACCGCACCTTGAATATTGTGTGCAATTCTGGTCACCGTATCTTAAAAAGGACATAGCGTTATTAGAAAAAGTACAGAGAAGAGCCACCAAATTGGTGAAGGGGATGGAAGGCTACTCCTATGAAGAGAGGCTAAGAAGGTTAGGGCTCTTTAACCTGGAGAAGAGACGGCTGAGGGGAGATATGATAGAGGTCTATAAATTAATGAATGGAGTGGAACGGATAAACGTGGATCAATTGTTTACGCTATCAGAGTATAGAAAGACTAGGGGACATGTAATGAAGCTACAGGGTAAACTATTTAAGACAAATAAGAGAAAATATTTTTTCACTCAACGTGTAATCAAACTCTGGAATCTGTTACCGGAGGATGTAGTAAGGGCTGTTAGTATAGCTGGGTTTAAAAAAGGTTTGGACAAGTTCCTGGAGGAAAGGTCCATAAACCACTATTAAAAAGGGACCCAGGATATCAATGCTTGACCCAGTACAAGCATTGTGGAACCTGTGTCTTTTGGGAATATTGCTAGGTACGTATGACCTAGATTGGCCACTGTTGGAAACAGGATACTGGGCTTGATGGACCTCGGTCTGACCCAGTATGGCATGTCTTATGAGAGCATCTTGAACTTCTCCCTTACAAGAAATCTGTTCTGGTCCCGAAGGTCCAAGATAGATCTGAGGCCCACTGTTCACTTGGGAATGAGGAAATACCTGAAGTAGAAGCCAGTGCCCCAGAGATGCATGAGCACTGGTTCCACCACCTTGCCTTCGATGAGACCTGCAAGCTCAGTGAAGAGCAGAGTCTGGTGGAGGAGAGGTCTTACGAGCTCTCCTGGAAAGTATGAGCGTGGCGCCCATTGCAGATGGAGGAGGTAGCTCTGCTTGACCACTTGCAGTAACCAGTTATCATGGTGATGGTGAACCACCTTATGAGGCAGGCAAACAGGGCCAGATACACCCCCCCCCCCCCCCGTGGGTCATTGGGAACATCCTGGAGGAGAGGTTGTGCTCAAAGAGTCAAAAGATCTCCCCAGGTTGAGCTGGAGCCAGCGTCTGGAACTCAGGGGTCTTTTGTTTGCAGGGGCCATGCCCTTGCCCCTTGTGCTTTTACCCTTGCTGCGGGGCTGAGAAGAATTGGAAGTGAGAAGCACTGCCAAAACCTCCCTTTTTCCTTGGGAAGAAAGGATGCTCTCAGATACAAGGAACATCGCTAGGTTTGTCCTAAACCCATTGTTCGATGTCAGACGACTGCAACCATGCCTTGCGTTGGGCAACAGTGCCTGCGGCGGCTACTCTGGCTGAGGACGCAGAGCCATCAGAAGCTGCTTGCGATAAAAACTTTGAGCGCTCCTTGACCACCGAGACCAGAGACTTGAACCACTGAAGGAGCTCCCTTGCCAGATCTTTGAGGTACATGTCAATGTACAGTTGATAGGATTGAACTCGGCAAGCAAACATCGAGCCCTAGAAGGCCTTTCGGTCGAGGTTCCGGGCCTCCATGCCAGGGGGCACCGAGGAATGGGTCCTTTTGACTCTTGATTCTGCGCATGGCAGATTCAAAGGCTATCTAATTGTGAGGAAGTTGAATCTTCTGGAACCCAGGGCTTCGGTGGACTTGGCACATAGAGTTGAGTCACCAGCTGAAAATAGGTACCAACACCAGTGGCTCCCACACATGGAGAAGGAGACACTCGATGATCGAAGTGACAGGCACCATCAGGGCTTCTTAAGGGGGCCTCGTACTGGACAATCTCCAGATCCTCCTTGTAGGGATCCTCCTCAATGGCGAGTGCCAAAGCTATGTCCCACACAAAGTCAAGAAAGGTAATCTCCTCGGGCGGGGAACAGCGCAGGGACACCAGGGGAGACGGGTCTGAGGGCACGTCTCAGTGTCGCTAAGGGTCTGGGGACTCCTCATACTCGGTCTCCCATTCCAACTCAAAGTCTGAGGCCCCACGGTCACCTTGTTCAGGGCCAGTGACCTCCAGAGGACCTGCGGTCCAAACTACGAGCACTCGCCAGAGAGGACTGGTTCCCTGAGTAACGGGAAAAGAAGAGGAGCAACAACCCTAAGCAGAAATCACAGAAGTCACTAGAACAGAGCAGGGAGGACACGGTCACACCTCTTAAAACAAAGAAACCTTTTATTTCATAAAACCTTGAAAGGTACAGATCCGACTTGGCCAAGTTTCAGCAGTCAGCCAATTAAGATGCAATTGCATATATATTTCCAATAGCAATCAGGACATTCTAACAAGAGCCAGCTTATAAGTCCACTCCCGCTCCGACCCCTCGAACTCAAGCCGGGGACAACGGGGCCTGGAATGGGATTTTTCCTTCTTCCCGGATCCATCCTCCGTGGTGGTCTTTGAGGATTTTCACTTCTTGTTTTCCTCTCAAGAGGACCCACAGCTGTGGGACTCCGAGACAGCCAGGGCCTCGCAGGGCCCCGAGGTACTGGAGGGGGTCCTGGAGTGTGATGTCACCGGAGAGTTCCTTGCAGAGTCAGACTTCTGAAAGAACTGTTTCTACTGCAGCTGACGGCTCTTGATGGCCTTTGTAGTCATGGTCCTACAGAGTTGGTAGTTCAAGTCATCATGCTCCAGCCCAAGGTAGCGGAGGCAGCAGTCATGTGGGTCTGTGCAGGACATCATCTTACCGCACACTGATCACATTTCTTGAAGCCGCTGGAGGCCATGGGGGTAAAAGGGGCCCTGCTGCCTGGCACAAGTCCGAGGCCTGTGGCAGAAAAGGGCACAAAGCACCAGTTGAGGGATATCTTGAGAAAAAAACAAGGAACGAGCTCAAGGAGCAACACCGAGCAGTGCTGGCTCAGGGGCAGGAAATGAACCAGAACTTGTACAGAACAAAAACAGGATTAAAAAGATACTTTTTCCGGGGGAAACTGGACAGATGTCTGGAGGGCTCTGCGGAAAAAAGTAGACTGAGGCAAGATGGCACCCTTTGGCAGGAAAGGGACCATGCATGCGTGGTGCATCTCCCAAAGGCTTTCTTTGAAAGCTGGGGAGATGCTTCTATGCAGGCTTCATCGTCGCCAACATCACCCATATGTGAGGACTTATTTCCTGCTTGTTCCCGGAAAATAGGGACCTTCCCGCAGAGGGAATGGGAAAGGTTTTTGAGAAGTGGGAGAGGGTGGGACTTACAGTAGGTGGGTTGGGCAATTTATAGAGGAGGGCTCAGTGATAAGCTTTGATACCTTGCAGGAGGACTTCTCTTTGAAGGAGTCAGACTATTTTCATTATTTACAGGTTGCAAACTATATTAATATGAAGACAAAGTGAACTAAGTCATACACACTCTCCAGTGGAAGAGCTTTTTGTCCAGGGTGAAGTCAAGAGTGCTATATCAAAATTTTATAAAATGGAGGCATGCCCAGTTGAGAAATACTCCTTCCAGCTTTGTTGTGAGGAGGACCTAGGCATTACTTGGGGATCAGAGCATTGGCAGACAATGATTGGAAGGTTGTCTAAGAGGATTTTAGCTTGTAATTTGTTGGAACAGAATTACAAGATGCTCTACAGATGGTACTTTAAGCCTGTGAGGGTGTTTAAAATATTTGGAATGGGGTCTGATCTATGCTGGAGGCAACGTGGGGAGAGAAGATGCTTTTTCCATATTTTGTGAAAGTATGGGAAAGTGCAAGTTTTCTGGGGGGGGGGGGGGAGTATTTCAGTTACTGGGGTCCATTCTGGGCATATCACTGACGGATAGGCCCTTAGGAGGCTTTGCTAAATCATGGCTCTCCAGACATTCCACAGTAGGTGGCTCAGTTTGTTCGGATGGGGTGCATGGCCACCAGACTAGCCATTACCCAAGCTGGAAACAAGTCAAACCTCCCAGGATGACTGAGGTCGAGAGGCTGTTGGGGCACATATCTTACGAGTAAACTGAGTACCCTGAAGTAAAAAAGAATCGATATATTTCATAAGGTATAGAGAAAATATTCTGAGTGGCAGAAAAGCATAGTTACTCACCTGTAACAGGTGATCTCCGGGAACAGCAGGAATTTAGTCTTCACATATGGGTTTCGTCGGTACTGACGGAGCCTGCGCGGGAACGCTCCCCAGCGTCCAATTAGAAAGCTTTTGGGAGCATCCCACAGCGCCTGCGTGCTGCCTTCCCGCCTTTCTCAACTGCCTCTCTCCAGTTGAGTTTTAAAGCTGAGACAAAGAGAGAGAGAGGGAAAGGAAAGAGAGAGAGAGATACAACCCCTAGGGGAGGTGGGTGGGTTGTGAGGACTAAATTCCTGCTGTTCCCGGAGATCACCTGTTACAGGTGAGTAACTATGCTATCTCCAGGAACAAGCAGGAATGTAGTCATCACATATGGGGGGACTCCCTAGCTTTAGGTGCCAGGGAGAGACCCCAGAGGTTGTGTGTCCCTGAACAGGGTTCCACTTCCCCCCATGGATCTCTGGCATCCTACCAGGGATGGTGGGTAGGAGTTGATTAGGTATGGAACAGGTGCTGGAGAACAGCCTGACCAAACAAGGCATCCCGGCGGGACTCCTTGTCCAAGCAGTAATGGGCTGTGAAGGTATGAGCCGAGGCCCAACTGGCTGCTCGACATATGTCGTCGATAGACACAGAGTGCAGGTGAGCAATTGAGGCTGCCATGGCCCTCACATTGTGAGCTGTGACATGGCCCTCCAAAGAAATAAATAAGAAAGAAATAAAAAATAATTCTTCTGCGGTGACAGGAACACGACCTGCTGGCTCCGCGGAAAAAGAAGAACTGGAGAGAGGCAGTTGGGAAAGGCGGAAAGGCAGCACGCAGGCGCTGTGGGATGCTCCCAAAAGCTTTCTAATTGGACGCTGGGGAGCGTTCCCGCGCAGGCTCCGTCAGTACCGACGATACCCATATGTGATGACTACATTCCTGCTTGTTCCTGGAGATTGCTAGTGAACCGTGTGGTTTGTTTACTATGGTCTAATTGGATTAAGGGGCGAGCAATGGGTTATTTTGTGATAGGAATCAAGAGGGAGGGGGAGTTCCTGTGTCACTGGCTGTTGGTGATGTTTTTGGATTTTTTTTCTGGAATACTTCAATAAAGTTTAAATTTTAAAAAAGATGGTCTATAAAAACTTTTAAATATAAAAATCTGCTTTAAAAAAAAAAAAGACAGGCTTCATCAGGGGATTACAGTTACAATATAAATATAATATATTAGCTTTCAACATTCTCTAATTTTCTCCATATCAAAAATAAATTAAGTTACTAACTGCATCTTCTCTGGCTTTACTGCTCATGTTGAATGTTTCTTCCTCATGGCTTCCTAGCTGTCTCTGCTCATCCTTCCTAATTGGAGTAATTCCTTTACCAATTCGATTAATTACTGCTATATATACAATTGAGCAGTGAGAGTAGTTACTCACTTGTAACAGGTGTTCTCCAGGAGCAGCAGGAATCAATCCACACATATGGGTGACGTCGGCTCCGACGGAGCCCTCGCGGAGCAATTTCCCCAGCTTTCAAAGAAAGCCTTTGGGAATTGCAGCGCACATGCGCGGTCCCCTTCCTGCCCAAGGGTGCCATCTTGCTCAGTCTGATGACATAGCTAAAAGGCAGAAAAAAAATTAGCAAAAACGAAATGATAGGACCGCAACTCCAAGGGGAGGAGGGAGGGTTGTGAGGACTGATTCCTGCTGCTCCTGGAGAACACCTGTTACAGGTGAGTAACTACTCTTTCTCCAGGACCAAGCAGGAAGTCAGTCCTCACATATGGGACTCCCTAGCTTAAGGCTACCGGAGACCTCAAGCGGAAAAATGAGCTCCCTCTAGCTCAGCAGCACAGAAGGAATGAATCTTCTCTGAAAACGCCCCCGACCGGTAGCACAACACCAGGGCTGGAGGGTAGGAGTTGCCTAAACCTCAAAGAGATTAGAGGACTGCCTGACCGAAAGCACTGTCCCTGCGGGACTCCCTCTCCAGGCTGCAATGGGCTGTAAAAGTCTGGCTTGAAGACCAAGTAGCGGCCCGGCAGATGTCTGCCAACGGAACAGAGCGGAGATGAGCCGTGACTCGACCCTCCAAAGAGAGGCCGGCTGCCCCATAAGCCCAGGCGATACCCATAAGGACAAAGTACGCTTGGAGACAGGTAGCCCCAATTTATTGGGGTCAAAAGAAACGAAGAGCTGAACAGCCCTCTTATGCTCCCGCGTACGGTCAAGCTAGAAGGACAAGGCCCTTCTACAGTCCAGGGTATGCAGGACCATTTCAGCCCGGCTGGTGTGCGGCCTGGGAAAGAAGGTCGGAAGAACCACCTCCTGGTTGAAATGAAAAGGAGAAACCACTTTAGAAGAAACTTAGGGTGAGTCCGTAAGACTATCCTATTCCTGTAGAACCTAGTGTAAGGAGGATCAGACACTAGGGCCTGCAGTTCACTAACGCGCCTAGCAGAGGTAAAGGCTACCAAAAACAAGGTTTTCCAGGAAAGAAAATGAAGAGGGCAGGTAGCCATAGGTTCAAAGGGCGGACAGGTAATCTGCTGCAAGACCACATTCAGATCCCATTCAGGGGCTGGAGGGCGCAAAGGAGGCTTAAGGAGAAGGAGGCCTCCGAGAAAACGAGCCACCAAAGGGTGGTTGGAAAGAGGCCTGCCATCCACCGGTGCGTGATGCGCAGAGAGAGCACTGAGGTGGACTCTGACAGAGTTGGACTTAAGGCCCAGATTGGAGAGGTAAAGCAAATAATGCAAGACCACTGCCACCAAGCAGGAGAAGGGATTCTCAGACTGCTGAGCACACCACACGGAGAACCGACGCCACTTAAGAGTGTAGGACCTCCGGGTGGAGGGCCGCCAGGAGGCCAAGACGACCTCTGCCACCTCCCGAGGCAGCAGGAGGGGAGCAAGGACTACCCTTTCAGCAGCCAGGCCATCAGATGAAGGGACCGGAGGTTGGGGTGTAGGAGAGTCCCCCGATCCTGTGACAGGAGATCGGGTTGAAACCCCAGAGGAAGAGGAGTGTCCACCGCCAGCTACATCAGAAGCGGGAACCAGGGCTGTCTCGGCCACCGGGGAGCCACTAGGATCAGCGAGGCTCTGTCTCTGAGAACCTTGAAGAGTGTCCGAGACACCAGTGGCATGGGAGGAAACGCATACAAGAGGCCTGTGGACCATGGAATCAGAAAAGCATCCGTCGCTACTCTGAGAGGATGAGGTTGTCGAGAGCAGAATCTGGGAAGCTGCCGGTTCAGAGGACTGACAAAGAGATCCATGGTGGGGAGGCCCCACTTGAGAAAGATCCGCTGAACCACCAACAGATCCAATCTCCACTCGTGGGGTTGAAGGATCCTGCTCAGTTTGTCTGCCAGGTAATTTTCTTGACCTGGGAGATAGACAGCTTTGAGGAGGATGCCGTGAAGGACAGCCCAAGAGCACAGTTTTTGTGCCTCCTGACAGAGAAGGAAGGAGCCTGTGCCTCCTTGTTTGTTCACGTAGAACATTGCAACTTGATTGTCCGTCTGGACCAGCACAGACTGGTGAGAAGTGAGGTGGGAGAAGGCTCTCAGAGCTAGGCGGATGGCTCGGAGCTCCAGGAAGTTTATCTGCTGAGCAGACTCCCAAGGAGTCCAGAGGCCTTGAGTACATGTCCCTTGGCAATGTGCTCCCCAACCCAGGAGAGAAGCATCGGTTGTCAACACCTGAGAAGGCGGAGGAGATTGAAAATCCACTCCCAGCACAAGGTTTGTCAGATGAAGCCACCACCGCAGAGAAGAGACCAGCAGGTCGGATACCTGTACTGAGTCCACCAGGCTCCCCGTGGCCTGATGCCATTGAGTGCGAAGGCACCACTGAGCAAGTCGCATGTTCAGGCGGGCATTGGGGGTCACATGGACCGTGAAAGCCATATGGCCGAGCAGTCTCAGAAATTACCTGGCAGAGACAAGGGAATTGCTGTGAAAGTGGCTGGCGAGATCCATGATCCTGTGGGCCCTGTCTAGAGGCAGGAAGGCCCGTGCCTGAAGTGTGTTCAACCTGGTGCCTATGAATTCGAGATTTTGAGAGGAGAGCAAAGTGGACTTTACGAAGTTTATGACAAATCCCAATTGCTGGAGTAGAGTCACAGTGCGATGAGTGGCCTGAGTGGCCTCTTGGGAAGACTGGGCTCTGATGAGCCAGTCATCCAGGTATGGAAACACAAAAAGGCCTGGAAGTCTTAGATAGGCCGCCACCACTGCTAGGCATTTGGTGAACATCCTGGGGGCGGAGGATAGGCCAAAGGGCAGTACTCTGTACTGGTAATGATTTCCTCCCACAACAAACCTGAGATATTGTCTGTGGTCTGGATGAATAAGGATGTGAGTATAGGCATCCTTTAGATCTAAAGAGCATAGCCAGTCTCCCTGCTGGAGGTAGGGCAGCAGGATTCCAAGGGTAAGCATCTTGAACTTTTCCCTTGCCAGGAACTTGTTGAGGTTTTGCAAGTCCAGGATGGGTCTGAGGCCTCCTGTACTTTTTGGTATCAGAAAGTACCTGGAATAAAAGCCGTGACCTCTCAGGTGGTGGGACACCGGTTCCACAGCCTGTTCCTGAAGAAGACTTGCTAACTCCTGAAGGAGTAAGTCCCTGTGCAGAGGGAGTCTTGGAGGCTCCCCTGGAAAGTAGGAGGGAGATACCTGGTGAAAGTGTAGAAGATAGCCTTTCTGAACTATATGAAGCACCCAGGTATCTGATGTGATGGCTGACCATCTGTGGGCAAAGTGGACCAGCCGGCCTTCTGTGCTGAGAGAAACGAGCGGAGGGGAAGAGGCTATGCTGACGAAGTCAAAAACCCCCACCCTGCTGAGCAGAGGCCGGTGTTGTGGGCTTGGGGGCCTGCTGCCTACGGGACCCATTCTCCCGTCCCTTGGCCTGCTGACACTGTTGGGGAGCTGCTGAGGCCTGATAATGAGGGTAGTGTTTATAGGCAACCGCCTTCCTCGGGTAAAAGGGCTTTTTTCCCGAGCCCTTCTTCTTCTGAGAAGGGGCAGAGGTCTTTCTGGACAGCCGAGTCCTGGTCAGAGTCTCGGTCTCGATCTGTGCAGCCTTTTCAGCCATGGGCTTGCCAAAGAGGTTTTCACCTCTGCAGGGGACATCGACCAACTTGTCCTGTACCCATGGCTCGGGGTCTGATGACTGAAGCCAAGCCTGTCGGCGGGCACCGATGCCGGCTCTGGCTACCCGAGTAGATGCTTCGAAGCCATCGTAGGCTGCTCGAGAGATAAACTTCGAGCACTCCCGAATACCAGTGGACAAGGCCTGGAACCTCTGCAAAGGTTCCTCGGAGAGACCAGCAGAGAATCCGGCAATCTCCTTTGCCAGGTCTCGGAGATACATGCCCATGTAGAGCTGGTAGGTCTGGACTCGACAAGCAAGCATAGAGCCCTGGAAGCACTTCCTACCGAGAGCATCCAGGTTCCGGGCCTCCCGGCTGGGAGGCACCGAGCAGTGCATCTTCTGACTCTTGAGTCGATGCATGGCTGATTCCACCACCATGGAATGGTGCGGTAGTTGTGCCTTTTGGAACCTGGGGCTCTTGCGGACTCGATAAATGGAATCGACCCGCTTGCTTAACACCGGCGCCGACGCCGGGCTCTCCCACATGCGGAAGAGAAGTCGCTCCAGCATCGGAGGAACCGGTACAGAAAAGGCCTTCTTCGGGGGAGAGTCATACTGGAGGACATCGAGCTCTTCGGCTCCTCCTCTGGATCCGTGGGGAATGCCAAGGCCTTGGCCATATCCCGCACGAAGTCCGAGAACCAGGTGTCCTCCGGGGGGGGACCATCTCCGAGGTTCGGATTCGGGCAAGTCCGATGGGACGCACCGAGTCCGAAAAGTACCTGGGGACTCTTCGTCCTCCGTCTCCCAGCCTGACTCCTCGGTGGAGGAATCGAGCGGCTCCGGTCGGGCGGGCACCGATGCCCTCCGCCCCGACGCCGTGACCGAGGATCGACTCGAGCTCACATGGACTCAAGGATCGGCTCGGTCTCCAGGGTCAACTTGGATGTCGACGTCCCGGTGGTCGGGGCAGATGCACCGGCGAGGCCAGCGATCAATGCCCGCTGCTGGTCCATGAAGGCAGCGAAACTGCTCTCCAAGGCCGTCAACCTGAGTCCGAGCTCAGGAGACCCAGCAGCCCCCGACTCGGGCCCCGACGGCGTCTCCTTTGGAGGCGAGTCCACGAGGACTACAGTACTCACATGTCCAGGAGACTCCATCTCGAGACGAGGATGTTTCGAAGGCCTCTCCGACTCCGAGGACCCGGGACGGCTATCGGGGCTATGCGACCTGGCCCTTGAGGAACCAGGAGCGTCCACCGACGCCGCCCTCACGGGTTTCTTCTTCCTATGATGTTCCGGGCAGGAGACCCCCGCTCAGAGGAACTCCGACGATGCTCAGGACGTCGAAGCCTCTGACGAGGTCCGGGCCCGGCCGGACGCGGAGTCAGAGAAGATTCGTTCTTTTTGATGCTGCCGACTCAACGCTTTTGAGGACATTTTGCCACACGGACCACAGATCATCGGGTCATGATCGGGTCCGAGGCAGCAGTCGTGTGTGTTGGTAAGAGACATAAGTTTCTTACACCGATCACACTTTTTAAACCCGCTGGCAGCCATCAACTTTTTCAGCGGCGATCACAAACAGCGTCTGTAGGGCTCCGCGGAAAAAAGAAGACTGAGCAAGATGGCACCCTTGGGCGGGATGGGGACCGCGCATGCGCGCTGCAATTCCCAAAGGCTTTCTTTGAAAGCTGGGGAAATTGCTCCGCGAGGGCTCCGTCGGCGCCGACGTTACCCATATGTGAGGACTGACTTCCTGCTTGGTCCTGGAGAACTTTATAGTTCCTAACACTTGTAAGGAACCAGTTTGCTATCTACAAAAAATATTTCATTCTGTTCACCAGTAGGGTCCATAGAGCTCTTCTCAATGAGAGTTTTATGATTAAGCATTATGGAACATGATGTCTTAAACCAGAAACTTTAATGGCATGCTTTTCCCTGATTAAGAACCATCCATGAGTGGAGTAAGATTGAAAAGCAGCTTGCTACAATGTTATTGAGGAAAAGAGCTTTATGACAGGGATCTACGAAACCTGATCGGTTAAAACAGTATACTGAATGGAATTTTTTTTCCTTTGATTATGAAGAGCTTATAAGTGGAAGAAGATTGTAAAGTAACTGGCCATAAATCCATAGCAGTAATTAATCTAACAGACTGCAGTTCCTTTCTGCATTTCTTAAACCAATGCTACTAGACCCCAGTTCCTCTTAGATAAGTGGATATTGATATTATCTATAGAGAAAGCAGAGCAGTGTTACTGGGAATAAGAAAGGAGGGTAGCAATCCTGAATAGGAATACAACAAATAGGTTTAAGCAATTACAACCCTCCTGCCTTAATCGCTGAGTCAGCTGAAAAAATGGTCATCCATTAAGTGAATAGAACCCCCTTATGGAACGTTTTGTGAGTTATTGCCATCAGTTATTAAGCATCCATGGCTGTCGTATTGTACGTTTTACCCAGAGATGAGTCATTGAGAGGTCCAGGGTCTTCTTTTTCTTTAGCAGCTGGGTACTGGTGATACTTTGCATGATTTTAACACCTTGTGCAGGGAGTTTTCTCTTGAACCTACCCACTCACTCCCTCTACCTTCAAAGAGGCAATCTATTGTTTTTGGGCTCAGGGTTAGCATTGCGTGTGCTGATTTTGTTGTATAGCTGATGTTAGGACATGGATATTGGGGCTCTACCAACTGTTGATGGATGTGTATTCCCCCTTACGACAACTTCAGCATCCTATGGAACAGTGGAAAGCAGATTTACGGACCGACACTGATGATACCGATTGGGGCATGATCTTCGTATCTGCACATTCTGTATCCATGTGCAGTTGTAGGGTGGAATTAATGGTGCACTTGCTGTGATGGGCTTATCGCTCTCTGATTTTTTTGTACAACATGTGGGACCACGTCTGGAGCTTGTTGGCGTAGTTGTGGTCTTCTGGCCAATTTTTTCCACATCTGGTGTACTTGCCCATTGGTTTCTTCTTTACTGGTGTGCATGCGTGGACATCTGGAAGAAATGCTTTGAAGACAGGTAACCTTCATGCCCCAGTTATTTGTAGTGGGCTACTGGTGTAATATAGATGTCTCCTGCGCCAAGCAGACCCTGGCTATCCTAATTGCTCTTAGCAGCCCAGTTTACTATCACCAGTGACATACCAAGGACAGAATGGTGGGTGCACCCCCACCGAATCCACAGCTTACCATAAAGCTGGCTTGCCGTGCCGCCTCCATCGCTGGGGGGGGGAGGGGAGCATCCACCTCAGGTCCGAGGAGGCTAGAAACGCCACTACTGCTGTTCTTTGGAAGAGTGTTCTCCCCTTTGTGGGATGACTTAAGCAGGAGTCCAAGATTGCCCCGCTTCAGTAGTTATCATACACAGCGTGGGATAAAATTCTGCAATATGTTATTTGGAGGAAATACTGGAAATTGAGAGAGGGGTGGGCGGGTGTGTAGTTCTCTACGGGGATTGCTTTGTGATTTGATATGTTGATATAGGGATTTTTAAGGGGTTTGATGTAAACCAATTGGTCTCACTTTTGTACTAACAACTGTTCAAACTTTTTGTACATGTGATTTGCATATGTCTAGAGTGTACTTACTTGGTTTTTTTAAATAAAAGTTAAAAAAAAAAAAAGAAATGTGGCTAAGAAACATGGTCTTTATTATTTTTTATTATTTTGTAGTTAGCTCAGGCCTTTCCAAGGCAAGCTGCATTCAACTGCAAAAGGTATTTTCCTATCCCCAGAGGATTTACCATTTAAGTTTGTATTGAAGCAATGGAAGGTTATATGACTTGTTCAAAACGCCATAGAGTGTCAGTGGGAGTTGACCTCTGGCTTCCCTGGTTCCAGCCCACTAGTCTAACCACCAGGCTACAACTATTGGGATATAGACTCAGCATAGACTGATACTTTAGTGAATCTTCCTCCCCTGAATGCACCAAAAATGACATCTAATCTGCCTGTACTGATACCTATGACAGATATCAATGCCACACCTCCAGTTATCACCATAGATGCCAAGATTATTTTAGCACTGAAGCCTAAATAGGTTCAGCACTAAAACAATCTGTATGGCAATGCACCAGACTTTACAGGACTGCAAGCAATTTTTCCTTAATCTTCCTATCCATTTCCTCCTATAACACTGTCAATACCAAGTGACTTGGGATGAAGAGGGGAAGTGACATCCTCCTGAGCACTTACACTATCAGTGGCTGGATTCCAGACTGCTGAAGACTGCTGCATACCCCCCATATGCGACTGGATGTCTCTGCAGGGATGTTTGGGAACTGAAATGACAGACACCAAGATCTCCCTACTCATGGCATTTTGTATCAACGAGGGTCAATGCTACTTTGGCTTCGCTTGACATCAGAACCCCTCAATGACAGCGCCAATGCAACAGAATCCTTTGCTCGCATTGTGAGAGTCCTTGACTAAGATCAGTCTTGATGTGCCCCTATCAATGTTCAACCTTGATGTTGATGCAGCCTCAACATCTTTTAACAACTCCAGGGTCCTTCCAGACTTTAAATATAACAAAGTTTTGCTCACGTATACCTGCAAAAATACTATCAATGGGCTCCACAAAAGAATAAACTGAGGTTGTCCCGCACGACATCAGCCTGAGAGGACCCAAAGAAACATGGTTTGCTGCTCCAGCAACTTAAATAATATATACCTTTTCTCCAGCCCAAACTTCATCGATGTCATCATCCACTTTTCAGGGCTATATATCCTGCTTCTTTTCCAAAAACGAAATGCAGCTCCACCTTCAGAACTCAAGTGTACAATACCCAGGGATAAGCATTGACTGTAATTCATCTGAAGGGTTTCTTTAAAAAAAAAAAAAAAAAAAAAAAGGGGGGGGTGGGGGCAGGTGGTTTCCAAGATGGCAGCAGGAAGTTCTCGCTCACTCCGAAGTGTCCATTCTGAATGGGGAAGAGGAAGGCTAAGTCGGGGAAGCAGCCCCTAGCTGCCCTACAGACCTTCTCTCCTTAGCCTCCTAAAGGTCCTTTGGACGTTTACCTTTTTCGTCGAGAGCAAGAGCCAGTGGGAGAGGAAGTGGTGTGCCCAGCTGATGTGACTCCGGAATCATTTTCGGGCTCAAAACTGATGCCCCCTGAGATACAGAGGCCTTTGAAGTTAGTGTGCACCATTATGAGTCCAGGAGGCTAGCAGGTTTCCAGCATACCCAAAGTTGGTTTGCAGATTTCCTTGCAAGGGACCAGCCTCCGGACTTGACACAGGGATCCTGGCAACCCCACCAAATCAACTTCTAAGCAGCACCCGTTCCGAGGACAGAGGAGTGCTGACGGCAGGATCTTTGCCATGCAAGCCCAGATAGACAACACAGGAGCTTCTGTGGGTGGAGATTATATGGGTGGTGCTCCTCCTCAGGCCAGCCAATCAGCCATTACCAACGGCTTTGGAATCGCCACTGCAGAGGCGCGCAGGAGAGCAGTGATCCCGATGAGGGTGAGAGCTCGGAGCTCCCCCTTCCTCCTCAGGCCAGCCAATCAGCCATTACCAACGGCTTTGGAATCGCTGCTGCAGGGGCGGGCCCGCGCCTGAGGGCCTCGCCAGAGGGCCCTTTGGCGTGGCCCTTAGGCGTCGGACCGTGGCGTCTGTCTCTAAAGTATACACTGATATCACGGACTGGATTGAGATGCCTGCATTCGTGGTAACTTGCTGTTCTTGTTCACCTCCTCTTCTTATCTGTCTGTTTCTGTCCTCTATTCTGTCCTATCTTATAAATGGCGTTCTTTTCTATTTTCTCAAATGATATTGTATTGTAAACCGCTCTAATGCCTTTTGGCTTGAGCGGTATATCAAATGATAAATAAACATAAATAAACATAAATAAACAAACATTTACCTTTTCCCTTCAGCATCCAAACAGTTTACCCTTGAATCAATCTGGTCGCAATTAAGCAGCTGGAGGAAGCAATAATTCCGCAAGTACAATCGTTGCATATTCAAGTTCAGAATAATTCTGTTGTTGGTTCTAAGAATGCTAAGGAGACTGTGACACTGCAGACAACTGTAAGATCTGAGCACTAGAATTGCTCAGATGGGGAATTATTTAGATGCTGATGTTAAGGACATTACCCAGTTAAAAGCTAGGATAGAGCATCTGGACAATCTCTCTAGGCAGGCTAAATTATGCTTGAATAATTTCACAAAGTCTTTGGTGGTACCTGCTAAACATATATTGAAGTGCTATATAACAGATTTTGGGGATCTCCCCTGAATCTCACCCTCCTATGGTTAAAATTTATTACTTGGCTACTGCTAAGAAAGTGCCTGCTGAAGCCAAGGTGTTGGGTCTCCAAACAGGCTGATATACTTTATCTTTCAGCTTTTTAGAAAGTTCCAAAACAGATACTGCTACCTCTGCTACTTGTCTGGCAACTTTTGCATTACTAATGGATCGGAATTGGTTCCTGAAAATGTTTTTCAGGAAGCAAAATATTTGTTTTAAGGGCTTGATAGTCTGCATTTTTCCAGACCTCATTAGGGAAACCCAGTGCCGTAGGAGAGAATTTCTTCTCCTCTGGCCCTGTGTTTTCCAGCTTGGGGCATTTTTTTCTTGAAATACCCCTATAAATGTTTAAGGTGCAATTATTTTCCTATATATTTCTTTATCCCTCTCAATTGTTATCTTTTTTGAACGCCCGCAGTTCGTCCACCTCTGGGCCATTAGACCACCTGGCTTCGTAGTCATATTTAGCTACCGTCTGTTAGTTCTGTCAATTTTCTTTGGATAGCATCATAAGTCTGTGTTTCTTTTCCAATTTGGGAAAAAGGTCTATTTTTTCTTTACTTCCTATTGATTGATTTTCCTTTTATATAATGCTGTATGATATTTTTTCAGTTACCCTTATTTCTGTACAAGTTAATGAATGATTGTAATCATTATGAAATTCAAATTGAAAAAAAAAGGCAGCATAAAACAATATTCAGTGAAAATGTGAAATATATCATGTTATCCATCTTATCTTTAAAACAAACTCTGGGATTTCACTAAAAGAGGAAAAATACTGCTCCCTAGCAATTTCCTAGTTAATTTTAAAGTTTTCTTCTGAAATAGGGTTGTACCAGAAAGTTTTCCCTGTAGAAACAGGGCTGCTTAAGAAAGAATGCCTCCGAGACTAATTGCTTCAGGTGAATCAGGACTTCTGCTAACCATGCATTTTCTTACCATCAGGATATGTATGAGCTGGCCTGTGTAAGAGTTCCAGACTTTGAGCGTCATGTTATTGACAGCAGTTATAACTGTATGGTCATGGCGGTCCCACGCTACCATAGTGACTTTCAGTTTTGTAATTTTGTCTTCTACTCCTTGCACACCATGTCTGAAAGTAGAAGAGCACAAACTCACTGCATCAAAGACTGACTAACTGTTCAACATCCCTAAATTATCACAGATTGTTCATTTTATTTGCAATGTGAAAAGGTCATATCTTTTTGGGCAGCATATATTTGGTCATCTGAAAAAAAAAGAAAACTCACAGAAATTTAGCCTACATATCTGCTCAATAATAAAAGATTTTTTACTAATAAAAATGGCATGACATTAGTTCAGTCGTGAGGACTCTAGCAGAAAAAAGTGCTATTCCCTTACTATGCTATTCTCTATTTTATGGGGCACTGTAGATTATATTTATCTGTAAAAGATGTTTCCTGTAGACAACAGAAATGGTAAGGCACACAAGTAGATGATGTCATCAGATAGCACCAGGATGGGAGCTACTCTCTCAGAGCTCAGAACCTTAGTGCAAATTTCTGAACATGTGGAGCCCTTCCCACATGCAGCGGGTCCTCTCAGTTCATCAGTTTGCCTTAAAGTTCAAGCACAGAAGCAACTCTCATGAAGTGGGAGTAGTAGCAGATATTTAAATTGAAGGCCCCCAATTAAATATCAGAAAGGGCCCCCAGAACAAGGGAAAATCCACCTCAGAAAATGTGAGCAACTATAAATGGGCCCCTTTTTCTCTGAGCCTCCCGCCACTACAGAGGCGGATTGGGTGAAATTTATGCGACTAGGTAAGAGAGACTGTGTGACTTATCCATCTTGCTGTCTACAAAAAAACATCCATTACAGGCAATCAACATTGCTTTTTCCATCAACAAGCAGGAATGAGTCAGTCACACAAGAGGGTGATTCTCAAGCTTAGGACGGCTTGGTTTGGCTTGCTTTTCTTTTTCTTTTTAATACTGCTATATTGTTAGGAATTGGTAAACTTGGATGCGGCATGACAACATGGAGCCCCGATAAGCCTTGCGCCCAAGGACATCGAGGGCACAAGACTTTCTGCCCGGGGGGGAGTCTTTGGGCTCTTTAGCTTCTGCATGGCCGACTAGACTACTATCGAGGTGTGGGGAAACTGGGCTTTCCGAAACTCTGGACCTCGCTGGACCTTATACATAGCATCCAGGCGCTTGCTCACAATCGGAACAGAGGCCGGGGTCTCCCACATGCGGAGAAGGAGACGGTTCAGAATGGAAGAAGCTGGCACCAAGAGAGCCTCCCTCAGAGGAGCTTCGTATTGCAGAATATCAAGCTCCTCGGCGTGGGGCTCCTCCTCCAACTCAGTGGTGAACGCTAGGGCGCGTGCCATGTCCCGGACAAACTCCAGGAAGGAGGTGCCCTCGGGAGGTGACCGCTGCCTCTGGGTCGGCGGGGAGGGGTCGGAGGGGAGGTCTCGGTGGGATTGAGTATCTGGAGAGGTCTCTTCGTTGGACTCCCAGTCTGAGTAGTCCATGGAGGACTCGAGTTTGGGCGGCTCGAAATGTGTCGGTGACCCGCGCTGGATCTCAGAGGCCAAACCTGCCCGGAGCCAGAGGTGCTCACCCATGAAGATCTCACGTCCGAGGAACAGGACAGAGATCGAGACTCTCTCTGACAATCCTCACGAGGCTTCTGGCTCTCAGGGGTAACAACAGTGGTCCAGGGAGTCCTCTAGGTTGAAATCCCTGCGGTATCAAGACACATGCCGGAAGAGCAGGGAATCAGCACCTGCTGGGCAGCGAAGAACACAGAAACGCTGTGTTCCAAAGCCAGCATTCGGGCCTCCCACTCAGGAGTGGGGTCCTGTGACAGCGACATAGATGCCGGGTGGCCGAGTCGGGTGTTGAGGAGGAGAGGGGGGTCCTTGCCGGGATGATCCTTGGGAGACGGGGCGCCCTTGCCGGAGGCCTCCATATCGGTTTGAGGTACCTTATTGGGCTGTTCCCTCTCCAACTCCAGAGACTGCCGAGGGGGGCTGAGAGACCAGGTACGTGACCTCTCATGCTTGTCTGGCACTCCCAACAGAGTCCTTGAGGCCTTCTTCCACTCGCATTCAGGCGACCCCTGGTCAGTGTGCTGCCGGGCCCGGGGAGCATTGGGAGACTCCGGAACTTGTGGGGCCGAAGAGCGGGAGGCTACCGGGTGATGCCTTATGGAAGAGATCATCTAACTTCTGCTTACGACTCTGGATGGCCTTGGAGGACATCTTCTTATAGAGGGAGAATAGCTCGGGGTCACGGTCGGCTCCTAGACACCTAAAACAGTCATGGGTGTCCATAAGCGACATGTTTTTGGAGCATCACATTTCTTAAAACTGGAGGCCATTGGGGAACAAAGGACCACTGCGAGGTCGAAGATCCTCAACACGGCCAGCAGTTAAAAAGGGTGTAAAGCGCAGTAAGAACAAAAAAAAGGTAAAAACGAAAAACCCCAAGACCAGGACTGAAGCAGGAGGCAGGAAGAGGACCGGCAAAGGCTGGTAGAGTAAAATCGGATAGAAACAGAGAAAACCTTTTCCAAGACTGAGACGCACATCCGAAGGGCTCTGCGGAAAAAGGGAAACTGAGTAAGTTGGCAGATTTGGGCAGGAAGGAGACCAAGTATGTGTGGTGGCATTCCCAAAGGCTTTCTTTGAAAGCTAGGGAAATGTTCCGTGCAGGTTCCGTCGGTGCCGACATCACCCATATGTGAGGACCGACTTCCTGCTTGCTCCTGGAGAATGCAGAAATAAGTTGTCCAGCTCAAACTGATTGAACACACAGTGCTTTAATGAAACTCTGGTCATGCAGTAGAATAATGGAAAGGTATAAAGCAAGGACCTTGTCACTGCTTTTCAGAAAGCAGGCAGCAAGACAGACATTAGGAGAACTACTGTCATTGTAATAGTTGTAATCTGATGAAATTTTACATAAAAGTGGAGACAAGCACCAACTTGTTCATAACAGAATTGGAAACAGAATGGTAGACAATTTGCTAGACTTCTCCAGCAATGGTATGCCAAGTACACTGGACTTAAATGAGATACAAAAGGAAAAGTGCAAAAACGTTTCCATGTAATATTCATCCCTAAGGTAATGAGAAGAGTGTGTTTCCATTTTGCAAGTGTGGATTTCTGGCTCAGGTAAGCACAACTAGGATGAATACCTTACACATGAAGAATTTAAGAGCAGTAGACTGCCAAGTCCAACAGTCACATGTGTGAAAACAGCTGCAAATTATGGTTGAAAGGTGCAGGAGACTTCGGCTATGGAGAAAATCTTTAATGAACATGAAATAAGAAAGTGACGCTGGAAGGTTTTTAGCTGGAGCACAATAGGCAAAGAAAACGCAAAGAGGCACTCTAATGAAAGTGATTCTGAGTCTCAACTATACAAGTAATAGTCATGGCATAACATGGCCATGGGCAAACATACCACATGATTGCAGGTTATTAGGGAAACACCAGATAGAAAACTTATTTCCCTTAAAAAAAAACATCTGTACATCCAGGAGATGGCTTCTTGGTACCTATAAGCATGTGTCAAATAGGTTCTGTCCTGTATGTTACTGATCTCTAAAGAAATACACAAATCTCCAACACAAAACTATAAATTCCAAGAGCTACAGTCCCAAATTGCACAGGTCCCATAGCTATAGCCCTGCTAAGCAGATGGCAAGAGGAGGACAAAAATAACAACTCTTCTGGGGAGGAGGGAGGGTAGTGAGGATCGATTCCTGCTGTCCCTGGAGAACACCTGTTACAGATGAGTAACTATGCTTTCTCCAGGAACAAGAAGGAAGTCAGTCCTCACTTATGGGACTCTCCAGCTACAGGCTACCTGTAGCCTGTAACCCAAAAACTCCTCCACAAATCCGTGAGCAGAAGTTGATGCCCGAAGGAGCCCGAGTCTTCGGGTCCCTGGGGCAAAGCTCTCAGTAGCCATCAAAGAAGGGTCGGAGGGCAGGAGTTGCTTATACCCTAAACAGATTATGGAGTACAGCCTGGCTGAAGGCGCTGTCCTGGCAGGACTCTCTCTCCAGGTAGTAGTGCGAAAGCTTAAAATAGACTTACCTGCTAATTGTAGTTCCTGGAGGAACTCCAATCTAGTCCCGGAATCCTTGGGTTGTCAACCTCATCCAGCAGCTTTGGAGACTGAGAAACCTTACTGTTGTGATGTCACTGGCATATAAGCGCTGGCACCACCTCTTCTCACCAGTTAACCTATTGACAAAGCAGACTCACCGGAGCAACAAGTAGATAAACAACAAACACCAAGGCCAGCGCCCCAAATAACTATGTACAGGAAAACTCAGCATACCGACTAAGCCATGAGGTCCTCCTTCCCCTCAACCAGAAGGACAACACCCCACACCTTGGACAGAATTATCCTATCGTTACTGAAAATTAACTTCCCCAAAAAACATGGCTTACCTGTAAATGCGATCCTGCTTCAAGCCTCACAGCACCACCACCTAGGGCGGGAACCGGGACTAGACTGGAGTTCCTCCACGAATTACAATTAGCAGGTAAGTCTAATTTAACCTTCCTGATCGTCCCTCCAGTCTAGTCCCGGAATCCTTGGGGATGTAACAGAGCAGTGAAAACAATCAACGGGAGGGTCCTGCCAACCCCGCCTAAAGCACCACCGAACCAAAACAGGCATCTCTTTTCGCCTGCACATCCAGGCGGTAATGCTTCACAAAGGAGTGAGACGAAGACCATGTCGCCGCCCTACATATGTCCTCCACTGGCACTAGGCTACATTCCGCCCAAGACGTGGCTTGCGCTCTAGTGGAATGAGCCCTCAATCCTTCTGGAACCCGATGGCCCCGTAAAAGATACGCTGATGCTATTGCCTCTTTTAACCACTGAGCAATTGAACCCTTAGAGGCCGTTTCTCCATGCCGAGGCCCTGCAAATAGAACGAACAATCTGTCCGATTTTCGAAAACTAGCTGTTCTAGCTAAATACCTCTGCAAGACCCACTTAATATTTTTATTTATTTATTTATTTATTTTATTTACATCTCTTATATACCGCACTATTTGCGATCAGCGCGGTTTACATAGAACAAACGCAATATCCAAGCGATGCAGCTGCTCCACATCCGGATCTCTCCTTTTGGCTGAAAAAACTGGTAAAGACACTACTTGGTTCATATGAAACCCCGAGACTACCTTAGGCAAGAACGAAGGCACCGTCCTCAACACTTTATTTATTTATTTACATTCTCTTATATACCGCGCTATTCTGCATCAGTGCGGTTTACATTGAACAAACTGAAATTACATTGAACAGGGCATTATAACTTGGAAATAACTATTTTACAGGGAACATGGGCTATGGAGGGTTAAGTGGCTTGCCCAAGACCACAAGGAGCACCTGTAGGACTAGAAACCCCAGTCCTTCCGGCCCAAGGTGGCTGTCCTCTAGTGGGATTTGAACCCCCGACCTTCCGGACTGAAGTACCTTGCCCCAACCACTAGGCCACTCCTCCATACTACCTTAGAGTCTGAGGAGGACAGAAAAGGCTTTCTACAGGACAGCGCTTGTAACTCCGACACTCACCTTGCAAACGCAATAGCCACCAGAAACACCACCTTAAGGGTTAGATCTTTCAAAGTCGCATACGGCAAGGGCTCAAAAGAAACCTTTCTCAACGCCTCCAAAACCAAGGGAAGGTCCCAGGATGGGACTAACCGCCTACACGGCGGCCTCAGTAAAGCCACCGCTCTTAAAAAACGCTTGACATCCGCATGAGTACCCAGGGAATTACCGAGCGCCTTACCTCTAAAAGGACAACGCTGCCAACTGGACCTTCAACGACGACGACGCTAAGCCCTTCTGAAACCCGTCCTGTAAGAAAGCCAGCACCTGTGGTACTGATGCTCTTAAAGGAACAAACTGCCTTTCCGCACACCAAGCCTCAAATATACGCCACACTCTAACGTACGCCAGAGACGTAGACCTCCGCCTCGTCTTCAGAAGAGTTGGTATCAACACCCCCGAATAACCTTTCGCTCTCAACCGGGCCCGTTCAATAGCCAGCCCATAAGCGAGACTTGATCCACTTGGGGCATGCAAAGGGGTCCCTGAGTCAACAAATCCTTTCACACCGGAAGCCTCCAGGGCACTTCCACCATGAGTCTCACCAGGTCTGTGTACCACGGCCTTCGTGGCCAATCTGGAGCAATGAGTATCACTCTCCCTCTGTGAAGCTCGATGCGCTGAAGCACCCGACCGATCAATACCCATGGAGGAAACACATACAGTAGTTGGTCCTGAGGCCAAGCTTGAACAAGAGCGTCTAGACCCTCGGACATTCGTTCTCTTCTCCTGCTGAAGAACCGACTGAAAAGTCGCCATGAGATCCATCACTGGAATTCCCCATCGATGCACTACCATTGCGAACACCTCCGTATGAAGAACCCACTCCCCTGGGTCTACCTTCATGCAACTCAAGTAGTCGGCCTGCACATTGTGCACTCCCGCAACGTGCGCCGCCGACACGGCCACCAGATTCCGTTCTGCCCACTCGAACAAGCTGTCTGCCTCGGACTCAAGCACCACACTGCTGGTGCCCCCTTGCCAGTTGATGTAGGCTACCGCAGTCATGTTGTCTGAGAACACCCGAATGGCCTGCCTGTGAAAGAATGAACAAAATTCCTGTAACGCCAATGTCACCGCTCTCAACTCCAATCTGTTGATGGACCAAGCCTTTTCCTGAGCGGGCCATGCTCCCTGCGCAATCCGACCTTGACAATGGGCTCCCCAACATTGAAGACTGGCATCTGTTGTAAGGGCTATCCAAGCCGGCGCTTCCGACGACATGCCCTTCTCGAGATTCCCTGGATTTAACTACCATTGCAGAGCTTGGCGCGTCAAAGGGGGACACGCCAATCTCCGGGACAAGGAATCTCTTTGATGGGACCATCGTCTCAACAAAGCTCTCAGCAAAGGTCTCATGTGAGCCCGCGGCCACGGAACCAGATCCAGTGTCGCTGCCATGGTTCCCAACACCCGCAGATACTCCCAGGGGGTGGGACTCTGCACGCCTAGAAAATGAACTATCAACTGCCGGAGCGCCAACCCCCGCTGCCGAGGAAGAAAGACTCAACCGCTCCTCGTGTCGAAACAAGCTCCCAGATACTCTAGGTTTTGAGTCGGCTGCAACTTGCTCTTTGCGACGTTGACCACCCAACCGAGGCTCTGTAGCATTGCCACCACTTTGGCCGTGGCCGAGACACTCTCCGCTCTGGACTTCGCCCTTATCAACCAATCATCCAGATACGGGTGAACCATTACCCCTTCCTTTCGCAAGGCTGCTGTGACCACCACCATCACCTTGGTAAAAGTCTGTGGTGCAGTTGCCAGGCAAAAGGCAGCACCTGAAACTGAAAATGCCCCATCGGCACCGCAAACCTGAGGAATTTCTGATGCTCCTGCCTTATCGGAATGTGAAGGTACGCCTCCGACAGGTCTAAGGACGTCAAAAACTCCCCTTCTCTCACCGCTACGATAACCGACCTGAGGATTTCCATATGAAAGTGTGACACTCGGAGGCCGCGATTTACCCTCTTTAGATCCAGAATGACACGCCATGTCCCATCTTTCTTTGGATCTACAAAGTAAATGGAATATCGACCGCCTCCTAATTGGTCATCCGGAACTGGTACCACCGCCTTGAGCTCCAGTAGCTGCCGTACCGTTTCCTGCACTGCCTTGCGCTTTTCTCTTGCCTTGCACGGGGACTGAACGAAAGAATCGGGTATCGGCCGCTGCAACTCCAACGCATAACCTTCTCGAATCACCTCTAACACCCACTGATCGGACGTGAGTTGGACCCAGGCAGGGTAAAATTCCCGCAACCGACCTCCCACGGGAATCAACCCCCCGAGTCCACCTGACTTCATTGTGACTTCCTGAAGGAGGAGGAAGAGGACGCCAGCGTAAAGCCTCTGTTCGCCCCTCGAAAACCCCGAAACCCCTGGTTCCGAGTCGGGAAACGTCCTCGATGAACCTGTCCAAACCTCGGGTCCGAAAGCGGCGAAAATCACGTTGCTAACCCCGAAGGCAGAGGCCGAAACGACCCTGCTTCTGCTTGTCCTCCGGCAACCAACCTCCCTTGGACTCTCCTAAATTTTTCACCAACTTCTCTAAATCCTCTCCAAAAAGTAACTTGCCCCTGAAAGGAAACTTACACAACCTAGCCTTAGAAGAACCATCAGCTGCCCAATTACAGAGCCAAAGACATCTCCTACCCGCTACTACCGAAGCCATACTCTTCGCCAAAACCCGGATCAGATCATAATGAATATCGGCTAAATACGCCGCGCCAGACTCTAACCTGGACGCCTCCTTGGTCTCTTCCACCGAATTCTCACCCTGAATCCGTTGCGCCCATCGTAAACAAGATCTGGCTACCCAAGCCCCACAAATAGACACCTGCAAAGATAGCGCATTGGCTTCAAAAACTTGCTTCAGCAAAGTTTCGAGTTTACGGTCCTGCGCATCCTTGAGCGCTGCTGACCCTTCCACCGGGATGGTAGTTTTCTTAGTTACCGCAGACATGGCGGCATCTACCTTTGCAGCTTTAAACATCTCCCGATCCTGATCCAGCAGCGGGTAAAGCCGCGACATCACTCTAGAACCCTTGAGCATGGCCTCTGGCATATCCCATTCCTCCTGAATCATTTCTTTAAACACCCTACGTACCGGGAATGCCCTCAGTGTCTTACGGAAAGCCTGCAGCAAAGGATCCTCCAGGGTAGCATCCTCCGCAGGTCCTCCCGCTGGCATATTCAGAGTCTTAAGGGTCTCTGAAATGAGAGCCGGTAATTCCTCCCTACCGAACACCCGGCCTACTCTCGCTTGATCCTCCTGATCCTTAATCTCACCTTCCTCCAAGTCATCTTCCAGGCCCTCATCAAGGTCCGCTTCCTCTGCGCGAAGGTCCTCCGAAAGGACTGACTGATCAAACCTATCCCTGTCCATTCTGGCCTTCTTTACCATCCCACCAGATACGTCCCCCGGAATAGGAGAACCTGACCTCTTTCCCTTAAGACTCTCCTCCGAAGGCCCTGCCATCGGTGCCTCCTGGGAGGCACCCAAGGCTTTCTGAAGTAAAGTTAAAAAATCTGAAGAAAAAATAGCCGCCAAACTTTCTGAGACCGGCAGTTTCGGCTGCGGAAGATCTGGCACTGATGAAGTAGTGGGCTCCGACTCAGGAAAAAGCAGAGGGGCAAGAACCAGCTCAGCCACCTCTATCAAGCCCTCTTTCCCTTCTGCCTCCACTTCTGCAGGAATATCTCTAGAACAGGACTCATGAAGACAGCCCCTACACACGCCGTCTTGAGTCACTGAACTTTTCCGGGTACCACATAAAAGACAAAGCTGCTTGGCTGGCATGCTGTGTCCCACTAGAAAATAAATTTCTTTTTTTTTTTTTAAATAAACTTTGAGACTGGCTGCTGCAGTGAAATCTGAAGAAAACTATCAAAAACGTGGTTCCCTGAGACTTCCACGAGCCTCAGCAGCCCCAACTGACCCCAGCGATTTTTCCCGCGCGAAAAACATGCGGCGCGGCCTGTCCCCTCCGGAACTGCCGCTTGCTGTTGAATGGGCTGTCTTACCTCTCGGGACCTCGCCTTACTGTTAATTCAGTCAAAAAACAGCGGTCTGAGCTCCCCTGCTCCACCGGAACCTCAGGACCGCTGCAAACGCTGTTGCTGCAATTACCTCCGACACCGCTGGCAATGGAAAGGGCGGCTCAAAGCGTTTGCAGGCAGGTCTTCTGCACGCTGAGTCAAGCCCTTCACTGATTCCTGAAGCTGCTGTGCAGGACCAGGTAACCAGGTGCGGGTATCTATTTCAAAGTGCCTGAAGCACCCCGCAGGCTCTCGACTCTCCCTCACCAAGGTAAATTAAAACAACAAAGGAGGGGAACGAGAACCTCAGGGCAAGCTACGGCCCGACTAAGTGCCCTGTAATAAAACCTCAAACAATTAACCCTGAACTAACACTCCAACCGCCCTTCTCTCTTTCTTTCCCCTTTTTCTTTTTCAATGAAACTCTGCCTAATTGTTCCTCAAGTGACCCTGAAATCTCTGGGCTCAGCACCTCTCAAGCTGCTTTGGATCTGATAACTGGTGAGAAGAGGTGGTGCCAGCGCTTATATGCCAGTGACATCACAACAGTAAAGTTTCTCAGTCTCCAAAGCTGCTGGATGAGGTTGACAACCCAAGGATTCCGGGACTAGACTGGAGGGACGATCAGGAACGAAGGTATTTGCTGAAGACCAGGTTGCAGCCCGGCAGATGTCCATCAGAGGCACAGAGCGCAGCAAAGCCACCAAAGCCGCAATGGCCCGGACACCATGCGGGGTGATACGGCGATCCAGTGGGGCCCCAGCCTTTGCCTGAGTGAAGGCAGTGCAGTCCGCAATACAGACGGAGATGGTGCATTTGGTGACTGCCTGTCCCAGGCGATTGGGATCGTAGGCGACAAAGAGCCGGTTGGACTTGCGATGAACCTGGGTACACTGCAGGTAGAAGGCAAGAGCCCTCTTGCAGTCAAATGTATGTAATATCACCAATGCCCGGTCAGCATGCAGTCGCGGGAAGAAGGTCGGCAAGAATATCTCCTGATTGAGATGAAAGTCCGAGACCACCTTCAGTAGGAACTTGGGGTGAGTACGGAGGACCACCCTGTTCCCGTAGAACCGGGTAGGGGGCCTCAGCCATGAAGGCCTGGCGTTCGCTGACTCGCCGAGCCAAAGTCAGAGCCACCAGGAAGACTACCTTCCAAGAGAGGGGTCGAAGCGAGCACGTCACCATCAGCTCGAAGGGTGATCGCGTAAGCTGCATCAGCACGATGTTCAGGTCCCACTCCACCGGAGGTGGCCAGATGGGGGGCTTGGAAAGTAAGAGGCCCCACCATGAAGCGGGAGACCAGGGGCTGCTCCAAGAGGAGTTTACCCTCGATGGGGAGGTGGTGCGACGAGGTGAGCGCTGACCGAGTTAGACGTCAGCCCCTCTTTAGAGAGGTGGAGGAGGTACTGGAGGACCCACATGGTAGAGCTCGGAACACCAGACCGCGAGGTCAGTTTCAAGGGAAGCACCTGTCACTCTTCCTGCATTAGCAGGTCTGGGACACAGCCCAGGGGGATTGGAGGCTCTGACAAAAGAAGAAGCAGGAGCGGGAACCAAGACTGTCGAGGCCACAAGAATCATTGAAGCACGTTCCCGCTGAACCTTGTGGAGGGTCATCGCAATGAGAGGAGTGGGAGGGAAAGCATAAAGAAGCCCGGATTGTCTCTGGCAAGATGGCGCCGGTAACAGACGCTCGCTGAGCTTGCTCCGCTGAGTCTCTCAACCTGTGCTTTTTTTCCTTTGTTTCTCTACGCTCTCTGCCCCATGTCGCATACACCACACCAAATACCAAGACCCAGCACTAATTAAATCCAAAAATCAAAGCCAAGCCTGAAAACACCGTCAGTACAAAGAAAACTTTTTTTGTCGGAACAGCCAGCCCAGTAGAGAGGAAAAAATCCTCACACCGCTGTGGCCTTTCCTTTTAATTATTCAATATATTAAAAACCAGCATTCACTTAGCTGAGGTTGTGGAGCAGAGGCCATTTCCATCCAGTCAGCAATGCCAAGATCACGACGTGGCACGTTTCGGGGTAATGCCTGTACTACCCCTGCATCAGGTCAAAATATTGCTCGGCCCATGTCGCATACAGACAGGAAGCACAAGGAGCAGCTGTCGTCAGTGGAGACTCCGGGTGGTGAGAGGACAGTGGGTTGTAGGCCCATGGATTTGTTTGTGCACCCCGCGGTGAGGGGTGAAGCAGCTCCTGAGGACCCGCTGAATGCTTCGGGGATGGAAGGAAGGTCCCTGAGTGTTGAAGAATCGGAGGTTTCCCTCAGCCAGGAGTGCCATTTACCGCCGGAGCAGCCTGATGGTGGAACCCGCAGAGGCCTGGGTGCGAGTATGCAAGGTGCGGCCAGCTTGTCCTCGGTGCAGCAATTGCAGTTGCCTAGCCCGGAGGTGAAAACAGGGAGCAGGGCTCTTTGGCTATGTGTTCCAGCGCGGCGGGGGTGGAAGCAAGAGAGGCTTTTTCATCAATGCATACTAAGTTGGAGCTGCCCTTTCCAGCTTTGGATAGTCCGGTTCAAGAGGTTGAGAATGTTCAAGATACCACCTGCACTTCGGTGAGACCTGTCTCTTTTACTATGGAAAGCTTGTGGGAAGCTTTTTCTTCAATGCAAGTTAACATTTCTTCTCAGCCCCAGACTATATCATAGCAGCTCCAGTCATTTGGGCAGCAGTTGGTGATTTATGAAACTGGACAAACTAATATCAATGCTAAAGTTGCCTCTTTGGTAGGGCGCTTGGAGAGAGTACATGAGGCTACCCAAACCTTTGTAAAGGACTCTGTGGTTTTACATAGGAAGCTGGAATTTTTGGAGAACTCTGCAAGGAGTCGTAACTTACGAGTACTGAATTTTCCCAAGGTCTCCTCTGTGTCGGCCTTGGTGCTATTTAAGAAGTTTCTGATTATTACATTTAAGGTTTCGGCTAATTCTGTACCGCCTATTTCAAAAGCTTTCTATTTACCTTCTGCTAAGATTCGAGCTGTGGATAATTTGGATAAGTCTTTGGTGTCTTCTGATAGCCTGGACTTGTCTACCTTTTTGGAAAGGTCTCCCTCGGAGCCAGGTATAACCGCTACTTTGTTGGTCACATTTGCCTTAGAGGCAGATAGAGATTGGCTTTTGAAATTATTCTTTAGGTCTCCCTGTAAAGAGTTTTTGGACTCTCATATTATAATTTTTCCTGATGTATCTAGGGCTACCCAAAAGGAGGCGGCAATTTTTATTTTTAACCCATCTCAATTGGCCTGGGCACAAGCGCCTGCTGGGCAGCTAAGAAGGCAGAAACGCTGCGCTCTACTGCCAGCATGCGGGACTCCGAAGGGGGCGTGAGTCTCTGTGCCACTGACACCAGGGTTACCGGATCGGGCATAGACAAAGAGAGGGGGTCCTCACTGGAATGACCCTCAAGAGACCAGGCGACGTCGCCAGAGGCCTCAGTGTCTGTACGAGGTACCTTTCGAGGCTGTTCCTTGTCCGACTCTCAGGAATGCCGGGGAGGGCTGAGTGATTGAGCGATCATGCTCGTCTGGAGCCCACGACAGCAACTTCAAGGTTTTCTTTTTTTTATGCCTCTCCACCTCAGAGTCCCCTGATCAGAGTGCCAACTTGAACGCGGGGCCGAAGTTGGGGATCCCACAAGTGGAGGGATGACTGAGGGCGCCACCAGGGATTCCAGGGCCACTTTATGGAAAATGTCATCAGACTTCTGCTTACGACTTAGCAGGGCCTTGGAGGACATTTTCTTGCAAAGAGAGCAGAGCTCTGGGTTATGGTCGGTCCCCAGACACCGAAGACAGCAGTCATGGGTGTACGTGAGCGACATATTTTTGGAGCATCTGTCACATTTTTTAAAACCTGTGGCCATTGGGACAAAAAGGGCCCCCACTAGGTCGAAGACCAGTGAGGCCAGCGGTTGAGGAAAAGGGCAGGAAGACCGCAAAAGAAAAAGTTAACAAAAGGACGTCCCCTTGCTCAAAAGTAAAGGAGAGCAGGGGAAGGACAGGAGAGGACCGGTGCTACTGGAAAAAACAGAGACCAGAGGCCGAAAAAGAGAAATTAGAATTACCTGCTAATTGTTGTTCCTTGAACTACAGTCCAGTCCCGCACCTCTGGGTAGTGCATCTCCTCTTGCAGCTTGGAGACTGAGCATGTCAGAATTCTGAAGCCACTAGCACATATACTGCTGGCACCTCCCACCAGCTCCCAGTGACCTACTGACAAAACAGACTAAGAGGAACAACAAAATAAGTAGCTACAGTATGAATTGAAATGTATTAACTAAACAATCAACCCAACAGGCAAGTACGAACATAACCCACAAATGTCTCCCCCCAGAACCAGAGGAAAATTCCTCCTCCGCTGCCGAAGGAGACGTGGATAAAGAAGAGAGACAAAAGAGAATGCAACAAGGCATGAGAGAAAAAGAGAAAAAGGATAGTGAGATGCACAAGGCTTGCGTCTACCCCTCTCACCAATCGAAGCGCACAAGCTCTGTATTAGCCAACTGAACAAAACCCTGGGTGGGATCCGGGACTGGACTGGAGTTCCTCAAGGAACAACAATTAGCAGGTTAAGTCTAATTTCTCTTTCCTTATCGTCCCTCCAGTCCAGTCCTGCACCTCTGGGATGTATCAGAGCAGTAAATCAATGGGGGGGGGGGGGGGACCTACCAAACCAGTCCGCAACACTGCCGACCCGAAACAGACATCCCCTGCCGCATGGATATCCAGACGATAATGTCTACTGAAGGTATGTAAAGTAGACCATGTAGCTGCTTTGCAAATTTCCACCGGAGGTACCAACGTATACTCCGCCCACGATGCTGCCTGAGCTCTGGTAAAATGAGCCCGCAACCCCAAGGGAATTTGACAACCTTGCAACATACAAGATGTAGAAATCGCCTCGCGAACCCATCTGGAAATAGAAGCCTTGGCCGCTGCTTCACCCTTACGTCGTCCCCCAAACAGAACAAACAAACGATCCGTCTTACGAAAAGGCTTCGACACCCTTAGATAATGATGAAGGACCCTCTTTATGTCCAGCAAGCATAAACTATGCTCCGAAACACTCCCCCCCAAAAATATAAAGGCTCTCCCTGCTGCTGGCCTACTGGAACCCCCGCTGTAACCCTTCTTCCTTAGCCTTGCCCTTTCAAAGGCCAAGCCGTAAGCGAGAACTGATCCACTGCGGCATTTGAAGGGGCCCCTGTTGGAGGAGATCCCCCGGATCGGAAGACGCCAAGGCCGACGGTCGAGAAGACGCACCAGATCGGCATACCCAGACATCAAGGCCAATCCAGAGCAATTAAAAGTATCCACCACTGATGGACCCTCTATGCGTTGAATCACCCAACCTATGATTGCCCAAGGTGGGAAGACATATAGAAGACCTTCCGACGGCCAATGCTGTAACAATGCATCCAGACCCTCGGACATCCTTTCGCGCCTCCTACCGAAGAAGCGACTCGCCTTAGCTGACCTGAACGTGGCCATCACCTCCATTATGGGAGACCCCCATCTGTGGACTATCTGCGCAAAGACCTCCGAGTGAAGCTCCCATTCTCCGGGGTCTACGCGAACCCTACTGAGATAATCTGCTGTCACACTGTCTACTCCCGCAATGTGTGCCGCCGACAGAGCCTGAAGCCGACACTCCGCCCAGCTGAACAAGGCTGCTGCTTCCTCTGCCAGAGTCACGCTCCCTGTTCCCCCTTGCCTATTGAGATACGCCACCGCGGAGACATTGTCCGACAGAACTCGGACCACTCGACCCTGAAGGTTAGGCTCGAAAGCTCGGAGTGCTAGAGCTACTGCTCTCAATTCCAGACGTTGACTGACCACTGCATTTCCTGTGCGTTCCAACTTCCTTGCACAAAGAGCTCCCCGCAATAAGCTCCTCAACCCGCCAGACTGGTATCGGTTAAGACAGGGATCTACTGCGGCTGCTCGAGACGCATGCCCACCGCCAGATTCTCTGAAAGAAGCCACCACAGGAGAGATTTTCTGACTTCCTTCGGACAAGGCAGCCGTTTGGACAGAGAATCCTCCTGATGGGACTAGCGGCGTAGCAAAGAGCTCTGTAGCAGGTGCATGTGCGTTCTCGTACATGGTACATAGAAACACAGAAATATGGCGACAGAAAGAGACCACATGGCCTATCCAGTCTGTCCCTCCATATCAACAACTACAACAGTCCCCTCTTTACCCCTAGAGATCCTCTGTGTTTGTCCTATGCTTTTTTGAATTCAGTTACTGTCCTCATCTCTAGAGTTGCTGCCATCATTCCTAGCACTCGAACATACTGCCAGGCCCGTTGGTGCCGAGCACTTCAAGAAGGTGCACACCAAGAGACAAAGTCCTTGAGCCCGGTGATCCGGCAGAAACACCGAACCTTGTTGCATATCGAACCGGACTCCCAAATATTCTAGAACCTGAATGGGCACCAATCGGCTCTTGGCCATGTTGACCACCCAACCAAGGTCCTCTAGGAGCTGTACCACTCTGGATGTAGCTCGTACACTTTCTTCCTTGGACTTTGCTCGAATCTACTAATCGTCGAGATAGGGGTGTAACAACACTCCCCTCTTTGCGAAAGGCCGCTGCCACCGCCACCATCACCTTGGTGAAGGTGCGTGGCGCCGTTGATAGGCCGAAAGGCAAAGCCTGGAACTGAAAATGCCCACGAGGCACTGCAAAACTTAGAAAACGTTGATGATCCAGTCTGATCGGAATATGCAAGTACGCTTCGGTGAGATCGAGAGATGTCAGGAATTCTCCCTTTCGTACTGCCACAACTACTAACCGCAAGGTTTCCATGCAAAAATGAGGTAATCGGAGGCAACGATTTACCCCTTTGAGGTCCAGAATTGGTCAACAGCACCTGTCTTCTTTGGGAACCACAAAATAAATTGAGTATCAACCACAACCAATACTGGTCTTGAGGAACTGGAACTACTGCTCCCACTTGAAGCAAACGAGACAGTGTCTCCCCTCAACCGCCCCTGGCCTTGGTCCACGTCCTGCAGGCTGAGAGAACGAACGATTCGGCCACTGGTCGGGCGAATTCGAGGGCATATCCCCTGCGAATGACCTCCAGTACCCAACGGTCGGATGTTATCTGGACCCATGCTGAGAGAAAATCCCAAAGCCGACCTCCCACAGGATGTACCACAGCCTGGACCACTCTGGCTTCATTGGGTCTTATGAAATCCCAAGGAAGCAGGGATAGCGAAGCCTCTGCCCGCTCCTTGGAATCCCCTGAACCCTTGACCGCGAGAGGGAAACCGACCTCTTTGGAAACCTCCCAGCCGAGAGGTACGAAAATGCCTAAAATCCCAAATCTGACCCCTCGCTGTCGGCGCTGCCTGGCCAGGCTTTGGCTTATCTTATGGCAAGCGACCTCCTTTTGATTTCCCCAAATCCTTGACTAACTTGTCGAAGTCTTCCCAGAACAAAAGCTTGCCTTTAAAGGGAAGCTTGCTAAGACGTGACTTGGAGGAACTATCCGCTGCCCAATTCAGTAGCCAAAGATAACGCTGAGCCGACACTAGTGACGCCATGCTATAAGCCAATGCTTTAATGAGGTAGGCTGCTCCAGATTCCAATCTAGTAACATCCGCTACTTGCTCTTGCGCTTATTCCCCTGGATGCTGAAGACACTGTGACGATCGAAGACAGGCCTTAGCCACCCAAGCTCCACAAATAGACGCTTGTAAGGATAGTGCATTGACCTCAAAAGCTTATTTCAACAAGGAGTCTAACCTCCGGTCATGTCCATCTTTCAGGGCCGCACTGCCCTCTACCGGAATGGTAGTCTTTTTGGTAACAGCCAAAAACGGCTGCATCCACGCGTGGTGAACGAAATGTCTCACGTTCTTGATCTGACAAGGGGTAGAGACGATTCATAGCCCTTACTCCTCTGAGACATGCCTCAGGCAGATACCACTTGTCCAGAATCTGCCTGACCACACGATGAACTGGGAAAACCGCTTGTGTCTTCCACCACCTCATCTTCCGCAGGCTGTACCACCGAAAGGTTAAGAGCCTGAAGCGACTCAGTAATTAAGGCAGACAGCTCCTCTCTTCGAAAGACACAAATGATTCTAGCCTGGTCTTCCAGCTCCGGAATCTCATCTTCCTCCAGTTCCTCTACACCTGCTTCTGGCTCGATGTCCAAGTCATCCTCCTCAAACCAGTTCACCTGTGCTGGCTGTTCCTCTACGGAACGAGGTCTCTTAATCGGTCTAATACCCGAGATCTCAACATTTTCCATTGCATGCCGAACTGCTGCGGTCCCGAGCTCCTAAAGTGCCCTCCCCCCCCCCCCCCCCCCCGCAAACAGAATGCCTGCTGTAACAAAAGAAAAAATTCTGGAGAAAATCCTGCCAGAGTTGCTATCCTCAATCCCGCAGAGACAGAGGGACCTGAAACCAACAGAACCATGCACTGCGGAGAAGCAGGAGCCTCTAGTTGAGGATTATTCCCCATAGGAACTTGAGTCTCCTGCGCAGGCGAGAATGTCACCTCTTTAGATTTATCCTGGAGCTCCTGCTCCATGTTAAGCGCCTCCGTCGCGCAGCCGCGGCAGACCCCAGCATCTGAGACTGTCCCACGACAGGTACCGCAGACAAGACACTGCGGACATGCCGGCATTAGCCCGAATCTCTGCGCCTTGCCAAAAACCAAAGGATAGCAGGCCAGCAGACTGTGATCTCTTTTTTTTTTTTTTAAATTTAATACTCTTCTCACCAGCCTTACAGCCCCAATCAAACAACACTTTACCTTGTCAAAAACGATAACTGCAGCTTAAAAACAGGGAAATACAGTGTAGAAAACTCTCCCTGATGAAAAGGCCTGCGCTGAGAAAAAAGGCAGAAAAATGGCTCGTTGAAGGAAGAGAACTGAAAAATAAAGAACAGAGCTCCCCACGAGGCTGCCAGCCGCAAGAGACAGGCCTACCGTGCTTTCCCTCTAACCGCCACACTCAGCTCAGAGGAAGCCGACATGCAGAGAACCCTTCAGAGTGAGCCGACACTGCAATCGCCGGTCCGATCCCCACCAGCGCACTCAGGAACACCGGCAGAAGCAGCTGGTGAGAAGACCCGCTGATGGCTTCACATTCCCCGACAAGATTGGGAGCCGTCAGAGCACCAGGTAACTCCTCAACGTTTCAGCTCCCCTCCGTGCAGACAAGGAGGGGAGTGAAAAAGGGAAAGCATAAGAAGCGGCAGCAAAAAGAAAAATCCTCCTCCCGGTTCGAGCCCTGATTGCTCTTTGGCCCCTTTTTATTTTATTTATTTTTTTTAACAAACTTTACCAACTGCCCCAAAATAACCAAAGAAATAGAGAGATCAAAAATTAAAGTTAAAAACCTAGCTACTCTAAACTGCTCCTTATCCGTTCCTAGAGTGAGCCCAGGATCTAGGCTCACCACCTCCAGCTGCTTAGAGACTGAGCACACTGGGGAGCTGGTGGGAGGTGTCAGCAGTATATGTGGTAGTGGCTTCAGAATTCTGACATGCCCAGTCTCCAAGCTGCGGAAGGAGGTGCACTATCCAGAGGTGCAGGACTGGACTGGAGGGACGATAAGGAACAAAATACTTTTTCCAAGGGACGAGGATGTGCGTCCAAAGGGCTCTGTGGAAAAAGGGAGACTGAGCAAGATGGCACCCATGGGCGGGAAGAGGACTACACATGCATGGCAGCAATCCCAAAGGCTTTTTTTGAAAGCTGGGAAATTGCTCCACGCAGGCTCCATCGGTGCCATCACCCATAAGTGAGGACTGACTTCCTGCTTGATCCTAGAGAAAGCTTGCTACACTATACTCTTAGTAGAGGAATAGCTTAGTATTTAGAGCAACTGCCCAGTACCCAGACGATCAAGGTTTTGATTCCCACTGGCAATACTTGTGACCTTGGGCAAGTCACTTTACCCTCCATTGCCTCAGAAGAAAAGGCCTGGCAATCTACTTCCGGTGATACAATGCCAAGAAAAACAGAGGCAGCTGAGTCAGCGCTGACTTGATGACACTAATTTAAAAAAAAAAAAGCCAAATAACTTGCTGACGAAGATAACTGGTTAAACTGAAAGAGCATAATATATCTCCTTTCTCTTAACTGGTTTAAGAAAGCGTAGTTACTCACCTGTAACAGGTGTTCTCCAGGAGCAGCAGGAATCAGTCCTCACATATGGGTGAGGTCGGCGCCGACGGAGCCCTCGCGGAGCAATTTTCCCCAGCTTTCAAAGAAAGCCTTTGGGAATTGCAGCGCGCATGCGCGGTCTCCTTCCCGCCCAAGGGTGCCATCTTAGCCAGTCTGATGACATAGCTAAAAGACAGCATAAAAATTTGCAAAAAAACTTAAGCAGATGATTGCAACTCCAAGGGGAGGAGGGAGGGTTGTGAGGACTGATTCCTGCTGCTCCTGGAGAACACCTGTTACAGGTGAGTAACTACGCTTTCTCCAGGACCAAGCAGGAAGTCAGTCCTCACATATGGGACTCCCAAGCTTAAGGCTACCGGAGACCCTAAGCACAAAAATGAGCTCCCTCTAGCTCAGCGGCACAGAAGGAAGGAATCTTCACTGAATTATTACCCACCGGTAGCCCCCATCCGGGATGGAGGGTAGGAGTTGCTCAAACCTCAAAGAGATTTCGGAGGACTGCCTGTCCGAAAGCACTGTCCCTGCGGGACTCCCTCTCGAGGCAGTAATGGACCGCAAAAGTCTGGCTCGAAGACCAAGTAGCGGCCCGGCAGATGTCTGCCAACGGAACAGAGCGGAGGTAAACCACTGACGTAGCCTTCGCCCAAACACAATGAGCCGTGACTCGACTTTCTAACGTGAGTCCGGCTGCCCCATAAGCCCAAGCGATGCAGTCAGCAACCCAGATGGACAGAGTACGCTTGGAGACCGGGAGCCCCAATTTATTGGGGTCAAAAGACACAAAAAGCTGAGCAGCTTTACGGTGCTCCCGCGTACGGTCAAGGTAGAAGTTCAATGCCCTTCTACAGTCCAGGGTATGGAGGACCGTTTCAGCTCGGCTGGAGTGTGGTCTGGGAAAGAAGGTCGGAAGTACCACCTCCTGATTGATGTGAAAAGGGGAGACCACTTTTGGAAGAAATTTTGGGTGAGTCCGTAGGACTACCCTATTTTTGTAGAACCGAGTGTAAGGGGGATCAGACACGAGGGCCTGCAATTCACTTACGCGTCTAGCGGAAGTGAGGGCTATCAAGAACAATGTTTTCCAAGAAAGAAAACGGAGAGAACAGGTAGCCATAGGTTCAAAAGGCGGACAGGTGATCCGCTGTAAAACCACATTCAGATCCCAGTCAGGCGCTGGCGGGCGCAGAGGTGGTTTAAGCAGAAGGAGACCTCGGAGAAACGTCGCTACGAGAGGGTCGCTGGAAAGAGGTCTGCCGTCCACCGGCACATGATGTGCTGAAAGAGCACTAAGGTGAACTTTGACGGAGTTGGACTTAAGTCCCAGATTAGAGAGGTATAGCAAGTACTGCAGGATCACCGACACCGGGCAGGAGAAGGGATCCTGAGACTGTTGGGTACACCAAACGGAAAAGCGACGCCATTTAAGGGCGTAGCATTTGCGGGTAGAAGGTCGCCGAGAAGCTAGGACGACCTCTTCCACCTCTGCCGGCAGGAGAAGGGGAGCAAGGACTACCCTCTCAGCAGCCAGGCCATTAGATTGAGAGATCTGAGGTTGGGGTGCAGCAGAGACCCCTGATCCTGAGTGAGGAGATCCGGTTGTAACCCCAGAGGGAATGGATCCTCTACCGCTAATTGCAGCAGGAGGGGAAACCACGGCTGTCTGGGCCAGCGAGGGGCCACCAGGATCATGAAGGCTTTGTCTCGGAGGACCTTGAAAAGAGTCCGAGAGACTAGCGGGATGGGAGGAAAAGCGTACAGAAGGCTCTCCGACCATGAGAGTAGAAAAGCGTCTGCCGCAACTCGAAGGGGATGTGGCTGACGAGAGCAGAAGCGAGGAAGTTGCCGGTTGAGAGGGCTGGCAAAGAGATCCATCGTGGGGAGGCCCCACTTTAGAAAGAGCTTCTGAACTACCAAGGGATCCAGGCGCCACTCGTGCGGCTGGAGGATCCTGCTGAGTTTGTCCGCCAGGCAATTTTCTTGGCCTGGGAGATAAACGGCCTTGAGGAGAACGCCGTGACTGACGGCCCAAGAGCAGAGCTTCTGTGCTTCCCGACAGAGAAGAAAGGAGCCCGTGCCCCCCTGCTTGTTCACGTAGAACATGGCAACTTGATTGTCCGTCTGGACAAGGACGGACTGGTGAGAGGTCAGGTGGGAGAAGGCCTTGAGAGCCAGGCGGATCGCTCTGAGCTCCAGGAAGTTGATCTGCTGAGCAGACTCCCACGTGGTCCAGAGGCCCTGAGTACGTGCCCCTTGGCAATGTGCTCCCCAGCCCAGGAGGGATGCATCTGTTGTCAGCACCTGGGCCGGCTGAGGTGACTGAAAAGGCATGCCGAGTACCAGGTTCGGCCGATGAAGCCACCACTGGAGAGACGAGGCCAGCGGGCCGGAGACGTGTACTAGGTCTGCTAGGCCGCCTGAGGCTTGCTGCCACTGCCGGCGAAGGCACCATTGAGCAGGCCGCATATTCAGGCGGGCATTGGGGGTCACATGGACGGTGGAAGCCATATGGCCGAGTAGTCTCCGGAAGCGCCTGGCAGAGACCAGGGGCTGGCTGCGAAAACGGTCGGCTAGGTCCATGAGCCGTTGAGCCCTGTCGAGCGGTAGGAACGCTCGTGCCTGAGGAGTGTGCAGCCTTGCGCCGATTAACTCGAGATCCTCTGAGGGGAGCAAAGTGGACTTTGCGAAGTTTATAACAAAGCCCAGGTACTGCAGAAGAGTCACCGTGCGGCGTGTGGCGTTGGTGACCTCCGGAGCGGACGCTGCTCTGATGAGCCAGTCGTCGAGGTACGGGAAGACATAGAGGCCGTGAAGCCGGAGATGGGCCGCCACCACCGCGAGACATTTTGTGAAGACTCGCGGTGCGGAGGACAGGCCAAAGGGCAGTACTCTGTACTGGTAATGATTTCCTGCCACCACAAACCTTAGGTATTGGCGGTGGCTTGGGTGGATGAGGATGTGCGTGTAGGCATCCTTTAGATCCAAGGAGCATAGCCAATCTCCCTGCTGGAGGTAGGGCAGAAGGATTCCAAGGGTAAGCATTTTGAACTTTTCCCGCACGAGGAACCTGTTGAGGTTGCGCAAGTCCAGGATGGGTCGGAGGCCTCCCGTCCTTTTTGGTACCAGAAAATACCGGGAATAAAAGCCTTGACCTCTCAGGTGGCGGGGCACCGGTTCCACCGCCTGCTCCTGTAGAAGACCTGCTAACTCCTGAAGGAGTAATTCCCTGTGCAGAGGGAGTCGTGGAGGTTCTCCCGGAAAATAGGAGGGAGGGACCTGGTGGAAGTGGAGAAGATAGCCTTCTCTTACGACTTGAAGCACCCAGGCATCTGAAGTGATGCTGGGCCACCTGTGGGTGAAGTGAACCAGCCGGCCCCCGGTGCTGGGAGGAGCCAGCGGAGGGGAAGAGGCTATGCTTAAGGAGTCAAAAACCCCCACCCTGCTGAGCAGGGGCTGGTGGTGCAGGCTTGGGGGCTTGCTGCCTACGGGACCCGTTACCCCGTCCCTTGTCCTGCTGGCCCTGTTGGGGAGCTGCAGGGGCCTGATATTGGGGGTATTGTTTGTAGGCAGCCGCCTTTCTCGGGTAAAAGGACTTCTTTCCCGAGCCCTTCTTTTTCTGGGAAGGGGCGGAGGTCTTCCTAGAAAGCCTAGTCCTGGTGAGAGTCTCCGTCTCGATTTGTGCAGCCTTTTCAGCCATGGGCTTGCCAAAGAGGTTTTCGCCTCGGCAGGGGACATCGACCAACTTGTCCTGCACCCAGGGCTCAAGGTCAGACGACTGAAGCCAAGCCTGTCGGCGGGCACCGATGCCGGCTGCGGCCACTCGGGCCGATGCTTCAAAGCCATCATAGGCTGCTCGGGATATGAATTTTGAGCATTCCCGAATGCCAGAGGACAAGGCCAGGAACCTCCGCAAGGGTTCCTCGGACAAACCAGCGGAGAATCCGGCTAGCTCTTTAGCCAGATCCCGGAGATACATGCCCATGTATAGCTGGTAGGTCTGGACACGACACGCAAGCATAGAACCCTGGAAACACTTCTTACCAAGGCCATCCAGGTTACGGGCCTCCCTGCCAGGAGGCACCGAGGAGTGCATCTTCTGGCTCTTAAGACGATGCATGGCCGATTCCACTACCATGGAATGGTGTGGCAGCTGTGCTTTTTGGAAGCCAGGGCTCTTGCGGACTCGATAGATAGAATCGACCCGCTTGCTCAGGACCGGCGAGGAGGCCGGACTCTCCCACATGCGGAAGAGTAGTCGTTCCAGCATGGGAGGAACCGGTACAGTAAAGTGCTCCCTGGCGGGAGAGTCATACTGGAGGGCGTCGAGCTCTTCGGCTCGAGGCTCCTCCTCGGGATAAGCAGGGAAGGCCAAAGCCTTGGCCATGTCCCTGACGAAGTCCGAGAACCGGGCATCCTCCGGGGGGGACTGTTTCCGAGGTTCGGACTCAGGTGAGTCCGAGGGGACACACCGAGTCCGGAAAGAATCAGGTGACTCTTCCTCTTCAGACTCCCAGACCGACTCCGACGAGGAATCGGTGGGGTCGGCCCGGGCAGGGCGCGGCGCCTGCCGCCCCGACGCCGAGGGAGTCGGCGTCGGCGACCTCGGTCCCGAACGGGAGGCCGAGGGTGACCTCGACCGAGGATCGACTAGAGTTCGCATGGACTCGAGGATCGGCTCGGTCTCCGGGGTCGACTTAGACGTCGACGTCCCGGCGGTCGGGGCAGCGGCGGCAGCGAGGCCAGCGAGCAGTGCCCGCTGCTGGTCCATGAAGGCAGACAGTCTGCTCTAAAAGGCCGTCAACCTGAGTCCGACCTCAGGTGACCCAGCAGCCCCCGACTCGGTCCCCGACAGCGTCGGGCCCGACGTCGGCAGTCTCGGAGGCGAGTCCAGGAGGACTACAGGACTTACCCGAGCAGGCAACTCCGACTCCAGGCGAGGTCGCTTCGGGAGGTGCTCCTTCTCCAAGGACCCGGGACGGCTATCGGGGCTATGCGACCTGGCCCTCGCGGAGCCAGGAGCGTCCACCGACGCCGCCCTCGCGGGTTTCACCTTCCGGCGATGGTCCCCGGAGGGAGAACCCCTGTCGGAGGAACTCCGGCGACGGTCCGAGCTGGAACCTCTGGACGCGGAGGCCTCCGACGAGGTCCGGGTACGGCTGGGGTCAGCGAAGATCCTATCCCGCTGATGCCGCCGACTTCTCAACGCTTTGGAGGACATTTTGCCACAGGGCCCACAGATCATTTCCTCATGATCCGGGCCCAGGCAGCGGAGGCAATTGTCGTGTGTGTCAGTTAGTGACATATTTCGGTCACACTGACCACACCGCTTGAAACCACTGGCAGCCATCGGGGGAAAAAGGGCCCCGGCGAGGTCAAAGGACCGGGCTGCCAGGGAAAAACCGAAAACGAAACTGACCAAGTCAGAAAAACCGAAAAAGAAGAAGAGGACTCGCGACCGGCGTCGCGAGTCCGGGCGGGAAAAAGACCGGCGTCGAACCGAAGGAAAAAAGAGAGAATTATTAGAAAAAAATCAACTTTTTCGCAGGGACACGACGGGTACGTCTGTAGGGCTCCGTGGAAAAAAGAAGACTGGCTAAGATGGCACCCTTGGGCGGGAAGGCGACCGCGCATGCGCGCTGCAATTCCCAAAGGCTTTCTTTGAAAGCTGGGGAAAATTGCTCCGCGAGCGCTCCATCGGCGCCGACGTCACCCATATGTGAGGACTGACTTCCTGCTTGGTCCTGGAGAAAGCCGATGACCTTTGACGTTGCCCCGAAAGCAGGATAGAGCCGCCAAATGAACACCCTCTCCTGGAAACACCTGAACTCAACCTTGACGACATGTTAACATTATGGAACAAGTCCCTCAACGCAGTAATAGACGCCCCAACTACCAAGAAAAACCTCAGAGGTAAGAAAAAAGCACCTTGGTATTCACCTGAACTAACAGCATCCCTCCGGCGGTTACGTCAACTCGAAAAACGATGGCGCAGATCAAGGACAACCGAGAGCCATGAAGCCTATAACACCCACCTTGACGACCATAGAACAGCAGTATCATCAAGAATGAAACAATACCATTCAGACGTCCTACTGAGAGCCATAAACAAACCACGTGAGCTATTCAATCTGGTCAAAAATCTGGCTAAGGAGCCCACCTCCAACCAAACAAATCTACCTGACGCTCAAGAATATGCGGACTACCTTCGCTCAAAGACAAGCCAACACATTGCTCCTGCAAATCACCACCCTCTGAAACATACAAGCCCGCTACCTCCCGACTCCCTCCCTCTAAATGAGACAGCAGATAACCACCACATTCTTAACTCCTTCTCCCCCCCAACAGCAAGGGAGATCCAAGATACCATCACATGCATCAATACCACCACAGCTCCGAGCGACCCATGCCCGGCACAATGGATAAAAGCGCTAAAATCAGACCTCAGCCCTTTCCTCGCCAAACTAATAGGATCATCCTTCACTTCGGGGATTTTCCCACAGAACCTGAAGCAATCTTCAATAAGACCCCTACTGAAGAACAAAAAGCTCGACCCCACAAAGATGGACTCTTACAGGCCCATATCGAGCATCCCGCTTCTAGCTAAAATCATCGAAAAAACAGTCCAACAGCAACTAACCCATCACATTGAAAACAACGCGCCTCTTGATTACTGCCAGCATGGATTCAGAGAGTCCCATGGAGTCGATACCCTTCTGACTACATTATTCAACTCCCTTACCATTGGGCTCGATAACATCAGGAAGGGTTTTGCCCTTATCTTTCTGGACATCGCAGCCGCCTTTGACTCGGTGGACCACAAGATACTCCTATCACGCCTCACTGAGAAGGGTCTTCGTGGCAACGCTCTAGCTTGGTGCGCCTCATATCTGAATAACAGATGGCAACATGTCCGCTCCGGATCCTCTTTATCGGACCCTTTCCCACTAGAAAAAGGCGTTCCCCAGGGCTCATCCCTCTCAGCACTTTTATTCAATATCTATATGCAGCCCATCTGCAATCTTATCCGGTCCTTTAACATCAACTGCCTAGTATATGCTGATGATGTCCTAATGTTCACCCCAATAGACACAGATCATCCAAACCTCGACCAGCTCTCCTCTTGCTTCAATGCCGTCACAGATTGGCTACACAACCAAATGCTCAGAATAAATCTGAAAAAGACAGAAGTTCTATTCATCGGAAGAAACCAGTCATTCACTCCCCCATCTTCAATCAAGGTGAACGACGCAGAACTCCTCTCCAAGACAACGATCAAATACTTAGGCGTAACACTGGACCAGCACCTGGACATGCATGCTCATATAGACAATACAATCAGAACAATATACCACAAATTACGGACACTACGCCTCATAAAGAACACCCTTGAACCAAACGACTTCAGAACAGTCTTCCAGGCCATAATCATGCCCCACTTCGATTACGCCAACCCCATCCTACTCGGACTCCCAAAGAGCTCGATAAACCCCTTACAGCTTGCGATGAATACCGCAGCAAGAACCCTCTATGGCGCATCTCGCAGAGAACATATCACCCCTATCCTGAAGAGCTTGCACTGGCTCCCCGTCCAGTACAGGATCACATTTAAGATCCTCACCTTGACCTTCAAAGCAGTCAACTGTATCACCGCAAATATATTGTCAGATCTGATCCAACTTACTCCAAACAACAGATTAAGAAGAACCACATCCTGCAATACCATCCTCCTTCCAAAAGCCATCACAAAATGCAACAAATCCACTAGAAAGCGTGCCTTTGCCTTATTCGCCCCTTCTTGCTGGAACTCCCTCCCAACAGAAATCCGCAGCATAAATAACCTCCCCCAGTTCAGAAAAGCCCTCAAACTGCAATTATTTATACAACACTTTGGTAACTCCGACAGCATCACCTAGACAGTACCACATGATCTTATAGTCTAACAAGCCAACGCTGTCTAACCAATTTCCGATGAAAACTCTTCACCTCCCCCATCTATCCCCCTTAGGGCCTGTATCATAAACTTAGATGTGATGCAATCCCTGTGTATATAATGTATAAAGTTCACCTGTTACCCTTGTTTAAATCTCCCTTTGTTTGCTATGTATAAAGTTCACCTGTTATCCATGTTTAAACTCCCTGTTCTATGTAAGTTCAATGTATGGCTGTTCCTCATTGTACAAACTTGTTTATTGTAAACCGTGCTGATGCCGAATAGTGCGGTATAGAAAAACCTTAAATAAAATAAATAAATAAACAAACTTTGAGAGTACTGAGGGCTAAGCCCTTATCCAAGCCTTCCTGCAAAAAAGATAACACCTTCGGAACCAGAGCGCTATCCGGACGCAGGCCCCGGTGCGCACACCAGCGCTCAAAAATATGCCAAACTCGAACATACGCTAGGGAGGTAGACCGCCATCTTGCATGTAACAGAGTGGCCACCACTGAAGGTGAATAACCTTTACGCTCTAACCTTTGCCGTTCAAGAGCCAAGCCATCAGCGAGAAGCGATCCACATCTGGCATGAGCAGAGGACCCTGGTGTAACAGGTTTGCCCGCACCGGCTGCTTTCAAGGCCAGTCTACCAAGAGACATATGAGCTCCGCATACCAAGCTCTCCGGGGCCAGTCCGACGCTAAGAGAAGAACTCGGCCCTTATGATGTTCTATCCGTCGAATGACTCTCCCTATCATCGGCCATGGAGGGAAGACATACAGAAGCCCCGTGGCCGGCCACAGCTGCACCAGGCCCTCGAGGCCTTCCGACATGTGTTCCCTGCGCTTGCTGAAAAACCGAATTGCTTTGGCATTGTCGAAGGTGGCCATCAAATCCATCACCGGCTGACCCCATCTGCAGACCAGGTCGTGAAAAACTGCCGCGTTCAACTCCCATTCTCCCGGATCGACTACATGTCAGCTGAGATAATCGGCTTGTATGTTGTCTTTTCCTGCCACATGTGCTGCCGAGAGGGCTACGAGATAAGCCTCCGCCTAGCTCATCAAACACTGACTTTCCTCCAACAAAAGAGTACTCCTCGTTCCTCCTTGCCGATTTATATAGGACACCGTCACTGCATTGTCCGAGAAAACTCGAACCGGCTTGTTCTGCACGAGATGTAAAAAACTCGGAAAGGGCCAGACGGACTGCTCTGAGCTCCAAAAAATTGATGGACCACTCCTTCAGTTCCGGTGGCCAACAGCCCTGGGCTATGGATGCCTGACAATGAGCTCCCCAGCCGTAGAGACTGGCATTGGTAGTAAGGAGTACCCATTCCGGCCGTAGTAAGGGAATTCCCGCCCCAAGATGGGCCGGATCTAACCACCACTGCAGGCTGTCTCTTACCTCCTGCGGAGGGGGTAATTTCCGATTTAGCGAATGTACCTGAGGCAACCACCTGGACAGCAGTGCTTGTTGTAACAGTCTCATATGTGCTCTTGCCCAGGGCACGAGATCTAAGGTCGCCGCCATGGACCCCACGAGCTGCAAGTAACGCCATGCTGTCGGAGGCTGGAGACGCAAGAATGAGGTCACTTGAGTCAAAATCTTTTGAACCCGGCTGTCCGGTAGAAAAATCGCGCCTAATGGTGTATCGAACACCGCTCCCAAATAAAGGAGTCTCTGAACCGGTTGAAACTGACTCTTGGACTGGTTTATAACCCAGCCCAGGCTCTCCAGCAGCGTCACCACCCGCGCTGTAGCCGTCCGCGATTCTGATACGGAAGGAGCCCGAATCAGCCAGTCGTCGAGATACGGATGCACCTGGATCCTTTCGCGCCTCAACGCCACCGCGACAACCACCATCACCTTTGTGAAGGTCCTTGGCGCTGTCGCCAAACCAAACGGCAAGGCTTGGAACTGAAAATGGCCCATGGGAACCGCGAAGCGTAGGAATTTCTGATGTTCTCGCTGGATCGGAATGTGAAGGTAGGCCTCCGTCAGATCTATGGAGGTGAGAACCTCCGACGGCCTCACCGACCGTATTACCGAGCGAAGTGTCTCCATGCGGAAATGCGGAACCCTCAAACAGCGATTCACGTTTTTGAGGTCAAATATTGGCCAAAACGAGCCTTCCTGTTTGGGTATCACGAAAGAAATCGAGTACCAACCGAACCCTAATTCGTCGTACGGTACTGGCACCACCGCCCGAAGACACAACAAGCGCCGAAGCGTTTCTGATACCGCCGTTTTCTTTTCCGCCGAACCACATGGATACATCACGAATGCCTCCGGTAACGGTCGCACAAACTCGAGAGCATAACCGTCGCAAATAATTTCCAACACCCACTGATCGGTCGTAATGGAGGCCCAGATAGAAAGGAATCCTCGCAGACGCCCCCCCAATAGGGGTTCTGCCTGGACCAACCTCATTTCATTGTGGCTTCTTACCAGAGCTCTGCTGGTAACCCCTGCCGAACCCCCGCGCTCCTCGAAAGGACTGGCTTCGGGATCCCGAGCATCCCCTTTGATACGGAGCAAATCGAGACCCTCTGATTCTACGGAATTCACGAGGAGAACCTTTCGTCAAACTGTTAGACTTCTGACCCTTCGGTCGTTCCTCCGGGAGGCAGCCACCCTTAGAGTCACCAAGATCCTTCACAATCTTCTCTAAAGCTGCCCCAAAAAGCAGCGTACCCTTGTAGGGAAGCTTACTGAGCCGTGCCTTGGACGACACGTCCGCCGCCCAATTTCTTAACCATAGAAACCTCCGGGCCGCAATCAACGTAGCCATGGACTTCGCCGAAAATATACCAGATCATAGAAGGCGCCTGCTAGGTACACCGCCGCAGACTCCAGCTTGGCTCCCTTGCCCTCTTCATCGTGGGGACGAGGTCCTCCCTGGAGCCAACGGATGGAAGCTCTGGAGACAAACGCCCCACAGATGGCAGCCCATAGCAACAATGCCGAAGTCTTGAAGGTTTGCTTCAGGAGAGACTCCAATCTCCTATCCTGCACATCCTTTAGGGCCGCATCACCTTCGACCGGAATAATGGTCTTCTTAATAACCGCTGAGACTAAGGCGTCCACCTTAGGCGGCTTTAGTAACTCCTGCTCCTCTTGCGGCAATGGATACAAGCGGCCTATAGTCTGTGCTCCTCGAAGAGTCGCCTCCGGACATTCCCATTCAGACTCTACCATCTGCCGCATAACTCTATGTACTGGAAAACATTTGTGTTCTATTCTAAAACCTTGGAGTAGAGGATCCTCCAACGGCTCTTCCTGTGCCGCTGGCAGAGAAATATTCAAGGCCACCAAGGTCTGAGCAATCAGCGCCCCCAACTCTTCCTTTCTAAACACCCTAAACAAATTAGGATTGTCGTTGGGCCCTAGCTCAGCCTCATCTAACTCCGCAGCCCAGTCCATACCGGATTCAAGGCCAAAATAAAGTCCGCAGAAAACACGGACTGTAAGTCCCCCTGGACCGAAAGCAACAAGTGTGAAGGGGCTTCCTCCATATGTGCCGGCCTCTTTGACTTCGATTTGCGCTTCACGGGTTTTTCCTGAGGCACAGACAAACCCGGAGCTTTAGCTGTCATGGCCACCGTTCCCGCCATTTCTGAAGCACTGAACATGCCGCCGACAAACGCCCGATTCCGGCTTGTCCTCCATACTCCCCGTCTCCTGTGCTGCAGCCACACACACACAACGAACGTGAAATCAGCGCTGATCCCCCGATCGCGAAAAACATGTCGACAAAACAAACGGAGCTACCCTGTTCCGACCGCCGGTGCGGCCTCTGCCCCTCTGACTAACCTGCGCTCCGACATAAGCTGCAAACACCGTGGCCGCAAGCACTAACAAGTTTACTCACACCTGCTGCTAGCAGTAGAGTAAAACTTGTATCCAGAGGCAGTCCAAAGGTCTCTGGGGCTCCCAGTACCTTAAAGCGCTGTCCCCCTGAAGTCAGAGCTGTGGATCAAGGCAGGCTCTGCCTCCTTTGCTCCGAACGCTATAAGCGTTGTCATCTGCCCACCAGGGCAATGTGCTCAGAGAACTGAACCCTGCTAGGGCCCAACAAATAAAAGCTTAGTTTCCTCTCAAAGATCAAGACTGTAAAATCAAAGAAAAGAAAAGAAAAAAACACTTTGCACGAACAATTTCTTCGTTTCCCTGGGAGCCAGCCAGCTTCATGCCCTTCTAGCTGCTGAGGACTGAAAAGACTGAGGTCCTGCCAGCAGGGGGAGCCAGATATCATGCCAGCAAGACTTTAGTTTTCAGTCATCAGCTGCTGGAAAGGATTGACTACCCTCATATTCCTGGACTGGCCCGGAGAGATGAAATGGAAAGGATATAAAAAGACTGGAAACTGTTCAGAGGAAGGCGACCAAAATTATTTGGAGCCTGCGTCAGAAGCCTTATGAGAAGAGACTTGAAGACCTAAATATGTACACTCTGGGGGAGAGGAGGGACAGGGGAGATATGATTCAGACCTTTAAATACTTAGAGAAATAATGAACAAACAAATCTCTTCCAAAGACGGGGAAACTGTAAAACTAGAGGGCATAACATGAAGCTGCAAGGGGGTAAATTGAAAGGCAATGTCAGGAAATACTTTTTCACTGAAAGGGTGGTGGATACTTGGAGTGCCCTCCCGATGGAAGTGGTGGGGGCAAACTACAGTGACAGAATCCAAATGAGGTCCACCAAAGAACAGCAAGCTGCCATGTGGGCAACCAAGAACCAGTCAAGAAACGTGGCAGGGAGTTCTAAATGTGTCTTTATTGTTCCACAGATCAAGTGTACCAAACCCGACACAGGCCGTGTTTCGTTCACCACTTCCTCAGGGGTTAAGGGCTCACTAAAAAACATTCATATACATGTTAAATAAAAACACAACAAATAAAGCAAATATGTTAATACAATGCGCATAAAAAAGTTAATAAAATACAATACACCATGAATGGGTAAAACAATAAATACATAAATAGATATAATGTGATAAACCTCTGATAAAATAACTATATGGCAATAAATAATGAATAAATAACACATGAACTATATAAACCGCATCAAAATAAAAACAAAATAAAACCAAAAGTACATGCACTATAAAAACAATACATAAACTATAAAACAAAAAAACAATAATCAATAGTAACACCAGGAGAAAAACGGAAAAGAGGAGGACTGAAGGGACATGCCACGGACATTGTCCATTGTATAAAAATTAGGCGAACTAAAAACAAAACTACTTCATAAACAATTAAACAAAAGGAAAGAAAAACGATAAAGAAACACTGAGGAGATAGGAGTGAATGACTGGGATACATAAGATGATCTAAGAACATCTTAGAGATACAATATAAAAAAAAAGAAGATTTGTAAATGAAAACATACCACTGTAACCAGCCAAATGTAAAACGATACTCTCTGATCGACAGGACCGTGAAAAACAACCTGCCCCACTCACGCGATGTAGGTAACTATATGCATAAATGAATAAATAATTAAATAAATAAAATGATCAAGATGATAAAAAGGTGCCACGAAGAATGATAAATATATTTACACACAATTATCTCAAAAAAAATCTCTCAAAAAAAAGGGGGGGAGCGGGTTTCTGAATACTATCAACGGGACTCCATTATCAAGCTAATATCGACACACTCCAACTAGGAGCAAGGAAGCTCATCTAAATCTGACTGATCATTGTATTCGCAAGATGAGAAGGGAACTACTGCCCCTCATAGTCAATTTAGAAGCTCCGTATAAAAAGATAAAAACTAATAAAATATACATAAAAACATTAAATGAACAAGGATGAGTAAAAAACATAGTCAAAACCAGAACGGGTGACATTAATTTGCCTAACAGATGCAAAACCGGAGAAGGCCAGTGGCACGGGAATTAAATATAAAATACGTGAACTAAACGGAAGGTCACTTAATCCATAAATTTAAAAGGAAAATAAAATAAAATGAAAGCTTAAAACTTGAAAAGAGGCAAACAGGGACAAGCCATGCATGTGCCTAAGAATTACAGCAGAAAAACGCCGGCGGGAACAAACGAATGAGATAGCAGGCGCTGTTGCTCGATGCTCCAAAATTCCAAAATGGAAGCTCAAAAACGTAAAACAAATCTTTACATAAGATGTCTTATTTCCCCATGGCCAGCATGCAAAACCCATAAAAATAGTTATAAAACCAAACCTGAGTCACAGATAATAAAAACGCCGTCAGCAAGCAAAGCTAGAAACCGCTATCCATCGCAGCCGCCCGCACACGCGCACCTGGCTTAAAAAACAATCTCTTCGGCGGGAAAACCAAAGGGACCAATCACTTGCATGCCAGATCAATGAACCAGTAAACAAACCTTCAAAGGAATGAATTGCCCCGCATCAGGATGAGATTTAATGGTGAAAATAAAAATGAAAAATGAAAATTGGAAATGAGCACCAATACAACAGCTGATTCAGAAAAACACTTATGAATACCAGGACCACTCTGAAAAAACAGGAAGACAACAGACAGACAGGAGGAAGGAGGTGGAGGGGAAAAAAAGGGGAGGGAAAAGGGAAAAGGGAAAGGAGGGGGAAAGAGGGGGAGGGGAGAAGGGGAGGGGAAGGAGGGAAGGAGAGAGGAGGGAAAGAGAAGGAAAAGGGGGAAGGAGAGGAAACGGGAGGGGGAACGGAAGCGGAGGCAGAGAGGGGAGAAAGGGAAAGGAAGAGGAGGAAGGGGGGGAGAAAGGCAAAGAGGAGGGGGGGAAATGGGGGAAGAGGAAGGAGGGGGGGAAGGGGGAAAAAAGGGAGAGGAAGGGGAGGGAAAAGGGGGAAAGGGAAGGGAAAGGGGTAGGGGGGACGAGAGAGGAGGGGGGAAAGGAGGGGATAGGGGGAGGGGGGAAGAGAGAGAGAGAGGGGAAAGGGGGGGAAGGGAAAGGGGGAAAGAAGTTGGGGAAGGGGGAGGGAAAGAGGGGAGGGAGGGAGGGCGAGGTTACAAAGAGAGGGGGGACGAGGGGAGGCGAGGGGGAAAAAACAAGGGAGGAACGGGGGAGGGGGAGGGGGAGGGGGGGCTAAGGGGAAGGGGAGAAGAGGGGAGGAGGGAAGGGGGGGAGGAGGGGGGAGAAGGGGGGGAGCCTTGAAGGAGGGGCATGGGACGCGGGAGGACAGAAGGAGGAGAGGGTGGGGGGGACGGGGGAAGAAGGAGAAAAGAAGGCAGAAGTGAGATGGGTGGGGGGGAGGGGAGGAAGAGTTTGGTGGGGTGGGGGGAGGAGAAGAGTGTGGTTGTGGTGGGGGGGAGGGGGAGGTGAAGGGGAAGAGGGGGGTTTTTGGTAAGGTTAATGGGTTTTGAGGGAAGGGGAAGAGGGTCATTGTAATGGTCAGCTGTGGGGGGGAGGGGGTCCCGGGGAAGTGCTTGTAAGATTTGTTGGGGTTGGGGTGGGGGGGATAGGGGGTTGGTGTAGGGGTACGGGGAAAGAGGGGGTTGGGGGTGGGGGAGGAAGGGGAGAGAGTTGGTTGGGGGTGGGGTGGGGAGGTGGAAGGGGAATAGAGGGGCTTGGGGGTTGGGGGGGCGGGGAAGGGGAAAGGGGGTTGGGTGTGGTGGGAGGGGAAAAGGGGAAGAGGGGGTTGGGGGTGGGTGGGGAGGGGAAGGGGAAGAGGGGGTTGGGGTGGGGGTAGGTACGGGGAAGATGGGGGTTGGGGGTGGGTGGGTGGGGAGGAAGAGGGGGTTGGGGTGGGGGTGTGAGGGGAAGGGGAAGAGGGGGTTGGGGTGGGGTGTGGGGGAGGGTGAAGGGGAAGAGGGGGTTGTGGAGTTGGGGTGGGTTGGGAGGGGAAGGGGAAGAGGGGGTTTGTGGTGGGGTGGGTGGGAGGGGAAGGGAAGGTGGTTTGGGGTGGGGTGGGTGTTGATGGTAAGGGTACGCATTGGTGTTTTTGTGGGTGGTTGGAGTGGAAGAGGAAAGGGGTAGGGAGGGGGATGGGGAGGGGAAGAGGGAAGCATTTGGGGGTGGGAGGGGGAGGGGAAGGGGAAGATGGGGGGGTGGGTGGGGGTTGGGGTCTGGGGTTGGGGTGGGGGGAGGGGGAATAGGAAAGAGGAGGGTGGTTGGGGGGGGGGAGAGGGGTGGGGGGTTGGTACAAGGGGGAGGGGGTTGAAGGGGGAGGGAGAGGGGGGGGGGGGTGGGGGGTGGGGGGTGGGGGGTTGGAGGATGGAGGGTGGGCGGGGTGGTGTGGGGAAGGGGATAGAGATGGGGGAGAGGGGAGGCAACAGGAAGAGCAAGAATCAAAAAGAACACATGCGCCA